>WQNJ02000018.1:25475000-25880000 GCA_016584745.2 Phylloscopus trochilus trochilus | reverse complement strand
TAACAGGTCTTGGGCTAAATTTTAAGTGCTAAGAGTAGAGTTTATCCTTTTGCCTTTGGTACAGTAAATCTATGAATAGGAAACCATGCCCTGATTTTCCTCCCTTTCTTCTGCTCTAGAATCAGCAGAAACAAGAATTGTCACTGTCTGAAAAATAAGAGATCTTATGTATGTATATAAGAATTTGCACTAAAGCATCTATTTGTTATCAATTTGTTAATCAGTACACCTTTACAATGATTTATCTAAAAGAACAATGTTTTAGAAATGTTTTTGACATAAACCCCTAAAGTTACAATCTATTTTGGTTTGTCACTAAAAAGATGTTTTGTAATTTTTCACTGTTTAAGTTTTACCTATGAATCAAATTTGTCACTAGCATAAGAAGTGTGTATGGCTTCATTGTCTTCAATGCAGTCACATCCCTTTAGGTTATCAGCTAATTTAGGAGCCTGAAGTTAGAAATCAAAAGCTGGGTGGTCACCTGACTGAAACAATCTTGCTCTCAAATGCTGAACCTGTCTCACTCTCATTTACAGCAGGAAAGGGATTAGCACCTACGTGACAATAGATAATTCCTCTATTTAGGAATACAAATAGCTTCAAAGTTTGGCCCCTTATTACAAGAGCTACAAAATAGATAAAATTAATTTCAAAATAGAAAAAGTTATTTCTTCAAGGCTGTTCAGATAAGGAACTCTAACCTGTATGCTTTCCTCTTCCGACTATGAATACCAGATTCAGAGATGAAGCTACTACAATCCTTTGGAAAAAGATACAAATATTGCAACTTTAAATTATCTGATCAACACACAGCTCTTCTGAAGGGTTATGTTGGTTTTGTTTTAAATAAGGAAGCATCTAAGTGACCATGATCACACAAAAATTTCGGATTAAAGTTAGTCAGCATTTGTCCCAAAGAAAATTTACTTGTCACAAATTTCCCTCCTTGCAACTTTCTATACAATATGTCTTTCTATACAATATTCATGCTATGTCTTAATAATATATCAAAATATACCCCATGAATCACTGGAAGTACTGCTCCATTTACACCTGATGTCAATTATAACCAGAAGTAGATTTAGGAGCTTTTAGAATTCAAAGTGTAAATAGGAAGAAGTCATTGTAAGGTCAAAATTTTCTAATCTTTCAGAATACAGCAAATTACTTATTGGCAAATCTCAGTTTATTATTTTATCTCCCAGCAAATTCAAAAGTAAGCCTCCTTGTCAAGAAAATAAATGCTTAGCATTTACACAAAGCCTTATCAATTAATATAAAACATGTGTAAGCATGTCAGTCCTTCCACAACCCTGTTCTCTTAGGATATTATATGGGCCATTGATGTGCTTCAATGGAATGACCTAATCCAATGCCAAAGGCTAGCTATCCTTTTTTCTCCTCTGTGTTTTCTGAGCTACGTATGTACTGACTTCTCTGGGACAAGATGTGCTGCACGCTCAGCACAATGGAACCTCATGGTAAGGAAATTAAATCACAAATACTGATATTTGTGGAGCCACTTTGGTCTTACACCAGCAGACCTAAACTCAGAGCTGTCCTACCATCTACAGAGAGCTCTACCTCTGGTGCAACAAGGACTCTACAAACCTACACCACATCCAGCTGCGTGTTTCCTGACAGTTCTTAGGTGTAACCATGCTGAGCAGACAGAAAGGTGCCTGAAGGAACGCTTCTTTCTTGAGTGCAGCCTGCAGGGGCAGGTACACATCCATGAAACCTCCAAGAAGAAAATGAGCACTCACAAAGTCTTGAGAGGAGGGGAAATAAACTTTCTACAAGGGACCTGGTGCTTTGTAGGTGCATTTACAAATATAAAAAGTGAGGGGAACATGCATTCCTCAGTGGTGGCAACTCTGGGTTAACTGTGAAAAACAAGCAAAGAGGCAAACCCCAGCTTTACTTCCACAGCCACCTTGGGGAAAGGCCTGACTGTGGAACCCCCACTTCTGCGAGCAGCCCCATGGCAAGAAAGGGACCGCTCACACCGGTCACTGGAGCAGCTGATTCTAATGGAGCTCTGGTGCATGAGAACGTCTCGTCTTTGTGCTCTCTAACACGTCTCTTTGGCTCCTCATGACACAGGCTTCACCTTTAGCAAACTAAAATTCCAAACCAACAACCAAAACCATAAACTCCCAATCTGCTTTAAAACCTAAATTGAAGGCTCCTAAAATGGGGTCCTAGATTCCACCTCAGACATATAAATAGAAGTTTAAGAAATAAATTCTTAAAGGAAAAGGAGGTTGCCACCTGAAAACCACAGTAAACTCCTATAGCCCTTAACACACCTGACAGGAGAATTTGCACATTAAAAACAGGTTAGGAGTGGTATCATCATACATGTGTCATCAGTCTTTTGGGGTTTAAGCTGGGAGTTGCATCTGTCTGCAGAAAGATAGTACAGCTGCATTTCTAATTGCATCAGAGGGTCTCAGCCTAACAGAACCAAGCCTCTTATATCCACAAAGTCAAGGAATATAGGGCAACAACCAAGAGAAGAGGTGAATAAAGATGCCTTTCTAAAACGATTTAACATTTAGCTTTATTTTAAACCAAAGAGCTAATATATATATATATATCAACAGACTAGTAACTTCATATATAAATGTGCTAAATATGGTTAAAATGCAACAGGAAGACTGTTAAACACGGAAAAAAGGTAATCTGTACTGTATAACCAATCTTCAAATACTTGAAGAAAACTGCTAGAATTCTACAAACTCATTTTAATTAAAAGCACTCAATATCTCAGCAAGCAGCTGATAATTAGCTTTATTATTGTAATTTAATATGTTACACTTCACAATCTCTGTGAATGACTCTACTTTAGAACCATTTTAATTCTATTTTTAATTTCCGCCTCATCACACAGCTCAATGTAAATAATAACTACCAAGGTGAGGGGTGGTCCTTTCTGAAAACTGAGAGTTGTAATAAGCACTTCAATGTCCTTCCATTTCTGTTCAAAAAACCAAAACAAATACCTCCAGGTCCTTTAAAGGACTGCATTAAAACAAACAAAAGGCTAAAACTAAGTGGATCAATTTTTTTCCTTCTGCACTAATTCTGTATTCAGCATTTTCTACATAGTCAAGGGAGATGTTTAGTTTATTCAGTCATTTCTCTATTCTGCCTAGTGTAAATGCTGGTTAACTACACGAATTGACAATACAATTATGAGCATACAGTGAAATTTCAATGGAGAGCCCCTGTCTGCAAAATGAAGGAAGCACTGTAATTCAACACACAAGATTAAGAAAAGAACTCTGCTAACAGTGCAGATGTGAAACATTTAAATGTCTGGCACATGTAAAATTAATTTCTGTGTTAAGGAACAATTGTGAGGATGTAAAAAAAGTTGTCTCAAAGATCCTACATAATTCTCAGTTCTTTGGGAATTCTTTTTTCAAATCACTGACAAATGATAAAAATGCATCTTGTATCAGGTATGCGTTTTCCATAGATGCTCTTCCTAGCATTTTCTGTGCTTGAGCTATATTCATGTAACAATTCATTGCTAAAGGAGATAATAAAAAAATCCATTATTTTATTGACTTTGTGTGCAAATTACTGGATTTGATATCATTGCAAATATGAAAAAGGTTCTTCTTTCAAGTTTTTGAATTGCAACCAGAGTCATTATAAATTGTTTCCACAATATGAGAAAAATATGAAGGCAATTTTCCTAATTAAGGGCAAGTTTTATTAACTCATTAAACCCTGTCACCTTTATTCACTAAAAATCAAGCAGAAAAGTGGAATAAATTCACCAGGACAAAGAAAACGCACACGCTTCCATCTTGTAAATAAACCAACTATAAAAGGTGAGGGGTGTAAATTAAGGCACTCAATCTAAGAACACAGCATATTCTCAAGAGGCCAAATCGAGCTCTTGGATATTCTTCCAGAGCTCTCACTCAAGGGAAGACAAATAGCAGATGAAGAACTGTACTTTTTGTATACATCTATTTATCTGATTTAAAAAGCGTAGGATGTCCTCACCACAAGTGTATCTAAATATGCACCAGAAAAAACATAAAAGCACCTCTTTATGTTGAGAATTGTTATTGCCAAGTATACTCTACAATATATCAGTAGTCAATTTGTCCAAATTACAGAAGGTTTCATGATCACAGAATTGCTTCCTAATTTCCCTTCAAACTGTTCAGGCTGCTATGGTTTATTAAAGGACATTACCAGCCTGAATAAGCATATTAGGGATTGGTGTGATTTTTTTTTTTTTTACCCTTAAATAAACCTAAAAATAGCTCCTAAAATTAAAGCAAATTAGCAAGTTCCTCCACACTGTATGTTTTAGTTAACTTATTCTGCTTTTACAAGTTTTTTGGTCCAGTCCACCATGGTCAGTTCCAGGTTTATACTGCAATTGCTCTGCTGGTCTCAGTGAGTTGAAACAAGCAGAAAAATGAAGCAATTCAGCGGGGAATCTGATCTGTCTTACAGAGCAAGTTTCTCTTTCACTGAGAAAGCTAGAGCAAGTGGGATCAGAAGAAGAAATGTAAATCTTTCACATGAAATAAGTGAAATAAGCAAGAGAAGTGGACAGTTCCCATAGCTTAAAAAAACACGATGATTTCAGAGTGACTGCTCATCCAAACCTGCAGTCTGAACGGCCTCTGGAAGCATTTATAGAGGAAGCATGAGTGTGCCATGCAGTTCCCGAACCTGCATGGTCCGTCCTAGCCCCAAGAACTTGCAATTGTACAAACAAAGCTAAGAACATGCATGTATCTTTTCAGAACTGGGACCTACTTTTGCAGCCACCAGTATTGGTAGTAGCCTGCTTAGTGCAAACCCCCCTGTTCTCTCTTCTTGTTCACCACCTTAAAGCACGGAGGAAGCTGTGTTCCGAAGGAAAAGGGTGAGGCAGAAGTTGTCGGGGTTTTCACAAAGATGCATTGCAACATACCTTAAGGGGTACATATAATTCTGTTTAAATTTAGGGAGCAAACAAAACTTCTGTTGAGTTGTACTTAGGTTTATGTACTGATTGATATAAGCACAAGAAGCCACAGTTGACCTTGGAAGAAGGGAGTTTTCCAGCTGAAGTCAGTCCACGTTGCTGGATAGCTATTGGAGAGGGAAAACTCCTGCAGCTACTTTGGACAAGTGGAAGGTATTTAAAGTAGTCTCCTGTTTAAAAAATGCCATAAAGCTGACAAGACTGAGGCTGTCTGCCTTGCTTCAGATGGCATTCACACTCATTTCTAAACATTTTGCCACTCCAGTGTCGGGTGGGGGGGGAGCAAAAATAATCTTTGGATTACAGAAAAAATACCAGTGAAGAAATGGTCTTTCCTCTTTTGACTCTTGTATTGAGTTTCAAGCATTTAAAAAGGCTTCCCAAAGAATTATAGTCCCAGAAAATACTGATGAGATTCTTTATCTTCCACTTCTCAACTGGCATAACGTATTCCCAGTGTTCTTTCTTTCTGAGTAATTTTATACTTGCTAGAAAAGTGGTGCTTGTCACTTGGGAGGGGAATTCCAGGGGAGCCAGCAGCACATCCTGCTTTACTCTGGCAATGATGACAACATTTTCCAAAGATTCCACTATTGCTACACTAAATTCTACTATTTTACTATGATTTTTTTTTGTCTAATTCTATTACTTTTAATAATAGTAGAAAGTAATGACTGGTCAAAATGTAATGAAGTACATATGTGAATCTTGACCAAAAAACAAAAATTGCTATGGACCCAGCTTTTCTTGCACATAAAATAGAAGGGAAAGAAAATCCCACAAGCCTTCTATGAAAGTTTTTTTTCTGACAAAGAGCCACACAATTAGGCTGTGATCCATGACTTTTGATATCTTCTGGACTTTTTGAGAGAACACTGCCAAAAATTGTCTGCCAGAACAGCATACAATTCATTATGCCCTTGTTTTCTGTTGCTGAAATACAGACTGGACCCATTTCCTTGTTTTCTGCAAAATTGTGGTGTTAGTATAAGAAGTACCTAAGCTCAAATAAAATATGTCTGGAAATGTTTCTGGCTTCATTTTGGAGTTATCCAATTTTAATGATGAGAAAGAAGGTTTGCATTGTTGTAAAACTCTGTGGATTGGTTATCCAGTTACATTTCTGCATTGCTATGCAGTGGAAGCGGCAAGCAGACCAGGTTTTCAGTATTAAGGTCCACAAGGGAAAGGAAAACTGCTATAGTAGTGCTGAGATGGAGACTATTGCATTTTTTAATGGTATGCTGAATGCAACACAAATGACAAAGGTGTTGTTCATGTTTATATAAAGAAACAAGCAACCAGATCATTCCTGGAGGGAGTACTGGCAGCTGGGAGCTGGGATAGAAAGTCTGAGGCATATGATAAGCTTGTCTCTCTAATGCAACTCAGGAGTATGGGACCTACTAAAAACACACCAAGGCACTTCGCTCACTTGTAGTTAAGTAGCCACCCTGAGAAATACCGAGCTGGGATAAAGGATGCACATAGGATCAGTGCCTAAACTTCTCCAGTTACTCAGGAGGATGAAAGGCAAAGGGAAAGAAGTCCTCTGCCCTGTCTTCCCATCATTACATTGGCCCAGAGACATTAGTGATTCCACTTCAAATACTAGGGTCCATCAGTCCTTCCTGACTGAATTAGGACAGTCAGTACAACTTCATACTATGCCTCTGTGCTCCTGTCATTTCCCCTGGAAGCCATACCCAGTAGTAGAGGACTCTTGCAAGGATCAGTGCATTAGGTTTGAAGTCCTGAATGCTGGGGATGTCCAGTACTGGACTTCCATCGACTTTAGTCTGGTCAGTCTTCTCACTCCGTGGATAAACCTGTTTTCTCCTTGGTTTTCATCTTAAATTTACCTTATAATTAGGGATGTAATTTCTATTTATACTTTTTCTCATCAACTTGCAGTATATTATGTTCTGAGTTTCACCTACTTTACTCAAAAGAAAAAAAAAAAAGCACATGGGTAATCACCAATACTAAGATTTGTGAGAAAATCTTTAATGTTGGAAGCAAGTCTGGGATAATAGAAATATGAACTATGTAAAGTGCAGAGCTCTGCAGTATTTCGGACACTTCCCCCCCGCAGTTCTGCTACAGACAGCTATCATAAGGACATGAACTGTTTTGAGAGTTCTTGGTCTTGCACATGGTCTATACTTGGTTTCTCATGTCTCCAGGCTTCAGTTTCAAAGGCTTTGATAAAGAAATAAGGCATACAGCCATCTAACTAAAACTTGGTAGAGTTCTGCTAATAATTGAGGCGGTGGGGACATAAGGCACTCTAAGCAGTATACCTTGTGGTTTTTATTCAGTTTTTTGACCAACACGAGTTAAAATCAAAGCAGAGCGTGCCAATCTTAGAAAGAAGCCTATACATGGGAGCAATGAAACCTTTTAAAAAAGAGACACAGTATCAACTACTGTACCTACTGTTATATTAACCCATGAATGGGGCATTTGCATGGTAACATGGACAAATCCATTCTCACTTTTTGGACTTATATTTTCCCTCAGAAAAGAAGAGAATAAAGAATAAACAAAGTTACCTAAGTGCAAAAATTATGTTTGGAAAATTCAGAAGTTAAGGCATTGGATACTTCATTTTTCTATTTCACTAAGGCTTCAAACACCTTAAACTATGCAATTCATAGCAAAGTGAGAGAGCAGTGCCACAAGCCACTCAGAATATGCCCCTGCTTAGCTGATTCAGATAAAGCATTTCCAAGTATTTGAAAGGAATTTCAGCACTTATTTCTAAATGCAGCATATTAATATGCTTTTTCTTTACATTTCAATGATAATTTATTACGTTTAACAGCGAGTCATACTCCATGGTATTGCAGAGTGCGTGTGAGTTACAACTGATGTGAGCAGTCAACTGAAACTCAAAAGGCATGTCTTTTAAAGGATTTGGACCTGACAATGCAATACAGCTTCAAATTTTAAAACTAAACTATTTAAGTCTAGAAAAGGGGTTGCTAATATGAATGCACAAAATATAATTGGGATTATATACCTGGTTTATTTAATTTGGGTAGTGTTTGGACATCTGGACAGTAAATGCATATCAATGTAACCTTGGTACCATCCAGATATAAGAAAGAAAAATACACAGTCAAGAAGCTCTAAATCCTAACTTCCAGCCTCCACAAAAAGTCCTTGAAAACACTTCTTGCACTAAGATTCAGTGAAAGGAAAAAAGAAAAGAAGAAAAAAAATCGAAGAAGAAAGAAAGAAAGAAAGAAAGAAAGAAAGAAAGAAAGAAAGAGAAAGAAAGAAAGAAAGAAAGAAAGAAAGAAAGAAAGAAAGAAAGAAAGAAAGACAAAAAAGAAATAATATTATATTCCTTTATAACAATTTACATAGTTTAAGCCAGTGGCCATACAGGTCTAAAAATTCTTCCATCCCACCAAACATCACTTTTTTGAGATAAATTGCAATCATTCACTACAACATTTTCTGAACAGTATTACTGACAATTTTGGAAGCAGAATACTTTGCACAATGTCTGGCAGTGATACCATACCTTTTAAACCAAGGTAGAAAAGCAATCCAAGAAGTAATCAGGTTTCTTGAAGCACAAAATTTAAAGTTTCCTTAGAACCGACTGCTGCAGTGGGAACTCATTTCTTCACACACACAGTTTCTAACTACACCCATCTTCTTTAGCAACGACAACAGAGCAAAACCGTCCCTTCACAGAGAGGGCAAATTTGCGGAGCAGGGTGAAAAAAACCCTCCAGCTGTGACAGGCTGTATGGCAAGGAGGAAAACTTCTGGTGCCACCGCTATTCGGAAGTCAGCAACTTCTCTACTGCTGTTCCCCTCAAGCGCAGTGGGGCTGCTAAATTTACAATCTCCTAATAGTTTTTACGACCTCCGTACCTGCCTCCCCTCTGCAAACTACAGGCGCAAGCACTCGGAACGCGGGCTTTGACTGAACATAAGTGCCGTAGTTGACTCGAGGAGAACACAGACCAATCCGCATTTGAATCAATGAATACTCCTCGGTCAGCTCCTCATGACTACTCATCTCTGAAATTTTAAGGAAGCACTCTAAAACGCCTGGATTACACCCGAGCTGTATGTTCGGCTCAATGTTTTCAAATTAAAAATTTAAAAAAGAGTAAAAGAAAAACAGTGCGGGACGGGGAGAAGGGGGAGAAAGGGATGGGATGGCATTGGATGGGATGACCGGGCTCCGCGGTCTCCCACTTAACGCGCCCGGCAACTTCTCCGCGGCAGCACCGGCTCCGCGCGGCCCCTCCACGCCCGCGCACCGCAGCCGCCCGGGGCTGAGCCCCCGCTCGCCCCGGGGGCCGGGGCTGGTGCCCGCCCGGGACCCCCCGCCCCGCGGTACCTGCTACGCCGGGGCCGGGGCCGTGGCCGGGGCGGGCGGCAGCTGTGGTGGCGCGGCTGGCGCCGCTCCATGTGCCGGCTCTGCCCCGCGGGCGGCGGCTCCGCGCCCGGTCCCTCCCTCGCCGCTCCCGCTCGCCCGCCCGCCCGCCCTCCGCTCCGTGCGGCTTCCGCCCGCTCCGCACCCGCGCACTCCCCCGCCCCAGCGGTGCTGGTGCTTGGGACAGCGGCGGGCGAGAGGTGGCCCTGGGAGCGGAGGGACATGTACCTGCAGAGAGATACCTGTTACCGGGGCGCCCCGCTAGCTGCGCGCAGCTGGAAGTGCGGGAGAAGGGCCGGGCTCCCGCCGCCCCGCAGACGCTCCCGGGGCCGGGCTCATTCGGTGCCGGGACTCGGGTGTCCCCGCACGGCAGGCAGCGACCAGGCACAGCGATACGGCCGAGAGTCACAGGCCGTCAGCTGCAGACATCCACCTGTAACGCTCCAGAGCTAAGGGGTCAGTTTGTCCTCCTTTACTTCAACCTAGTCTTTCGCATCCCGTGCGAAACGCGTCCTGCGCTTTTTGTGCGCTTGAGTTTAACGGCCGGACCAGAACTTAAGTAACTTACTCAGAATCGGTGGCAGAGACAGTCGCTGAAATCCAGACCTTACTCTTCAGTCCGGAGGGCACGGCAAACCTGATGGAAATTACTCATGCTTAAGCACATTTGCGCTCTGTGGAAGATGAGGATCTCATTTTTTTCTGTGCTTCAGTTCCTCATCCTCAAGATGTGGATAACAAATACTTCCTTTCTCACATCCTACCTTTATCTTTGCTCTCATGTGACAAAAGTTTAGGCATAGCTTTATGCATGTGTATAATCTCATGTATTTAAACTGGACAATAAAAAAACTAAACAAGCACATAGGTATTGGAAAGATCGGGAGCTTAGAATGCAAGCTCTTTGAAACAGAAACTGTTTACTCCTTCCTAAAAGTTGTACTGTAGAACAAAATGAGGTTTTCGAGGGTACGTTGGGCATTTATTTTTTTAGAATAGAAATGGCAAGACTGTATCTGGGGATTTATTTCAGGCACTCCTTCCCTCAGAGAAGCTTTGCAGATGTGACTTCTGCGAACTGGGATAGTATCTGGATATGCGTGAGATGAGCCAGGTAGACCTGGTGCTTCTCAATATTTTGATTTTTCACACTGCATATTTAAAGAGATGAAGAACCCTCCTTTTATTGTAAATTATAAGTAGACTTTATGGATCTGATGGGGTTGAAACTCAGGAGGAAATTCTCTTCATATTTATTCCAGAAAAACCCCATGTCTTCCAGCAAGTTTGCATATAGGGAATCAAGAGCATTTGGTGAGTAGAACACCTGGTACTCCCAGATAGCAAAAAAAAAAAAAAAAAAAAAAAAAAAAAAAAAAAAAGATTTAAAAAGGTTTACAAAAGATCTACAAAAAAGTGCCACCATGTGCCTTGCAGTTAGTACTTTTCTCCAGCAAAGCACAAAGAGCTCATCCTCAGCAGGACCAGGAATACAGGCAGGAAGAGCTTCACCAGACACCTTCAAAAGCAGAAGCTTTGGAAGCTTTTAGTTAACTCAAGGGAACTCAGCAACTTTCCACAGATATGTGCCTTTGGATATTTCAAAGTAAAAGGACTGACACTCCACTGGGGAATGGTTCTTTCAGGACCTATTTGCTGCTCTCCTGTGCTCCAGCTGCCACAGGGCCCATGTGCTCCAGCACACCAAGGAGAAACTGATCTGGCATATATTTTTAAAGGCAGATTTTACACTGCACAAGCCATGTCCCATTGACTTGACAAAGTTTTAAGTTCAAAATTGATTTGCTAAACGTGTGAGCCAAGGCTGTAAAGTCAAATATTGCAAGATGTGATCCTCTGTAATTTACTGTGTTTAGGTTTGTTAACAGCTCATAAGAGCTCCCTATACTTAGTATATGTTGTGAAAAATCCTTTTACCACTGTCACCCTGGAGAGTGACCAGCACACAGCCCCGGCAGCACTGAGCTCACTGGTAGCCAGGCTGCTCTCAGATACAGCAAGTTCCTTGCTGGGAGAGCAGCAGTGGCCAGTGTGACTTCACTTTCCCAATGGTGTCCCCCAAGCCCAGAGCTGCTTCAAACAAGTCTGTTAAGGGATAGTTGCAGATATACACTCAGGCACTTGCCTGAGGAGTCAGATTCTACAATCCTTCTCTTGCAGTATTTCCAGTGACATTACTGAGAATTTTGGATGAGCCAAAGTGGGCTGAAAGGGACAGAAATATAGAGCAAACAAAACAAAACAAAACAAAACAAAACAAAACAAAACAAAACAAAAAAATGAGTGGCCTTAGAGTTGTCTAATTCACTGCCAGCTAAATCTTATGGCAGATGAAATCTGCTAAAGAGGCTTTTCCATTGCTGGATTTATTGTGGGAAACATCTAACAAGACTGCACAAAGAATGGTTTCTTTCAGATTTGTTTTTAAATACAAATAGCAATTCATATTGCAGGAGGTACTATGTTTCTACTGTTGTGTATTACCACTTCCTATTTATTGCTATTAAAGACTGCAGCAGTCTTACCAACCTGAATCCTCAAAATGGACAGCATGCCACATTCATGCTGCTTCAGTCCATTACCAGTCCATTACCAGGCAGGTGCTGATGATTAAATATAAAACAGGAAAGATTTTCAAGTTGAGAATCAATAAAAAATGTTAAGCACAGAGCATGCATATTAGATTCAACAGCTGGACTGTGCCAGACAGGTGTTTCTCTTGGCTTTCCGTCACAAAATTTTCATTTTAGTTCTAATTATTCAGAAGGTTTGCTGGTGGGATCCTGAACTGGTTGGGTGAGAAGTTCTCATTCAGTCTGGAATACAGAAGTTCTGATCAAGATGAAGATGGGTTAAGATTTATCAGAAGCATGATGAGTTTTTTCAGAGATACAAAAGAGTAATTGATGTATTCTACAATTCCCATGAACCATGCTTTCTACTATAATGCTAAGTGTGACCATCTCATTTCACAGTCCCTATTGTAGCTAGTTCCCTCACCCTGAGAAATCCCCCAGTGGACTATTTTCCTCTCAGATGGCTCTTCATACTTTGGAGCACCAGAAACGCTTAAAAATACCATGGACCTCACAACTAAACAGTTGATTGGCAGGTATTTGAATATTACTTAGGAAATACAGATCACTGCTCCAATTGCACACAGTGTCTAACATTTAACAGACTTTTGTTAAGAATCTTTAAACCACTAAAGTGTTGTCTCAGATTTTTAGCTTTAGAAAAGAACTCTGTCACCTCTCAGCAAAGCTCTAATGCTTTTACCTCAAAAGCATCTCAAAATTCTAAATATTCCTCTCCTTACACATCACAGGAAATATCACCTGTGCTATGGACACATAAATAGAAAATATCCCCACTAAGATCTTCTTTCTTTCCCATCAATCTGTACATGTAATTTTCTTCTCTGCATTGCTGTGCTGACTCCTCAGGCACTGTTGCAACATACTTACTCACCTTTCTCCCAATTTACGCTGGCTTCCCACTCTCCTTTACTTGATCTCTCCCATAATTCAAGTATTTCATTTATGTATAAGCATTTCAGACTTTTTTCCCACATAACTTCTTTCACCAACTGACCTCCCTGAACTCAACTACAAGTCCCTTTCTCTCTCCAGACTGTGTATTTTCCACTAATTTCTACCATACTACTGTTTAGTCACCTGTGTAAGATTCAAAAGCTGCCCTCATATGGTTTTCTGTACCTCGGCCTCTCCACTCTTTTTTGTGAGCTGCTGAGAGGCCAGAGAATCTATCTCTTAGTGCCTTACAGACACTAACACAAACATGAGATAAATAATTGCTGTAATAATGCAAGGGAACATGGATGACTTGATCAGCTATGTGAGATTTTAATCTGTATGTAGATGAAAGAAGAGAATAAGTTTGTTATTAGGGGGTTTGTTAGCTTCTTTCCTTTTTAGGAATGGTGCATGGGAAGAGAGGAGAGTTTGTTTGTTTGTTTTCTTGGAGTTTTTTTAATGTTGAAGAATGTTTTACAGTAAGAAAATGTAATAGTCTGAATATGACTACAGACACTTCTGGAATCAAGGAGAGGTGCATATTGTATGACTGTTGACTGACTAATGTGTAACCATGAAGTTGAATCACAGTTGCTGTTCAGCCAGGAAAATCTCAAGTTTTCATGTGTATACAATTTTAGTGGAATCAAACACTCTGGTTATGGGTGTGCATATGCACACATCCTTGTACACATGCACAAAACACTTGGGAAGGGGCATACCAGAGACATCATCAGTCCCACACATTCTGTCGTATCACTGTTTGAAAAGCATCTCATCTAAAACTTCCAGCTCATAGCTGCATCTGGATCATAGCTAAGAACGAACTCAGGACAGATTCAGGAGGTCTAATTCACATCCAACTTGTTATCTTCTTGTTTTGCTGGTTGGTCTCTGGCATTTTCACTCAGATGGCTTTGGTAACCTGAATAACCTGTTGGAAGAACATGGCCTTTGGGTCTGCCTACAGGAGAAGTATGATGGAAATAAGAACCAGCCACTCCATTTCATAGGATAGACACACTCTAGTTATTGCTGTTTGTCTTTAGGCTGTGCACGGAGGTGCTAGGTAATAGGCGTCACTTTATCACAAGCTGTTGTCTTCTCAGGCAACATAAATTGCCCAGTCTTTTGAGAAAGACAGGGCATCCTTGATCACAGGCTAATCAGTTTTGTCAGGTTACATACAGTTATACCTTGGTGTCAGGGGAGGAGGGCAGGACACAATTTCCTTCTACAATAGCAAAGTTCTGACTACAGAAGGCTGAGACACTGCTGTCACCAACAGCACCCTCAGGTAGGATAAAACTCAACTTGCAGGAGCCACATTTCTTGCTGCAAAGACTACCCAGGATAAAATGCATATAGACATTTAACTTTGCATAAAAAAACGTGGCATATAGGATTTAGTCTAATGTAACTGAAACCAAAATTCAATCTCTCTGTTTTGAAATGCCCCCTATGGCCTACAGAAAAAAATTTGCTTCTTCAGCAATTTTAAATGAAAAGTTTTGTTTATGCTTCTTTTTTTCACAACTAGTTTTATATAGAACATACATAAAATTCAACTTCCATTTACATCTGGGAACAGCTACTGAAGTCCAATAATTATTCTAGATTTCTAACAAAACTAAGAACAGAAATGCTTTGTTCAAAATTACAAATGTAAAATTATTTGATATTTCTTTTTCTTAAAATGCCTGAGAACAGCAGCTCTGTAATTTATGTAGTAGTACGTTTCTAGTACATACCTGCAAGGTTTCCAGAACTCTTTGATTAGACATGAGGGAAAACATGCAGAGTCCAACACAGTGTAAGAAAGACAATGAAGGGACTAGAACACCTCTCCTGTGAGGAAAGGCTGGGAGATCTGGGACTGCCCAGCCTCAGGAATAGACAGCCCAAAGGGATCTTAATTTCTAAACACGTGATGGGAGAAAAGGAAGAAGCAGCCAGGTTCTCCTCAATGGTTCTCACTGATAGGACATGAGACAATAGGTGAAGGAAATTGCACCTGAAACGCAAAGAAGCACTTTTTTACTCTGAGTGTGTTCAAACACTTGAGTGTGTTTACCAGAGAGGTTGTAGAGTCTCTGAATATCTGTACAGATATTCAAAACCCAGCTGGACTTGGTCATGGGTAACCTGCTCTGGCTGACCCTTCTTCAGCAATGGGGTTGGATGAGATGATCTAAAGAGCCTATGATAAGAAAAAGGCAACCATCTGTTTTTCAGAGATCATTAAATATACGTAAAAATTTAAAAAGAAAAATGTTCTCTCCTGTTAATTCTTCTGTTACTGATCCCTTCCAAACTTGTGTGGTTAAGGCTATACTTCAGTTTAAATTTTTCAACTGATTTTTTTTCCTCAGGAAAGTACAGTAAAAGTGTTCTATACAAAAGAAGCTGAATTAAGAGGGTTTGTCACACACTTCCTTTGGCCATCCATTGCATCTGAGGATCAAAGTATTTGGTTTGTGACTTTTTTGTGGTTTTTTGGTGGTTTGTTTTGGTTTTTTTAACATCTATTACACGGAGGTGCTAGAGCTCTCCATTTACAAGATGAAGATCATAGTGTTTACAACTTATATACCCAGGCAGAGGTGAAGATGTTCCTGAGCCTAGTCAGATACTGGATCTTTTCCAAGAACAGTATTGTTAATCAGGCATTTCTCCACTAATAGAGTTGTGTGACTCTGGAGTTAGGGCTGACTAATGTTTCTCTTGAGGGACTACAGCTGAAATTAATCCTACATGAGAAGGTAGATGGAAGTAGGGAAAATATATAAGTCCATTTTTCCACCGTCTTCATCTTGACTTAATAAGGAAGACATCAGAAATTTAGTTGGTTGGCAAATGGACACTTCATCTTCTTTCTCAACTACTCTTATGATTACCCTCTAAAAATTCATATGGACAGATAAAAAAGCTTGAAAGTAGATATCTGGTGGATTTTCTGGCAAAGGTGAAATGATACAACTCTGCTGTAGTTTCAGTGTTGTCTACTAAGATGCAGAAAGCAATGCAGAGTTGTGTTAATGAACTGATGTACTGATCATGGAGATTTGCTTTCTCATTTTCTTTTAAATCTATCTTTCTAAATCTCTTGTCTATTTTTTTTTCAAGTCACAAATCTCTAATGAAGTCAGATTAGAAATATTCAGAAGTATGTTACTCACAATTTTCAGAAAGGGTAAACTAGTAACAGCACTGCTAATATTTGAAGGATTGATTCAACATCATTGCTCACAAAATCTTCAGTAGCAAATCTTAATTTTTAAATTAATTTACTACTGATATATATTCATGAAGATCTCTGAACAGTTGCATTGCCTGCTGTTTCAACATTCAATTGTTTTATTTGCTTATGTGAATCATATACGGTTGTTTCTGAACTGTCAAAAAATGGCAAGAGTATTCACATTTTAATGAATCTCGTACTCATTCTGTGACTGATTTACTTTCACTGAACATTTGTATTAATAAAGTTCAATTCAGCTTTACAAGAAGTATACTCATTTGGCCCTAGAAAACAACACTGGTGTCTGTGAGATCTGCAATCCTCTACAGATCCCACCTTCCTCAGGAGACTGTTCCTGTGCATAGTTAGTGATGAATTACACCTTCTGATACTTGCTGCACTTATGTGAAATATCTTGAGCCTAGAGAAACAAACTCATTTTAAGTAAGCTTATCTTCATGCCTTCTTATTCCAGTGTATTTCAATATAGCTGAGAGTGTACATCTCTCTGGATTATTCTAATAATAGTGATGGCAGGTATGTGGTCAGAGTGCCATTGTGGTATGAGTACCGTTGTGATCTCTATCACTTGTTCAAAGCCTTTTTTATTTAACCGCAGTTAGGAGTTTTTGTTAAGGAATCCAAGAGGGAGCTGTCTTCTCTTACTGAGAGATAATGCAAGCTCTGGACATCACTGTGGCATTCCAAGCAAGAGGTTTGGATAGTATTCACTGTGCAGTTTTAAGTGAACAGTTCAGTCTCTTTGTACCACAGTTCCTTTGAGAAAATGGCAATGTTAACACTTCTTTATTTCACAAGGGTATTCAGAGAACACCATAAACATTTTGAGAATTTCAGGATGTGTGGTCAAGGAATCCCTTACAAGAGCATGTCTGTAGGGCAGGCTGAGCCTTCTCTGCCTTCAAGTTGAGCTGGCTAGATGACCAGCTAGATGACCAGCCAGCTATGAGTTTGTTATGGATTAACCTTGGCTGGCTGCCAGGTGCCCATCAAGCCAGTCCCTTGCTTCCCTTCCTCAGTAGAACAGGAGGTGACAATACCATGAAAAAGGCTCATGGGCCAAGGTAAAGACCCAGAGCTCACTCAATGACTACCATTATGGGGAAACAGACTCAGCTTGGGGAAATGAATTTATTTTATAGCCAATTAACAAGAAAGAAGGATAGGAAAAATAAAAATAAATAAAAAAAATAAAATAATAAAAATAATAAAAAATAATAAATAAATAATAAAATAATAAATAAATAAATAATGAATAATAAAAAACAAACAAAAAAAAAACAACCCACAAAAAAACCCACAAAAAAAACACCCCACCCAAAACTAAAATCAGCACCCTCCATCCATTTCTTCCCTTTCTTCCCAGGCTCAGCTTCACTCCTGATGCTTCTGTGCCCTCCTCCCTGAGTGGTGCAGAAGGTAGAGGAATGGCATTTGTGGTCAGTTCATAACACTTAATTTTCGCTGCTCCTTTTTCATCAGACTGTTCCCCTGCTCCAGTGAGAAGTTCCTCCCATGGGAGGGACTTCATGTACTGCTCCAACATGGATCCTTCCCATGGGTTGCAGTCTTTCAGGGGTGGATTATACCAGGTTCGGTACCCTGTGGAGTCACAATTCCTTCCAGAGAGCCTGCTCCAGTGTGTGCTCCTCTCCCTGGACTGCATTTCATAACCTGCTAGGAACCTGCTTCAGCATGAGCTCTCCAAGGAGATGCAACTTGTTTTGGGGCACATTAACCTGCTGTGGCATAGGGTCCTCCATGATCCATGACCTTCATGGATATCTGCTCCACTGAGATTCTCCCAGGCTTCAAGCCACAATCTGCTTTGCCACGGTTTTCTTCCTGGGCTGTTGGGGAACCTCTGCTCCAGCACCTGGAGCACCTCTTCCTCCTTCTTCACTGGTCTTGGTATTTGCCCTTTCTCTCACATTTGCTCACAAATGTGCTTTCACGGCACAACTTTCTTACATACACTTCCCCAGAGCTGCTACTAGCACTGCTGATGGCCTTGGCTCTGCCTGGCTGGAACTGGATCTGTCTGACAAGGGGCAGCAGCTCATAGAAGGCATGCCTGCAGCTTCCTCCCTACCAAAGCCGTGCCATGTAAACTCTGATGGTAGCTTGAAGATACCAGCACAGCTGTCTGACTTCCAGTGTACAGCTGCTTACTCCAGTGGATGCACATTCTATCTCTTCCCTTCATCCAGGTGCAGGGCTGCCTGTTTGGCAGATAAGCAGTATTTTATACTTGGGCTTCTAAAAATCTGTACTTCAGATTATTTATGTTATTTGCATTACCTGAAAACAGGCAGATGCCATTCAGGGTCTAGGAGTCCATCACATGTGGCAGTGTGCAAACTGTTGTGACATTGACAGTTCATGACCTATATTTTGTCGGACAACAGATAACCAACAGCTACACACAGCTCAGGGAAGAGGTGAGATCCTATCAAGCAAATAAATGGGCTGGGGACTGAAGTGCAGCCCCACTGTAGTTGCTATTAGGTTTTGTATTACTTGTGTATTTTCTCTTATCCCACAGATAAAAACGGGTTCAAAGGAGAAAATGAATTAGCTGGGGTAGAACATCCTTCCCAGCCCTGCAAGAAGAAAATGATGATTTGAAAAGAGAAGGAGCAGGCTGGGGAGAGTGGTCAGGGACACAAGACCCTTCCAGCAGAAGTACAGTAAGTATTAGATTAAACCAAAGATGGATATCCTGGACTGGCTAAAAACTTCCCAAACTATGTGCAGTGATGTTCCCGGCATTTTGAATGCACATGAACAGGAGAGAACAGATTTGTCTCTGACAAGGGTAAGACACAAGATGATAAGAATTTGAACATGAATTTCAGCTACAGGTAAATTTAGGAAGGACCTCATCTAGGCAAAGCCATGCAGATAGGATCCACAGCTTTTAAGCCTATTCCTTAGATGAGGATATAATAAAGGCTTTTTGAAGGGAGGGTCGTCTTATTTATTCTGGTTTGAAGCAGCACGTATTACACATTGTTATTATGATGTTGATCCTGTGGAGAATACATACAGAGGGTGTAACTGTCACAGCAGCTCTTTGTCCCATGTCTGCCCCTTCCCTGGGTGTGTCCTTTATAGAGAGTGCCTCAGGAGACTCAAGATGGAGATGGGTGATATTAGGGTGAAATTAACCATAAAGAAAACATTTAAATAAAAATGATTAACCCAGTGTTAGAGCTATTATGGGACAGAAAAGAAATGTCAGAGAAAAAAAATGTGTACCATGACTGCCCCATTACACTATAATTAGTTTATCTTTGTATAATTTATGCTTAGCTCTATGTCAATGAATTCCAGACAAAAGAAGCCTCTGGCCTGCAGCAAGGCTGAGAGAGAGAAGAGCCATGGATAGCAAAGAATTTTAAAGGCATTCTGTGAACTCAGATGTGTCCCATCCTTGGAAATTAAAAGGAGACAGCTCCTTTTTGTACAAGCTAATTGATATCAAACTAATTAAAAGCCAGGCACCTCAATATCTTCAAACATCTATGCTTAGATTTCCAATTTTACCTCAGTACAGGTAAACACTTTTAGGAGGAATTTGGAGTATTTCTCACTGCTTATATTTTATAATCAGTCTAGCATCTCTTGATAGGCATCAGCTGAGTTTAATGAAAAGTATTATTTATCTCAAGGGAGATGAACAATTATTCTTTTTTCTGGTTCTCTAACTCCTTCTTCCCTTTAGAGACTAATATTTGACTAGAAAAATAATCATTAAGAGAGTTTATACTGTTAGATGGAGATCTAGCCCAGTTACCTAACTTAATGACACAAACATCCAGTAATATGTATATATTGATGCCTTAAAGTGAATACCGGGATATTTTGTCCTGCAAGGTAAATATTGATCAACATGTACAGTGTATTTTTCCTTTGGATCAATATGCCTGTTTCTTCTTAAATCAATAAGTACTTATTCTTACATAGAGGAAAAGTTTGTCTCATAATTGGATAAAATTTGGTATATAGCAAATGAGAACATTTTTCTTGCTTAGCCCCAACAGTTGTAGGGCTCAGGGTTCTAACAAAACAGCCAGACTGAACATGTAAAATGATGCATATGAGGTTCAAAAAATACTGTCACTCACATCTGCTGAGCCAGTATAATACACATCCACATATATGACCCAGTTTTTAGTCAGAGAACAATGGTGCTTGGTGAACTCAGCTGAAGCAGTGAGTATTCCACATTGATTTCTCTGCTTTTTTGTTATTTTTAACTTCTTGGAGTATTTCTCTGTATGTATGTTTAAACAACAGCTACAGTTTTCCAGGGAATCCTGGGACCTGTTTTGTGATCTTCAAGCTCTGCATCTTAACTGTTGCTTGCAATTGATAGTTGCAATGGATCTCCTGATTTTGAAATAAAAAGGAGATGAGAATTTGACCATTATTTCGGAACCATAGCATTTTCAAAATCTGCAGTTTCATATTTTTTTCTCTATTTCAGAAATACTTGTAGAAATAATTTACTACAAAAGCTTTTCCTGACTTTGTTGTTTTTGTGGTTGCCACTACAGGTTAATATTAGTAAAAAAAACAAACCAAAAAAACCTCAAAAAACCCAAAAGCAAACAAAAAACACCCCCCCCCGCCCCCAAGAATAAATTAAAACTCTCTGTTTGGGGAGAAATAGTCTCCAAAAATACTTTTTCTACAGAATTGCTAAGTATAATGTACACCTTCCAGCACTTGCCAATCCATTTTATATACTGGATTTCTGAGCTCTGTGTGAGACTGCTCAGGGCTAAGCAATCTACACATCCAGTCTCCCACTGACAAGGGAGATGGAGATCGAGTGGGGTGAAAGTTGGCTGCTGCTGATGCAGAGTAGGAAGAGGGACCTATGCAGCAGCCCCTAGGGTGAGTGGAAGAGGCACACATGTGGCAGCCCCAAAGGTAAATCCAAAACACTGAGGGAGTTGTCCTTTCTTTCCTTATCCTGAGGCAACTGTAACACTTGGTCACCACTGCGTACAGCTGTTTGACCAAAGTACTGCAAGTTGTTCATGCACAAAAATACTTGTATTGCATCCTTATATTAATAATTAAATATCAGATGGCTTCAATTTTACTTCACCGTGTTATTTCTGTTCACAATTTACAAAGGTGTTAACAATTGCAAATTGGCTTGGTGTGACCTCTACACTCCCAATAGACCACTTTTCTTCCTTCATGTCCTGCAGCTTCCCTTCACCACTCCCACAGGCACAGGAATTTTGCAATTATTTTCCTCTAATTCTTCCAGTTTCCCAAGTAACTCTATTCACCAAATCTTCCCTCAATCTCCCTCACACCCATTCTTACGCCCTTCTTTACTTGTGCTAATCCATCTCCCCTGTTCCCATGCCAATTCTACAGCAGGCTCTCCCATCCTTGACTTCCCTTGCCTGGCTAGTTACCTCCTACATTTCCCCTTTGCATCTGAACACATTGAGTGTACTGTCTGCAAGCACTGATAAGATTTCCTGTATTCCATTTCCACCCTAAGAGTGTCTAATCTAGTTTCTGCACCTTTTACTCCACTGAAATTGGGAACAGCTGAACTTGGTCACATCAGAGGACCATCTAACCCAATGTTCTGTCTTACACAGTAGCCAAGCCAGATGCCTATGAGGTATAATCAGCATGGGCAAGGATATAGAGATATTCTTCTCACCACCTCCAGCTGTCTGGGTCAAAATCTCTAATGATCACTTTACAGCCAATTTAAAAGCCAGAACTTGTTACTCTTTTCCTTTTTGCCCTGTGTTCTTTAGCATTATCTCCCTTTATCTGGATGGCTTCAAAACTTTAGGTTCTCTTAGTTTCATTATGATCTTTGGAAGTCCCTCCTGTTCTCTAACATTTTTTTTTTGCCGGGGTGGGGTGGGGGGGCAGACTTCTGGGATCTGTCCTAAACCTCTTCATCCCACATTCCTCCTCCAAAATAAGAAGACGTAAGGTGCTTTTCCAATTAAAGTTTTAGCTAGCAATTCCATACTGACAGACTTTCTGGTTTCTGTAATTTTCTGTTCAAACTGAAAATTCAGCCTTTTCTAACATGCCTTTGAGAATATTTCTCTAAGCCCAAGTTCAACAGTGCCAAACCAGATGTCACTTCTCTCCCCTGGTTTCTGACCACTACCTCCTTCTGAATAATAGTATGCAAAATCAGCACCCTGCTTCTTTTCTCACATTGTCACCCAAAATCCCCATCCTCAACTCAGAACTCTGTAATGTTTTTCACATTTGGAGTATTTCAAACACTTGAAAACTATTTCTATACATCCAACAGTTGTTAAAAGCTAACTCTGGGTTCTCATCCCCTTGTGTCTTGATTACTGCAACATTCTTTCTCATAAAACATTTTTTATCATGACAAGCTCCAGTCATAATCATTTAGAATATGGATAGAGGGTTCATTAATTTGCCTTCCTCTTTAGCCAAATGGAATCTTTTCCTAGATACCTTCTTCCACAATTCATTCCATCACTTAAAAAAATGAATCTGAGGGGTCTTTTTGAGTCCTTTCTGACCTATAATCTTTATTGCCAATCAAAATGTAAGTTCTGGGCCTTTGCAACTTGCCTCTACAACTGAGCAATTTCTTTTTCAAACAAGAATTCAAATTTGCTCTCAACCACGTTGGTCCTCACTGAGAACAGCTCCCAATATACGATTTCCTTTCTTGTTTTGAAGCTCTCATTCTCTGGCATTGAGGAAACCAAAATGAAGGTTTCCTAAAGTTAAAAACAACAGCCTGTTTTTAATAGGCATAGAAAGACTGACATTTATACTTGTAATATAGTGGGAAAATCTTCATGTGGATTACAAGATGGTTGTTTCAAGAATAAACTGGAATTTATTTCCAATCATAAGAAATCAGTCAATATGAATACTTTCAACACCAGTGTAGCCTTACTTCTCTTCGTAAGATATCAGTTGGTTCAATTGGCATTTTAAAAGTCCTCAATACAGAACAATGATGATAAATGCAAAAACAACAACAAAAAAAATCTAGATTTTTTTCTTTTTTTTTTTTCTTGTAATATGTAGATTACCTTTCCAAGAAAGTGAAATACTAAACATTTTATACTAGTATGAAACCAAATTGTATGAAGTCCCCTTCCTTTTTTTTTTTTTTTTTTTCAGTTGGTGAGGGTGCTACTTAGTAGTCAGAAGGAGGATAAAGCTCAAGGCAATCAAGAAAAACATGAATGATGGTGAATGCTGCTTGGGACAGAAGATGAAGCCTTCAGATCCTTGTCCCACCACTGCAAGAATCACTTTAGTAGGATGAGAGAAGCCAATGCTACCTTGATAAACTGAGTGTGTAGAGTTTTGAGAGGGTTGCTTTTCTTGAAGCACAAACACAAGATAGAGGAAATCATATCATTACCAGCATGAGCCTGTGGTTTGGAAAGATGAGCGGTTGGCTTCTGGCAGCTGCAAGGAATGATGGGGACTCAGATAGTGCCAGCCTGTCACATTCTCCGTATGTTTCTTTTGCAACCCTTCCCCCCTGCCCCCTACTCCATTTTTTTTTTAATGCAGTAAGCATGTTGTCCAAGAAAAATGAATTACATAGGTATCCCTCACTCAGCTATCAAATCCTTCTCTTCCAATCTACTAAATAAAGAGAGGGGCTGTTGCTTTCATGAAAAAAAAGAGGTAAAATCGTTTTCATGCAAGCCTATACTAGAGAATCAGGAAGGTATTCATTTTATTTTGTGTATCTAGACAGTGATTTTAATGTTATGCAAATGGAGTAGGCAATTCCTAATCTATCCTGAAATGTATGTGTCAGAGCTCTTGTGTAGTGCAGGTTACTGATGATAAAAACAAGATGTGTTTTTATACAAGGAAGGCGCATGATTACCAGCTTTAGAAATTTTTCTTTCATTACAAATTTAAAATAGGACAAGCCAGTGCAATGGAAACTGAGGAGTACCACCACAGAAAAAGCTAGTGTCTTTTCAGAGTCAAGTTTGACAAGCATTGTTTGCATCTCTCCTTGAAACCAGAACAGCTAGACATAGTAGCAGTCTCTTAGACTTTAAAACTGTTTAAGAAGAAAAGCTTCTATTAATCCTTAGAGCACCAGTGTTCCTCATTTTTCTTTCTTTCTTTTTTTCTTTTTCATGCAAAAAGGAAACTTATCTCATCTAAAGAATGTCTCCAAACACTCAGTTGAGTTGAGGTTGTCATGATAAGGTAATCTTCAAATCAGGAGGCTTTTTCAGAGAGGAAGAAGCTCAGACACAAGCAGGGTCCAAGCCTCAGACCCAACTGTCAGGGAAGCTGATGCACAAAAGGTCTTAAACTGGCATTTATGTTGCTGCTATACGCTTAGATAATTTAGTAGGACAATCCAGACTCAAATCAAGACTCCTCTCCCACCTCAATCTGGAAGCCCCTCGGTTGATGTTTCCCCAGTGAAGTCAGCACCCTGGGTTTTTTCCCCAACTCAGCAGTTAAAGACCATGTACACACTGTGTATCCACAAAGTGATCCCTGCTCTGCCTGAGCAAACTCAGATTTACTTGTGCACCCTGCTGGTTGAATCCCTCTATCTCCTGTGCACTCCTGTGGAGTCAGGAAAAGCACTCAGTCACAGGACCTGGCTTCAAGCCTCTTCCTCACTTGATTAAAGCTGCTGGGATTTAATAGGGAAGACAGAGACAGCACTACCCCAAATGGCCAATACACCAGCAGTTCAATCAAATGACCGTGTTCTCTTACTACAAATACAGGCAGAGGGGAAACTTAAGCCTCGGTCTCCTAGAGCTGTAACAGGGACAATCAGATAAAAATCTGTGTGGGGAGAGCAGGAAACACAGTGAGAGGAGGGGCTTTTACTGTGTTTTGTCAGGAAAGAAAAGCAGACATTGTAGGTAACACCAAACTGTCATAGATGATTTCAGGGCTTGACTATCAAGTATCAGGTTGTGTTTCCCAGCTGAAATGGATGAAGAAAAGGACCGTAAGACTGCCATAAGCAGAGCTGAGCTGTTTCCCTCGTTATACAACGACCTTGGTGGATTTGGTTTTCAGAAGTTTAGCAACACTGCCCAGAACTCTCTGTGGCTTTTGCGCCCAAGTGACACTTCAGTTCCTAGCTAAAACTAAGGTTGATTTAACTCTATGTCAATTTAGAAAGCTTCCAAAGGGTTCTGACAATATCAGAGACAATGTGATGGTGTTTTTCTTACTTCTGGGAATTAGGCAGCACATCACAGAGACAATAATATTTGCTCTAAATTGCAGCAGTCTAGGGAACTTTTCAAATTATCATTTTTAATTCAGCACCGGGACATCTTTTTGTTGGAGAGAATATCCAAAAAGGCCAAAGAAGCACCAGGATCCAGATGCAGAACTCAAATCTCATTTCTAACCACGTGAAAAATATGCATTCAATTCCACCCTGCTCTGTCATGAGATAAACTGGGAGAAAATACACAGAAACATCTGTATAGCCAAGGCTTCCCTTGGAAGCAATGCCAGTTGAAGGATTATCCTCTTGTAATAATCAAAGGTAGTTTTATTATGTACAGTGCTTCTCCTGCATGGTACAGTATATAACTACAAGCAGAGGAGATTTGAGCAAAGTCAGAAGGGATGGTAAGACTGGCCACCCAAGACTGACTAGAACCCAACCCAAGAAAAAAACAGAGAAGTAACAAGCTGCAGTAATAAGGAACTGGAGCACAAAAACAAGGACAACATCTCAATTTTTGCAAATTGCTTCATGTATCTGATATGCAGACAAGCCATCAGTTGGGTCTGCATACCAGTCCTCAGTCAAATTCAGTTGTTCTTTTTCTTTTTTCTCCTTTTTTGCTGTGAGTGAATGGAAGTGTTAATTTCAGAACAGATTCTATTTCTCATTTAAGTCATATTGAACCCTTAGTTTGCTTCAATCATCCTTCAAAATTAGGTTTGAACTGGATTTATGCATTCCAGTGAGAAATGGTAACTACCATTTTTAGAATAATTCCAAATAAAAGGTTTTCATAAAAATCAGGAAATACATGGCTTCCCTTATACAGGGATACTGCACATTGACTAAATTTTCCTGGCGAAACTGCGCTGCCTTTTGTCCAGATACCTCTAGGACACAAGGTTCACCATCCTAAAAATGACAAAGAAAACTTAAATATAAGCTCAGGTTTCAAAATTAGTCTCATTAGACAATTTGTATTGCTATGTATCATGGCCAGTTTTAACCTTTAACCTGTACAGAAAAGTTAGGGATGAAACAGGAAATCTGGAAAACATGTATTCAGAGAGTGAATGAAAATGTCAGTGAGCAGAAATCTGCAAAGGCTCACTAAAATCAGCTGGCACTGGGCAAGGAATCTGTAGGTCCCGTGCTGTTACCAGAATGTATTTTTCATTAGCCCAATACCTGTACCAAAACTAAGTGTACTACATGGCCAAATAGGGCTTTACTTGCACAAACACAGGGTCCTTGACCTACTCATGTTCTGTGTTAGTGAAAAGACAGCCATCTCTCTTTTTGATCAGAGTTAGGGTTTCAGTCTCAGGACAAAATAAGAAACTGTGCTAATATGTCTATGTAAGCAAGGAGGCACCCTGATTTTGCTGGTCCTACTTAGAAAAATAGGAGCAAAGAGAAAAAAAACAAACAACCTCCCCTACCCCTGAAATTCAGATTTTATTGTAGAGACAAAAGAAAGACCTTTTCATTTCCTCAGAATGATCGTGACTATTTTGAAATCAACACTTAAAATATTTACTCAGCATTACATCAACATTCATAATGTTTTAAACAAGTTTTATGCATGGCCAAATAGCATGCAGACATTTGCAAAACAATTTGTCAACATTGCCTCTGAGGTGTGTTTTAATGAAAATGTGAAATTTGAAAAAAAAAAAAAGTTTAAATGCAAGCTTTCCAGTGCAGTCAATAATAAATTTAGTTGAGCAAAAATATTAAATTTGAATTCAAATGAGCTGTAAATACACAGTATCTATCAGGAGTCTGTGAAAGTGATTTAGTAAAATAAGCAATATTCTATTGCAACGTGTTAAAAATTAGCTGTTTGAGGGAAGCTAAGGCATCTGGAGCCTGTTAGATGGTCTGTATACCAGGGAAGGCTTTATTTGTCTTATGGAGCAAATGGAGTTATCAGAAATAAAAGAATTTATCTAAGTAATTGCATAGGAGAAAACATTAAGAGCTTGGCACATGTTAAAAATGATTCCCAATTAAAATGTTATTTAATAAACAGGCCCATTTTATTACTCATGGATTAAAAAAAAATTAATAAATGACGGCTAAACAAGTAATTATAAGGGTAATAAAGCTCTCCATTCTGATTAGGGAATATATTCATTTCATGACCATCCAGCGATCCATTTTCTACACAGCTGTCAAAAGAGGCAGTATGCAACCATTTAGAGATGGTATGATTGTTGCTGTCCTTATGTAATACTGCTATTACATTTTATATCACTAAAAAGGCTTTCAAACTCATTCTTGGGGTAAATATAGATCAGCTTCCTTATACATTTACTGCTCTTGAGTCTCCCTTCTTAAGTCACAGATAAACTGATGCAATTTTGCTGCTGGAGTTGAGAAGCACAGCATGGGTTTATAACTTCTGCCTCCTTCAGCATTGCTCAAAGCAGAGAGAACTCTGAGTCAGGCTGTGGGCAAAGTGCTTTGCCCTTGCTCTCTGGCTCTAGCCAATAAAGTCTTGGTAGAAGGGTCCAAACTTATGAGATGCTGATCACCCACACTTCTCACTGCTGGCTGATGTAACTTGTCATCCCTCCAGGCACCCCTGAAATGCACTCCAACAGGCTGAGATAGAAAAAATTGGTGTGGGAAATAAAAAATTACAGAACAGGTTCAATGCCTGGTAAATGAACAGATTTCAACCCAGGCAGAGATGAGAGAGCCGGTAAATTATATTCCTGCCCCTAGTTAAAGATCCTGTTTGCCTTTAATTTTTGCTGTTCAGGGGTACCTACAAATGTAGTTGTCTGCACATTTCTTCTTTTTAGCTCTTTCAGGCAAAGGAGACCTGGGTACAGTGGGAAAATCCTACCTAGTCTTGGACTTCTTCAGTTATTGGGAAGACTGACCTCACTCACAAAAGGAAGTGCTTCCCCAACAATTTTTAAAATAGACAGCCATCTGTCTTATCTGTGTACACTGGTGGAAAAGAGGTAAGGCATGAAAAGAGATTCCCCCTCAAAAATAGATTTTTTTCTTTTTCTCCAAAGAAAATAGATGGCCCACAGAAATGTGCTACCAACTCTTCTCTGTTTCCCTTTCTTTTTCCAATATTTTTATTATACCTTGTGATATAACACAGGTGAGCTCCATAGACACTGAACATTGATACTATATTCCTAAAGAGGAATTGTCACTGTCCTTCCCCAAGACAGTGTCATGGAAATAAAATGTGTTATAGTGGGAGGTTATTTTTTCAGTGTGGATGGTACAGTAGTCCCCAAAAGCCCCTTGCCAGCAGCAGAGTTCAGCTGGCAGCACATAGGAGACTCCTCACAGAGGAAGATGGTGGTCTGGTGCTTGGTGTGATAAACAGCAAAGGGAACGATTATGCTATGTGAGGCAGAAGCCCAGTTGTCTCTCTTTCTTCATGTTCACATCTTTGCATGATGGCATCAGCCAGAGGATTAAGAGATAAAGGCTGAACATTTATTATCTCACTCACCAAAACTAGTGTTTTTTAAAAAATCATGCACAAGGCTTCATTTCAGTTGAAAACCATGACACCACTGAGTGATCCATACTTCTGGAAAAGGCTGAGTGAATGCTCAGAGTAAGAGAAGATTGTTGGGAAGTCACTGTAGAATTTTCATTTAAAAACAAATACTTTAAAGGACATAGATGCAAACAAAGTAAAAATTCTGGAAATAAATAATTTGTTGAAGGTTTAATCCTGCAGTTCTCAGTTCTAAATCATCTGGGCTAGTAGGAACACGAAGGGAAAAAGGAAATAAAAAGGTAGGAGGTGAAGTACTAAAATGTTATGCCATATATTTTTATTTGATATACAAATAACAGCATCTATGCTTGGTTCAAAACTTGGATGCCATGTAAGGAAAGTTTGTTTTTCAGCTGAATCTTAAAAAAGATTATTGGCCCTGTTGCCACAATTAAAAGGGAGATAGCAAGTGTTTAAATTTTTTGTTGTGAACTACAAAAAAAAAAAGGGAAGAAATTCTTAACTATAAAATGCAGGAGATGAATTCTCAGAATTTGCAACCTCTTAACCAATGTCCCAATTCCCAGTATTAGATAGTATCAAGAAAGTGACTGTAAAATTATACTCAGATGAAGGATTTTTTGTGTATTTAGGGCCCTACCTGTGTTCCCTCACCGTGTGCACTCTCAGTTCTGCCATTCTGAAAAAGTATGAAGATCATCAGCATAAGAAAGGAACATGGGCATTTAACAGCAAGAGGCAAGAAACTGCTAGCTGCTGACACTTTTAAAAACTTTGTGTAATTTTGTATGCATTTGAGAAGGACAATCCCTTAAAAGCAATTTAAGAAGGAACAACTTAAAAAAAAGCATTACCAAAATGCAATAGTTAATCTGGAGAAATGTAACAATACAGCACTCTACATCATATCCTGTGGGGTGGGCTAAGAAAACAAAATATCCAAAATTTTTCTCTTTGTTTTTGACACTTTTCTTTCGAAGGAAAGATACTCCCAGTGAAAAATACAGTCCCAAGCACTACTCCAGAGAGGACGAGCGCAGGTGTTCCATTTCTCACTCTGATGAGAGAACAGGACAAAAATAATATTCTCCCTTTTACAAGAGGATTGTTTGTTCCTACTTTTTTGCCATTGCAAACCTGAAAGACTGACCTGCTTTCTTTGAGAATTTTTCATTTGAGAATTTTAATTATTATTTAGAACATACTGTATTTTGCCAGGTAAGATTATAATAAGAAATTTAGATCCTATTTCCAGGAGCATCTTCGAAACTAAAGCAATTATTTCTCTAAATAGACTTCAGTTCTCAATTGCATATCAGCAGCAGCTGCTCACTGTTCAATACAATAGGTGTCCTAGCCAAAGATCCATGCTTATACAGTTCAAAAGGGACAAGAGGGGTTCTTTTATTCAGATCTCCTCTGTTCCCATCATTGCACTAGGCTGGTGTAGTTTTATGGGGAAAAGCGTAGGCAGCTAGAAACCTTCTCCTCTGCCTCCTTATTGCCATAGTATTTCCCACCCACTGAAGCACTAGATGTTCCAGATGAGACAGAAAACTCCAATGGACAGAAATTCTTGTTCTGCAGTCTCTACTCTTAGACCAGATCATCCCAAACTCACACTTGCCTTTTTAAGAACCAACAGTGGATTCACACATGAAAGCTGCCCTGGTTGCAAGGGCTGGACGTACTTAAAAGGACATTTCTATCATCCATGTCCTCTTGACATTAATGTCCCTCAGTTAAAGCCCCATGCCTTGAACCACTGCAAATGTCACATGCAGTAAGATTATTAGGGGAATCCTGCAAATTTTGCAATCATAAGGCAGGAAAACTGTTGAATATGGTGCTTAATTAAAAAAAAAAAGCATAGCCCTGGAAGGCACTTTGAGTGGTTTGGCAGTTCAACTGACTTGTGATATGATACTGTTATATGATGTCATCTATGGAATACAGCTTTTTTTTTTTTTTTTTTTTTTTTTTTTTTTTTTTTTTTTTTTTTTTTTTTCCCTAGGATTCTGTTTGGAAAAACAATCATGATCCTAAGTCATTCTCCACATTCCCATACAAGTGTTTCTCAGGTCTGGTCACTCCCTTTGATAAGAAACATAAGGGACAAGGTATATCTTAATATCTACAAAAAAGAAACAAAAGCATGGACTTACCCTAGCAAGCGCATAACTCAGCTTCTCCCCGAAAGTAACTTAAAAGAAGGAGAATTTAGGGAATTTAGTAGAATACTGTATATGAGGTTATATTTAACTCCTGCCTACCAGCAAGTCGGGAACCATTGCTGATCAATAGATACTCTATACGTTACAGATGAGATACAGTTTTTCTCTCGCTCTGGGTACATCAGCTTCTTGCTCAGCATAGTTATATCTAATATCCACATATTAATTCTTTAAAACATTTTAACACAAAATGTGGTCTATAGCAGCTCAGGGCCTACTGGAAGTTAAATAACTGCTGTAGCAGTTCTACAGTGAATGCTGCTAGGATTGGTGCCTGAAAAGCAGGATAGCCTGTAACTGTATTTGACTACTGCAGCGGCCACTGGTAGAATCAGACATCTGAGAATTCTGGGTTTGTTACTTTAACCTGAAACCTAAAGTTAAAAAAGCAGACTAGGTTTTTCTGTTAGATACCAGAGCATTTACCCAGCATTGTTGGAGGCACCACCAAGACATCTCTTAAAATAAAGTCTTAGAAGAAACAAGCCTTACTCTGCAGAAAGTCCTGGTAACAATTTCATCTTTATGGGTCAAGAAACTGCACAAAAAGCTCTAAAAGCCACTAGCTCAGTCCAGACAAAAAAAGAAGCATTGGTAATAGGGCAAATGGATGTCAGCAAAGAACAGCACAACAATCCCAATTAAGTATATTCATTGTGGAATAAATAATGAAAAATGGAGGGAAAAATGCCTGGACATAAGGCAGGAGTGGAAGCAGTAAAGAAAATCTACTTCACAGTCTGCACTGGAGTCCCTGCAGAATGAGCTGTCAAACCTGAAAAGAAAACGGATCACTGAACTCAGAAAACTTTGATCAGACAGAAAATGTGACATTGAGTGTAGACCTGCATTGACCCCAAACCACTAATTATTGAAAAGAAGTCACTGATTGCTCCCATTGGTGAGGCACTTACTTGTGTCTTCTCTCTCACCCCAAAGAAAATGACCAGTTGGGATGGGAGGATGAGATACTGAGTGTCTGTTGGGTGACTGAAAAAAAAATCGGAGAGGGATAGATTCAATTAATAATTTTGGAGGTCCTGCCCTTGACCTCAGAAGTGATGATTCCACCAGGTTGGTACCTATGAGAAAGCTGTAAAGAACTCTGTGTGCTGTGGATCCATACAGCTACAACCCACACGTTTGAAACCAAAAGGCTAAGATTCAGTGTAAGGTCAGGTCAAGCCAAGGCAGCAGTGCTGGCAGATACTCTGAGGAGGGCAGGTTTTCCCAGCAGTGGAACAGAGGGCTGTGGAAAAGGAGAGTGGGTGTATTGTCTTGCCAAAACATATCTCTGTCTCTTGCTGAGGGCCCAGGATAGACACTGTGACCAAGCACCAGGTGGGAGGGGAGAGTCAGAGCAGTTCAGACATGGTGACATTTCCAAGATCCATGCCTGCTGTCTAGAGGGAGCTGCATGCTGTATGGCAGGGGAGGAACCATGCTTGGAAGGTAATTGAGTCTCCAGGGTGAAGAGGAACCTTTCTCAACAAGTTTAAGAGCAGATGTCAGCTTGGCTTTATATTTACATATGGAAATACACTTAACATGAGTGCGGGAACCTGTCTCTTGGTCTCACATAAAGAACATACTCAGACTGCTCACAAAGCAGTGAGACACCCACCATGGTTACAGAAAATCTAAACCTGCTGTTTAAAACCCACTCTGTGAAGAAATTAAAACAGCTTTGCTTCCTTGTAGTGCCTAGGTCATAGATTTTCCTCTGCCCCCAGGACCACCAGGAGCACCCTGACTTCCAAAAGGGTAATATCCAAGAATGGTAGCTCAGTCCAAATGCACACAAATGGATCTTAAAACCTGTTGCAGGTAATATCTGCTGCTCTTCAGTGTGTAACACAGCAATGGGAAGGGGGAGATGTATTCCACTGATGAGGGAGGGAGTATTTTGAAAAAGAACTGATGTCAAGTCGTGTAAAAAGAAGCTGTGAATGTCAAATTGTCCATGATTGCCAACAGGCATGCAACACATCTTCTGTAAAGTGCTTGGGTAACAGGAAAAGAGAGGACATTATGTTATCAGCAGGAAAGAGGAGATAATGAAATAGATGCCAAATAAAGAATGCAAGTTGCAGTCTAATAAAATAGTTCCTCTTTTCTACCCCACTTTTTTCCTTTCTAATTCTGAAATATAGTGTTTTGTCCAACACACATCTCCTCTTTCATTTCACTGGGTTTGAAAGAAAAACCTCCCCAATGATTATACCCAATCACATGTATTCTATTGAAATATGAATGAATGAAAACTTTACTTATTTGACATCCTAAAGCTGAATAAGATTCCTTGAGCTGGAAGTGGGTACTACCCAACATATACAAACTCACAAATGTTCATTGAATTCTAAAACCAGCAAAGGATGGTTTTTCACCAACACAAGAGAACTTGTGTTCTAATCCCTCACTTATCTCTACTTCTGTGAACAAAAGCATTTTCCCATTGTAAAATTAGGCAATGAACATTCTTTCCTTACAGAAGGAATATTTGCCTGAGAAAAAAAAATGAAATGTGCATGCCAAGTCACATAGAAACTGCTCTAATCCCTGTTCAGTGGTCATGGTTAACCGTCAGACTTAATATATCATCTAAAGGGAGAATAAATTGCAGGTCCTGTTCAAAGCCATTTCCCCTGCAATTTTGCTGGTTAATATCTCTTTAATTAAAATTCCCTATCTAAAAAAATATTAACACAATACTAATTTTCCCCTGAAGTAGATAATTTGTCTCTGAGCTTCCAAGGCTGAGAGATGCTTGGAGAAGGCTCGCCTTTTTTGCATCTGTTTGTGGAGAACTCAGCCCTTCAAGCTAGATCTCAGGGCAAGTAAGAATCAATCATAAGGGCAGATAGACATTTCCAAGAAAAAAATAAATTGTTAAACAAACAAACAAAACCAAAAACCACATCACAAAACAACAACAACAACCAAACAAACAAAAAACACCCAAAAAAGAAACCAAAACAAATCCACCAAAAAGCCAAAAATACAATCCACCAAACTGTTAAACAAAAGTCACTTGAAATTTTTGTCTTTCTCCATTTCCAGATTTCAATTGGAGGGGAGGAAATTTCTGAGTGTTGTGGAACATTGTCTGGTCAGCTATATAGATTGTAACAATAATAACTACTACAAGAGAAAGACAAATCCAGTTATGACAAATATTTTAGCCATGGGAAATTTCCTATCATAAATCACTAGAATTCATGACTCTTCCTATATCATTTCTGCCCAACCTATTTGGAGATTGCCCCAGTACACACTGCCAGCTCACAAAGGGCAGCTGTAAACATATTCACAGTTTCCTCTTACTGGCATCCTTCAGTCCCACCATTCCCCTCAGCTTCATTTAGACAGCTCAGACCTCTCATTTAAAGCAAAAGCCCCACTCCACCTCCACACGACTATTAACAACAGTTATTTTTGCACCAGCTCTTTCCCTTGCACCCCCACTGAGCATTTGCTGGATGTGACGGCCAAAGCTGACCCATCTCTTCCCAGTGCCTCCCAGGTTCAGGATGTTGGTGCTTACTCCCACGTGGCTCATTTCCTCCCACATCAGTTTCAGCACCTCCCACTGACCTCCACAGGAGAGTAAGAAGCCATGACTATATATAGTAAGGCGCTGAAAAATTTCTCACATAATCTGTGTGGGCAGAAGGTGGGAGAAGAGAACACTGAGAATTGCATCCAGCTTGGAAGGGAGTACATTCAGACTTGCCTCAAAAAACGTTGCTCTTCCTAAATATCAACAGTTTTAGTGTAAATACTTTGGAACATACCCTCATCTACTGTAAACTTCAGCCATTACACATCTCTTACTTGTCTTTTAATTATGGACACAATGTTTTAGTATTGCCATAGGGAAATAGTAGTTATAGCAAAAACTGCATATGACTCTAAATTTGATCTGAACCATCAATTACTGTAGGTGTCATATAATTAATGCCAATTGTCACTGTACCACTCAACTTCAGACCTTACTGAGAAACTGTTTTCCTTCTGAGGAACTGACAGAAAAATCAAAAACAACCAGCCAAAAAATCCCCCCACAAAGTAAAAGATTTTAATAACAGATTTCAAAATTTGAAATTTTTCATCTGCCTTCTGCTTCCTTTTTCAGCCATTTTCTCTCACTACTCCATGCTCTAGATATTCACCAGAAATGAACAATTTGCACATAAATAATTCTTAATAATTCAGCAACAGGAGTCCACATTCTTTTCCTTTTTTTAAACTACTTTCCCCAACATTATTTTTTTCATTTTGTAAATCCTCCAGCTGCACTGGAAATAGCCTTGGCTAACAAACACTACTCCTAAACTGCCTGTCTCATACACCACATACATTGCCAAAAAAGGACTGCAGTGGTTGTTTGCAGCACCCTGGAAACTCTATGTGGCACTGCTAGTGTTAGTTTCTCACCCTTAACTAACGAGGAAATACTGGTAATTTTGGCAGTGACGGCTTTCTCATCTCAAAAATGCTCCCATTGAAATAGAGTTCTGCACTAACTTGGCTGAGCCTTTTCCCATGTAAGAAGTCTTCCTCTCTGCATTACACATGGATCTTTAAGCCCCCTACTTCATCCATACACACTTATGTCAGGTGACACCAAGGAATAATGAGCCTTTGGCCTGAATTCTGAGAGTACCCAACCAGTGGTCCTATGTAGCTTGAGACTATGCCTTTGCCTCTGAATGCAACTCTCTTTCCTGAAAGCAAAAGCCTATACAGTGCCTTGCAGCCTAGAGACATTCAGGCACAGACTTTCTCTGGAACACAGTCTGAGAACAAGCACCTTGGCTGCATCACCTCAGTGAGCCTTGTGACAAAGGTGAGCTAACACATAGGTTATGAAGACTCATCCTTTAAGATCCAACCCTTCCACTGTTGACTGCGATAGCATTTCAGCTTCTGTAGGAATGAATGCGAGCTATAAAATATCACCCTAGGTCAAAAATAAACTTTCCAAGAAATAAGAAGAAAGAATCTAATCAGAAATCACGATCAGCTATCCTCTTATAAGCTGATCTTATCAGGATTGAGTCACACCATGTATAAACTAATCTCCAGGAAACAAGCACCCCCTATACTTTTGCTCTGGAAGTTTTTTGCAAACAACACCTATCTTTTGCCTCTATAAGTGCCACACAAAGACAATGTGAAAGAGTAGGAAAAGCAAAAAGCAACAGTGAGGCATCAGCCAAAGTTATGTTCTGAATTACCACCACATTGTTCTTCAAACAGACATTCCCACAGGATAAAATTTGCTTGGGCTCTCCATCAATCCTGTGATTCTTCTTGTGCAGCACAGGTGGAGTCACAAGAGCTCCATCTCCCATTTTTTCCCTCAGAGAATTCCCATCTTCGTGGAGATCCTCCACAGCTGGGGAGCTAGAAGCAGCTTTTCCTGTTTCTACAGCAGCTTTAGTAGCACCTGCACTGGATTGAACACTACAAGGCATAGTGGGAAATTGTGGACCAGAGGGGTGGGGAGGAAGCAGAACAGAAGCTTTTCTAAGGATGAGAGAATGAAAAGGCCAGGTAGCAGATCACTAGAGGAGAAAATACACTCTATCTTTAGGTCTTTAGATGATAAAAACAAAGTGCAGAAACCACGCAGCTGTAACTAACAGTTTTCAAGGCAGAGACACACAAGAAAAAAAAAATGAAAAACCCTCAGGCTTTAGCTGATGTTCAGAGCAGCTCCTGGCAGCTAGCAGAATTACAAGCAGTGCAAGAACCTCAACAGACTCACATATTTAAAGGGATAATATTGTAATACTACATGATGGGCAAAGAACTAAATTAAAAAATAAATTTTCCATAAGAAGAGAAGACCAAGGGCATGGTACAATAAACTCTGTTATAGCCATACACCTGAGGAACTAGCTACAGGGCAGATTTCAAAATCAGTGCTTAATATTTTTTCTCAAAATAAATTATGATGACAAGAGGATATGGATGTACCTACAAATCAATCTTACTCCCCTCCTGAAAAAAAACCCCAAATATTAAATTATTATGCTATAGATTTAGACTACATTAATATTTTTGTGTCTCTCCTGAGTATGGAGAGGAGGGCTATGATGCCCCATTGTCTTGTCTCTTGTAGACCCCATGAAAACCAAATGCAGAGGAGACTGGGTGCAAATACTTGAGTGTGAAACCCTTCCAGTGGAGACTGTCCTGTGCTTGTGTATTTCCTGTAGTGTCATGCAGCTCTGTAGTGTCATAAGGTTATCCTACAATTATATATCATGTACACACTCATGAGAGAGTATGCATTTTTTATTTTGGATTAAAATCCTGCTCCAGTGAATTTGCTGTCCAAGTTTCTTCCAGTTTCAATGGAGATATTTTTTATGCAATATTTTGTGGTCTTTCTCATATGTAGCTGTACAAGTCTTCAGGAATGTGCAGTTCAGGCTAATTTTAATTCTTCTGTTCCAAAATCAGACTTTGGGGGCATGTGCAAAGAAAAGTCAATACACAATACTAAGCTGCCTTTAGTGTTAAGCCTCGCTAGTTGTGTGAATTTGGGCAAATATCTACTTTTTTGCCTTAGTTTCCCTAAAATTATGGTTAGGCTCTATTGATGAAAAGCCCTGTAAAAAGAAAGAAGAATTATTATTATTTCTATGTACTAATTAACCCTTCAGGGAACTGTAAGGAAAAGCATAAAAAGTGGCACAGCTTCTCATCTCCCAGCAGGACAGACTCGAGGCTCTTTGGCAGGGCAGTGCAGGAAAGCTTTGGGCTGGATTCAAAGGAGGCACTGGAGCGCACAAATCCAGCATGTATATGCTACTTGTATCCATTCCACTCAACACCAAACTCTAACCCTACTGATACTTTTTTTTCTTCCAGGCAAAACCCTGACCTCCAGGCACTTCTCACAACTGCTAGAGTCCAGATCCCTCTGAGCAGCTATGCACTTCATTCCTGCCAATCCATGGTGGGACTCTTATTACTTTATGTCAGCAGCTTTTAATACAGCCAGTCCTATACAAAAGCACAAATGGCAGTAGTAGGTTCATGTTACACATTGAATAAATTAAAGAAATTGCTCAGCTAGAATACAGAAAATGGGAGTTTAGATCCTACCCTGAGAGATGCAGAGCAAGCACTTTGAATCTACTGCCCAGATCTGCTGAGGAGAGAGTTTCCCTGGGTGTGATGCAGAAGAAGAATAATGAGAGTGACAATTTGCAAACTGATCATTGCTCATGGTTTCCATACCTGCCCTGATGTGGTTCAACTTACAAGAAGAGAAGTGATTTTATTAAACTCTTGAAGAAGGAGCATGGGATAGTTTCAACATCTGTTTCCATCTGGAGAGATTTGAGAAGGTTATGTCAATACTAGTTTGACCTGGGTCTTTGCTACAGTGCTGCTTTGGCATTCATTTCCGTAAATTTACTAGTAAAAGACAGATAGACTGCACGAGGACTTCAAAATTGCTGAAAAGCTATTTAATAGGTGAGGAGGTGTGAAATCAGGAAGCAAGGCACAGGTGATAGAGGACTCCAGAGCACTGCTTTTCAACTTGAACACAGCTCAAAACTTCTAGGCACATTGTGTGTTCACTCAGTGCAGTATTTTTCCATAAGACATCTCACATTTCTGAAGCTGGAGTCAGTTTGGGCATCTGTAGAAGTAACTGGAAGTTTGCAGTATGGGTGGTCATATGCTGCATGGGGGCAGTATCACTTCTGCTGGATGAAATCAGAGAGCAGTGCTGAATGCTACATCACCTAATATTGACTATCCAGGTACTAAGGATTGCTTAATTGTCACTTCCTAGATTTTCAGGGAATTTGCTGTTAGGAAATTTGAACAAAATTACCTTTCAGTTAGACTGTTATTTTTATGAAAAAAGCCTCACTATAAAACCTTACCAAATAAATTGTTATAGACATTTACCAAATTCTTTGCAGGGACAGTCTTTATCTCTTCACTGTTGTGAATAAATAAAAAAGAAAGAAAAATCTGATCATTGACCTAACCTGTCAGTCTGCCTTAAAAAGCATGAAACAACAGAAAGAATAACTTTGTACCTGTTTCCAACTGCCTTCTCTCTGTCTCTGTCAGTTCCTTTGACAACATTCAAAGTTTGATCAGTGCCTTTCCTACCTCATCATACCACAAGAGAGCAAGCTTCTAGAACCAGAGGCGAACAAGCACGTCTCTTGCGACCAGTGATCAGATTTGTTCCTGAAAGTTGTCAATAATTCGCAACACAAGCCGATCAACTTTGGAAAGTGTAGAATCACTTGCCTTACCAAAAGCCATTTCTGGCCATCCTTTGTCCGTGACTAATTGATGGCAATCCTATGCCACGGGCTCTAGGATGACCTTGCTTGGACAGGGAGGTTGGACCAGATGAACTGTAATCCATTCCATCCTGACCCATCCTGTGATTCTGTGATTGCTACTGATAGTAATGCATAAATTTTTCTGGAGAAAAAGAGAGGCACTTCTAGATTGTTTTGCATGAAGTTAGTAAATGAGTCAGCACCTTCTTGTAAAACAGTAGTAACTTCAAGTGTGCTGAATCATAGTTTCAAGGTACTCTAAGGTTCTCTTATCTGCACTGGCAACACATTTTCTGTTTGCTTCAGCAGGGAGGCTATTATTCTGAGAGTGAAAAAAAAGGGTTTGAGGTCTCATGTCTTATTCTGAGATCAGCATTTAACTGTTTCAGTGCAATGCATCTGCATCTTCTCTTGAGAGTTTTAATATATTCTTCTAAGTGATGAATAAAATCTTCCAGAGGTAAATGTAGAGCCCACCCAAACTGCTAACTCCATGCTGTCACAAGCTTTGTTAATGAGTGTGGGTAGGGAAAAAAAAAAACATGAAAAAGAAACAGAATGTTGAATATATATAAAAAACAATTCTTTGAACATGAAGCATTGTTTCTTCTGGAATGAAATTTCCTGTTCTTCAAATGTCCCACTCCTGCAAAACCCAGCCCCTTCCCGTGTGTCTCTCTATTAGTCTCCCCTCTTCTTGCTCTCTTCCCACATCCTTTGCACACTTAGCTGAGACAGAGGCAGTGCACTCAGAGGCTGTCTCTGGGTGACACTCCTTGGCAGCCTGGCAACAGCACAGGTTTCCTGGTCACCTGTCCTCTGCCGTTAGGGGCAGGGATCAACCTCTGCTTTCCCTCATTTCAGATTCCTTTCTACATACGGGCATAAATTCCCTAAAATGGCTGGTAGGAACTTAATATTTCTCGTGATCCCTACATCACATCAATTTCAGCTGAAAGACACCACTCAATTTGCCTGCTGCCTAAGGTGGTGTAGGAGCACAGCCCTCATGTTCTTAAGAAGGGGGTCAAGCATAAAGGAAGATCAACTCTAAACTCACTGCAGTGAGGAACATGGTAAACTTAGGTGCTAGAAAAATGAGGTTAAAGTTCAGCAAATATGTTACTCTTACGCTGGCTAAACTTGCACTTCACAGTCTACCATCATTCCCCTGGTTTTCCTGACAGGATAGGGGCAGCATAACTCCACAGGAAACAAAAGCAGTAAGTGCTTGGGCTGGTTTTTTTCTCCCTCTCTACAAACTGTCCTGTTCCAGAAGAAAACAAATCCAGGTTTTTTTCACCCCGTGGTGGGACTTTGTTATATCACAATTTGTCCTTTATGAGCCAAACCCTCTTTGTGTTGTAACCACTGGCAGGAATGACTTCATTGGGAGAAAGAGGTTCCTACATCCCATGCTGCCAAGTGAGTTCAGAGTTGGGGCTGTGAAGTTCTCAACACCAGGGCTCATTTCCAAACTCGTGAAATCAATCCCAAGCAATTTTCCCACAAGCTCATGTGTGGAAAGCACAAATGTATTTCCCTATAGAGGTAAAACTATGCAATCACCCTATCTACTTTAAAGATATAATAAAATCTGCACTTTAGCATTCATTCTATAGTCCTGTGCTTTGGTATTAATAATTTTGTTGCTTGCTTTTTTACTCAGGGATTACTTTGGTAAAATCTTTCCTTCATATCCTCAAAGGAAATCAGAATAAACGATTGTCAAATGCCACATTTCCCATTGGGAAACAGCATTCTCAGCCATCTGAAGACTTGGTGTACCACTGAACAGCAAGGCTGTGCTGCAGATAGTATTTATAGTATATTTATGAGACCAAAAGTTGTCAGTTAAACCACTAGAAACTAATAAGTGGGCCTAGTGTCATTTGAGTTGTCAACAGGATATAAGCTGATGTAAGAGGAACACCTACATTTTTTAGGCTTCTTTTCACGAATAAATGTACTGTTGATAGTCATACTTGACTTTGTAGGAATGTTTTGAGTAAGGAATATACTAATTTCCTCCATTGCAGCAGTAATGATCATCAGACCACTAAAAGACACTCTATTAGGCATGCCTAATTCTTGAATGTGATCTTGCTGGGAAACCTCTGTTTAACAGTAAGCATTCTCATATACTCTAGGTTTTGTTATTTTTTTTCAGGGGAGAGCTAGCAGTAGAAGAATCACAACACTGAAAACTGTTTCTATGAATGCTAAAGCACACAGAAGAGGGAAATATAACTTCATTTAATAAACAGAAATCCCCTTCAAACTAACTCACATTAAAGTCAAATGAATGTATTGTCTAAAGTTTTGTAAAATTGCATTTATGTATATGTATATATACCCATCTTTATATATAATGTATATTTTTATAACAGTATCAAAGGCTTCTTTCAATAAAATAAATCAAATTCTCAGTTGATGAGATTCCATTCTTTGTCCCTTCACCCCTTCTGAAATCATGTGCTGTGAGAGAAACTACACGGCTGCTTCGAAGTGGTGGGTAAGTGTCCAAAGGCAGAGGCTCTCATTGCCCTTCTATCATAAATACAGAGTACCAAGAAACTGTGGATGAAGTATAAGTCCACAAGATTTGAATCTGCCAGCTTCAGATCAAGTACTCTGAGAACAGATATGAGTCTACTTCTTTGTTGATTCTACTTCTGGTTATCATTAATACTTATCTGCATGATCAAAGAAAATCAAACTGATTACAAATTTCTAGGATAAAATGCAGTTCAGTCAGTTCCTGTAAGTTGAAAAATCTCAAATTTTCACTGACAGAACAGCCTGACACTCTTGTAAGTTAAAGTTTTGAGAGTTTAACACCAACATTTAAGTGTACTTTATCCCATCCTAGGATTACAAGATAAAGTGCAGATGGCATCCCAAAAATGTAAATTACTATCTGCTCAGAGAACATGTGCTTTTAAACAAAGGCAGAGATTTCCCTGAAAAGGAATGCTAAGGAACTTGCCTGTGCACACACTTATCAAGAAGAAATCTGTGCCGCGTTCTTTTCAGTTTGGAATAGGAAGTACATGTGAAAAATATGGGTGGGAAAGATTTTTCTAGAAATATATCAGCCTGTTTGAAAAAAAGGAAGTAGTGATACTCTCAATAAGTAGCAGAATCTTTAATGATTTCTGCTATTAAAATTTATATAGGGTTCTGATAAAAGTTCCAGTCATCCTTTTAGCTATGCCTTTCCTCATTAATTTTCTCTTCTTCAATAGAGAAAACACTGCACTGTTCAATATGAGCTCTGAACTTATGTCAAGTTGATCTTAAAAAGACAGTTTGAAGAAACTTGTGTTTAAAGCTAGGAAGGACGAGTCAAGAGCCTCTATTCCTATAATTTTCCAAAACAAAACACATTGACAAAAAAGAAAGTCCAATCTCAGAGATGAAACAGAAATTTTAGATTTCTTCCACACTGGACTTAAGATAATAAAGAAAACACAAATACACTTCTTTCTGATATAGCAATATTTCCAACACACCTGAGATTTTGCAGTGATATTTATAAGATCATGTGAGAGTATGGCTGGGAGCAACAGCTGACATTAAGTCAGAATTGCTGGTAGGACAGAGACCCTGTATAACTCACAGGTCATGTTTGCATTTGCATATGGAGGTAGAGCCCTCTAGCATGGACTGACTTAGCCAAGACAGATTCAGTGCTGCAACAACAGCTGAGATTCCAGAGCAGGCTTGCTCTGGCTGTCCCTGAGCTCCAGTCAGATCCATACAGCCCACAGTGATTGATGTTTTACTGACTTGATCACAGTGGCACTGGGTACTTGAGCTTGACTGAATCAAGGCAGAGCTGGAGCTGTGATCATGCACAACATGCCCAGATGCTGTGCACAGAGTCCATACAGCTTGCTCTGGGCTCGACTGATTCTGCTGGGAGAGAGAATCTTCTTCACAAAGCACACCTCTGCCCATGGCCCCTCTTTCACCAGACAGACAGCACAACAGAGCTATTGACTTTACTTCAACCTAGGACTCCTCTGATGAGAAGGGAACTGCTGAGATGCAGGCTTTATTGGCACTCTGGTATGCAGGGATGCAAACTCAGTTCCATGTGACCCCTTCCTGCATCTCATGTTAAGGAAAGGTGCTTATCAAAACACCTTTATGGGAAGCCCTGCCAGTTTAGATCAGCTGTGAAGCTGGGTGGCCCTGAACATTTGTGCTTAGCATAAATAGGTAATGTTTTTCACAGGCAAATGAACACAATGAGTTATCACTATTTTTTTTTTTATTTCTTGTCCTTTTATATTTCTTGGATTCTCTTTGCCATAAAATGAAACACAGATGCCTTTATGCTAGTCATCTTGAAGCTAGAAATGCTCATTACTAGACACAGATGACTGATATTTAAAACTATTCCTCATCGTGCTATTCCTCATTGTGTACCAAACTGGAATTAGTCAGTGTCTGGGATATTTATCCTACATCCATAGTCTAGTTCCTGCTTGAAAGCATGCAGCAAGAATCAGGATCTCTCCAAAATGTATCTGATACCAGAAGGTACTTCTGTCCCTAGATGAGGAATTAAGATATACAGGGCAGAAAGCTACATTTGCAGAACAAAGGCACTGACACATTGTTACCTAGCAGAGCTCACTGCTCTGACTGGGGAACTCAAATCCTTACACCATGCATGGATAGGAGTCTGTGCATAACACAGTACCCCACAAAAATCGCTCGCTGTCTGGAGCACACAAAAACTGCCAAGGAGGAGAATGCAGCTGCAGACCCAGCTAGGAGAGCAGGAGGCATTTTTCCTATGGTGAGAAACCTCTCCCCCTGCCCCAAGAATACACTACAGAGATGTGAACCAGGGATTTGAACAAGCACATTTACAGAAGGATTGCAACCTCACTTGTAACTAAATGCTTACAGGGCTTTTCAGAATGCATGGTTGGTTTTGTTTGTTTGTTTGTTTGTTTGTTTGTTTGTTTGTTTTTAACCTGTTGGAACCACAGAATGGGTAAGGGAGAAGAACCACAGTGAGTCATCCTGTCCAGCCTCTGTCCTCAAGCAGGATCATCCTACAGCACATTTTACAGGATTGCATCCAGACAGTTCTTGAAAATCTCCAGATATTCAAATCAAACCTGCTTCTCTGGAGAAAGTCCCTTGCTGATCAGACATAGGTCAATTTGTATCTAAAGCTGTCTTAATTCCATAATGTATTTTCAATGGGTTAAGGAAATATTTGTGGGTCAAAAAATGTCTCCCAAGCTCTGCTCCAAGCTGGAGAGAAATCTCAGTGGCTACTAAATATTAAATGCCTAAATATACGTCTACTGGATCTTCTCTTATCAAGCTCTAAACTGTCCACTTGATTTCAGAACAGAATATTCTCATGTGCTTTTAAACATCTTCAAACTAAAGACTATGATGCTTCCTTTTTATTTCTTCACTTGCAGGAAACCTCTTTGAAATTATGGCAGATAATCACTGATATATCAAATTGCTGCTGTAAGCAGAAGAAAGTGATTCTAAGTGTGAGTGAATTGCCATATAAAAGGGAAGAAGTAGCAGAAATAGAAAGCAAAAACGATTTCAGTAAATTTTAAAATATTTTCCTTTATTTGGTTGTAAGGATGGATTTACTTCAAAAATAACTAAGTTCTCAATGGAATAACTATCCTAAGCAGTTATCTATCTACTCTCTAGCATCTAGCTACCAATCCACTAGTTTGATTTTTTTTCACTTGCACAGCTTGCAGCAGACTGAATGCTCCAGGGATTTCATTGCCTGAATTCTGTGACTTTAGTGAGAAACCAGCTCAGCAGCCTTCTTTATCAATTGGTATCATAGTGTGATATTATACCTTTGGCTCTGTTTTCAGTGCAGACATGGTTAAGTACATGATCTATCTGCCAGCAAAACAGCCTGTTCCAAGCCCACAGAAGTCAGGAACAGACTTTCTGCTGGTTGGCCACATCACAATTAAATAAAGTTCTAACACAAATAAATCAGAATATTTAACAGCATGTAAGTACGCTAAATTAAGACAGATATTTCTTGAGGAGGCTTTCTTTGTTGTCATTTTAAAGTCATGTCTTTGGAAGAAGAGGCCAGGCTTTAGGCCACAGCATTGTAAGTCTACCTTACATCCAAGTAAGTCACACAGTTTATGTGAACAATTATTATTCCTAACTACAGTATACACCTGAAAGAACAGACTACTCAGTTCCTTATAGACTTTAATGAAAAAGAATAAAAGAATACTTAAAAATACCAAGGTAGTTGACCTACGGCTCATTCCATCTGTCAGAGTTCAGAACCTGGAAAACACACAAGTTACTCCAGATGTTCACACCAAACAGTACAGTTGTTCCTGGGGCAGATGCATTCTCTTCCAGTTTTAGTCCTTATATGTATGATATCCTTTTCCTCTGCCTCTTGAAGCTAATGTTCAAAGCAGAAACAAAAACCAAAACTCCAAACCAGCTCCTGTGTCAAGCCTCGTAGCATTTCACACAGCTTAGTGAGGTTGGGGTTGTTCTCGTATTCTTTTTCTCTTTTAGTTTGGGGGATGGACAATACATTCTTAAAATTTTCAGTAGAGCTCTTGCTAGATAATATGTGTGGGGTTTTCAGTATTTGCTTGACTCTGCAATCACTGGTTATCAATGAATTCAGTAGCAGCAAAATTTCTCCATAGATTTTCTTGGTTTTCTGCGAACTCAAGGCCATCTGTTCATAAAGCTAAGGGAATTTTGCCTTTGCCCTTAGTGGAAAGAAACTTTTACATAATATGCCTATACACCTATCCTTTCCTAGCTGTTTACACACCTAGACACTTCTTTTCTTTGACAAAGTGATATTTGTGGTCTGCCCTTTAACTCACATTCACATCTACATTGCCTCCCTTTACCTTCCCCTGCTGTCACCAGTCATTTTACCCTCATCTCCACTTCTTCCCCCAGTCATTGTATTTTCCAGCCACATCTCCCTCTTTCTCTAGGTCGTCAAAGGGTGCAACCACTTTGGTTGCACTCTTTCTCTCACTGTCAGCATACTCATTTCCTGCCCTTCTCCAAACCTTTATCATCTCTTACTGCTTCTTCCTTGAGTAAGGAATTTACAGACAAGTAGCTTTGATTCACTTATGAAGGCTGTATCAGATATGGGCACTGATGAATATTCCACATTGACAGGTTTCTTTGGAACAAAAGTGTGGCAGGGAAAGACTTGTCAGCCTGGCTGTGGTGATGCTGTCGTGAAGGAAAGGAGAAATGTGTCCCAGTCTTGAGCTTCCCCAGCACTCGAGAAAGCTCCCTTCCCTCAGGCCAGCTTGCAGCCTCATTGAGGCCCCCCCTCTCCCTGACCACTTCCTTTCCAGCAAAGTCAAAATACCTGGAAAAGAGAATATCTAGCCATTTGGTAGGCATTCTTATGTACATATTTACTGGGATAAGCAATGAACAGGAACTTGTAGAGTGATGAAGTTAAGTGCATGTGTAATTATTCACAGAATGAGGCCCAGCGACTGCTGCGCCTCTGGAAAATGGCGGCGCTGCCCGACACTTCCTGGTCGAGACTGCTGTGGGAGGCTCCAGGGAACAAACACAGTTCACAGCCAAAGAGAAAAGCTCAACCTACCATCTACTGTATTAGACATCCTCAACTGTAATAAAATACAATCATTAAATCAAACTCGTTTACTTAATGACAAGAAAACCAGAACTGCAATGAATTTAACTCGGAGAAAGCCTTAAGGAAGAATCGCTACAGGGTAATTTTTTTTGAAGACTAACTTAATAAAAACTTTCAAGCAAGCTTTCCACAAGCCCGTACTTTAAAAAAAACCACCAAACCCAACCAATATAAAGCACATACCTTTGGGCAGCTGGGAGAGCTGTGCTGCTTGGGATGGAGCCTGTGGCCCGCTGCTTTCCAGAGGCACCGCAGCTCAGCGCGGACCAGCCGGGGCTCCCCCGCTGCCCCACCGGGCAAGGTCACCAAGGGCCTGCTGGCGGCCCGGCCTGCCTGGCTGCCTTCAGTGCAGCCCTGGCCTGTGAGTGCAGAGATGGGCCGGGCCCATCAAGAGCCGTCAGTGGTCTGACATCATCTTACAGGAACTCCCTGAGGAGGAAAAAGAATTATCAGCACAGGGTTGGTCACCGCTGCAAAATGGCTGCCCCCAGGAGCATGGGAGAGGCCAGGCAGGGCCGCGGAGTCCGGGCGGGTACTGCCCCAGAGGGGCTGAAATGCCCCTGTCAGGGCTGTGGGCTTGTCCCAACACCTCCCAGGGGATGTGGCCCTGTGGGGTGGGATGTACGGCTGTGGCAGGGCAGGAGGGGGCCTGCCATTTCCAGGAGCTTATCCTAGAGTAAGCATATCTGTTGTCTTCTTATAAAGAAGCAAGATGAGATGCTGTCTACCCTTCTCTCTTGAGTGAGAGGTTACTCTCTTGTAGTTTCCAAATCTCCATTTAAAATTCATTTGCCATGTAAAACAGTGCTCCCTTCAGACATGTCCATGGCTACCTGCAATGTGTAGTGACAGGCTCAGTCACATGCAGCTCTAGCCAAAGAGTATCCTGGACCACATGTTTTTATGGGATTGTTTTTTTGAACTATATCCTGATGTCTTCTAAACACTTCAGGTCTTCAAAGACCTCCCGCAGAGAGGTGAGGCTCTCCCAGGGAAATCCCTGCTGGTCTGGTCCCAGATATGCACAGATGTAGGGGATGTCATCTTTCCTTCTCTGACTGAAAACAGTGACATCAAACTGCTCAGTCTTTAAGAAAAACAAGAACAAATAAAAAGGAAGAAGAAAAAGACAAGAGCACCTACCAGTTTAAAAAATGGTCTCTGATGATGTTTCAGTGGAAGTTAGGGTTTTTGCTAGATGCCAGGAGTATATGGCATACCCTGCTACATGCTCTCATTAATAAACTAGTCTATGACAGAAGCGGTATCCCCCTACGTGTCTCTGTCAATGTTGTACAATAATTTCCACTCTAACCCACTTTTCTTGGTCACCCACTTAAAATGCTCACGCAAATTTTACCCTTCAGGGTAAAAATTTCCATGCCTGACCTCTGCATGAATTTACAATTTTTTGGAATTATGACGTAAAACTGTCTTCTGAGAATAAGAGAAAACACACTTCTCTGTGTAAAAAACCCAAACAAACCTGACCCAAAAACAGAATAAAAAAAAAAATTCACTGCTTTTTCACAGTTCTGGGGATGGTGTAAAAAAAATCATTATAAAAAGAGTCTTGTAAAAGAGCAGAATACTGCCTATGACCAAAGGCTGATGGGTTGGACTTGATAGCACCATGCATCTGCATGCTTTAGTAAACAGGTGAAATGTGGGTTTATATGCTTTTGTATATATATATATGGTGTACAAAGTACATACTTCTGACACTATGTAACCTTTTATATACATGTTTATACATACCTATAATAAAAAAATGCATGATTATGTACAAGTGTGCACTGTTCTCCATACAGATACTGTATATGTAAGTTTTCAAGGTGCCTACTGAGAATCAGGTTTTTGAGGGGAGGAGATGCAGTGCCTGGCAAAGGCACAGCTGGGATGTCTGTCACACACCAGCCAAGTTCCTGTCTAGACTGCTTAAGGTAGGCAATGGTTCAGAAAATATTGTCAAGGTCACTGACTGAGGACTCATTGAATTTTATAATTTTTCCTCTACTTAGTTTGAAAGTTTTAGGACTGTGATTTCTTAAAGACTGCAAACACCTATGGGAGAAAGGCCTTGTTGTGTTGGCACAGATGATAAATGTAGCTTCCCCAGCTGCTCATCTCCTCAGATGCCAAGCCCCCCCCCCCCCTTAATCACAGACAAGCCAAGCTCAGGCAAATATCTACCAGGCAAGATCTTTTCTTTCTTTTCTCAGAGGAAGGAATTTTTATACAAGCTGGTGAATCTTTGGCAAGCTTCAGAAAGTCAAATAATTCCTTTTAAACTATTGTTTTTCTGTTTTACTTTCCTAAGAAATTCTGTAAAAGGATTTTGCTAGCAGAAACTTGATCACAGTTAAAAACCAAGAAAACATTTTATGTTCCAAGTGTATCTAATCACTTGGAAAAGAAATTGCTCAAGACAGCATGCCAGCAGGCAATGTCTGCCATAGCCACTGCTGCTCCCTCTTGCTTCCTTCCTGTCACCCCCAGGTAAGCCATGACCTGGAGAGGTGTTGACTTCTGTGACATGCAGTCCCTTCAGAGTCGTCATATCTGCTGTGCTTCTGGTGTTATTGACTGGCTCTTCTCTATATTCTGAGGCATTCTTATGAGCACAGTTCTTCTTAAAAAAAACTCATTTGAAGTAAGGACTGATGTCATTATTGACATTATGCTCTTTCCATTTTACGTTGCGTATCTCTGGTTGTAACTAAAAATGTCACAGTTTTACATTTAATTTTAGAAATAATACTGAGTCACATAATTCCCTCCTTCTATTTTCAGTTTCCTAGCTTCTCTTCTGCAAAGATGAAAAGCATGCCTTTGACAAAGCTGTCTCAAGAAAAGACAGACAGAAGTTGTTTTCAAGTAGATTATCTGAAGCACCAATGGTTGGTCTTATTCTATCCATTCCAAAATAATTCTTTCTTTGGCTTTAGTGTCTTTTATTTAAATAATAAAGAATAAGAAAAATGCTATCTGAGCAGAAGTTCTCTCTACCATGCCGTCAGACCAAAGGTGGTTAGGAGCCTACGACTTTTCTCCAGTTCCAGGAGGAAGAAAAGATCCCTTGTCCTGTCTGTGCCCCTAGTAGGGTGTTAGTCAAGACTCTGACCAGCATAATCCTAGAACGTCATGTGATAGGAGCTTCCTCTCTTTGGAGAGGGCACTTCAATCCAGAATGAAAAGAGTGTCATAAGAGAATATTTCAAATCAGCATTAGTTCTGTTTGTACAACAGTTGTGTGTACATGCTATTCAAATTCTATTGACATATCTGGCATCTCACAAGTATTTGTCACACACTTGACAGTTTTGTATTTTTTGTTGTCTGAATGTACAACCTCATGACAAAATGAAATACAGAAAATTTGTCTTAAAATATTTAGCAACACTTCAAACAAACAAATAAGAAAAAGAGAAGGCCTATAAAATCCCATTGCTCTAATTATCTGGTTCAAGTATTATTAATATGGAACTCTAGTGAACAAGCAAAGCTTCTGCACTTCATATGAGAAAGCTTTTCAAGATTTAAAAAATATTTTTGAAAAGACTCAATCTTTTGGGTCTTTCTGGTTGTGCTTTGTGTGTTCTGCTTGCAAGATGCACATGCTATATGTTAGAAATAATGTTTTCTCATGAAGAGTAAACAGTTTTATAGAGATTAATTAAATTAATCTAATTCTAAATCACACGAGTTTCAATTAAAGTAATCAAATCCCCCAAATTTTTCCCATAAATTATTCCCCTTGTTTAATTGGGATATCCGCAACTCTTTCATGGTTCTATCATTTTGAAACATTATAAGGAATTTGTATTCGTGAATAGGACTAAAGAGTTTCCTGACTGTTGGAGTTGGGTGGAATGGGCTGATAATAAAGTATCTATTAAAACATCATTGGAAAAAGCTCTATAGTTCATACATTGGCTCAGTTAATCTCTATAGATTTTTTTAATGCTGCTGCTGGAAGGCTGGTCTTGGAGAGGGAGAGAAAAAGAATGCAACCTTCTTTTCTGTACTTCATGGATCCTTAACCCTTATTTAAAGACGACTTTGGATTTTAGACCACATAACTGCTCTTGTAATTATATCAAACAGTTAAAAAAAAAGCTAGTTAATGATGTTCAACATAAGTAATCATGTTAAATAGTGAAATTTAATTTCTTAAAAACTTAAATCCTCATATCTTTTGGAATGTATTGTACTGTAGGATGTCTGAGTAAATTAAATTCTCCCCTGCACACTAAAACATCAATTTCCTTATGGTAATTATCTGCTAGATTGGATCTGTCAGTCGCAGGGAAGCATGCCTGACATTATACCCTTTTTACAAAAAATGATTACAAAAAATTAAGACGAATGAGTAAAATTAAGGCTGCGGCTGGTAAGCCTATATAAAGCTCTCATAGATCACTTTACATAAGCTACCATTGTACTGGATACTAAGCTTTTAATGACTAGTTGCATAATGAGGTGAAGGCCATTAAAGAACAGCAGGGGTAACCGATCACAGAGATAAGAGCTAAAAATGATTTTCAGCCAACTAGAAGCAATTTATTATACACAAAAACACAGGTCTAAATGAAGTGTCTGGATAGATGAGGAACTTTTGAAAATTGACAGGATTTCCTTCCTAGGAAAGTTTTACAAGTATGATGGGAGCCTGTCTCTGTCATATTAGATTCTTTTTCTCTGCTATTCTGCACTGCAGAATTGGGGAAGTGAGTTGGGTTGGTTTTTTTTTCATTTTTAAAGACAGATGGACTGTAGCAATGCATTTCATTAGTTCACTTGAAAGGTAAATTAGAGTGAAGAGTAGCTGATATAAAGGAAATTCATAGCACTCTGCCAGCAGGTGTTATATGGAGTCAGGTTAGTTGTTGCAAGTCAACTGAAACCCTGTCTGTGCTAAAAATACTCATCCACACTACAGAACTGCTTCTAAGAAGTTTAGGGTTTTATTGCTCTCATAGCAGTGCACAAATCAGTGTGTAAGTAAATTCCCTTATAATGAGCAGTCACTTGGGGCCAAAACAGAAAAAGAGCCCAAGTGCCTTGAAGGTAGCAAAAGGTCGAACTTTGAGGTAACCTCCTCTCATAGGGAAATCCACATCCCGAATTTAAACAAAAGGAGTGTGAGGAGGGTTGCCTAAAGAGAGGCAGAAATGTCAGGTGCAGGTGAAAACCTGAAGCTGGGCTGTCTGAAGCAGTTGGTGTGTAGCCACTTTAGCCCAGACAGTTAACATACACACATACATATCTATACATAAACATACACACGCAGAGACATATGCACATTAGCGGATTTACTGTGTCTGTATAAAACTATTATTTTTACTAGGAGTATAGCCTTTACAACAAAAAACATTTACAAGATGTCTTTCTAATAAAAAAAAAATATGGGAAACTACTTTCCCTTCCTTTCTCCCCCTTCTCACATCTCCTTTATGTGGTATGGAAGTTCATTAGTCTCCTAGCTTAAAGGATTCAAGTAGGTTGGATAAACCATACGATGCCTGGAGATAGGGGAGGTGAATACTGACAAAGAGGGGCATCCAGAGGAGGGCCACAGAGATTGCTCTGAGTCTGGATCACGTCATTTAAGGACTTGGGAATTGGATTACTTTCCCCTGAAGGAAAGGAGTCAGATGGGAGGGTGTAATTACAGATTAGACAACACCAGAGGTTTCTGTGGGGTTCAATGCCAAGTGACAAGAGGCAATGGTCACAAACAGGATCAAAGGCACTACAAGGGAAATAAGCTCAAAAGGAGAGCTGGGAAGCATTGGAACATGTTGCCCAGGGAGGTTGTGGAGCCTCAATTCTTGGAGAAGTTTCATAAACCAGCTGGGCAAGGCCCTGAGCAAAATGCTTTGTCTTCACCATTGGTCTCATTTGGATTGAATTAGGAGTTTATACAGATGACCTCCAGAGCTCCTCTCCAAACTATTTTTTTTTTTTTGATGCCATGATTCTTCTCTGAGGCTTATGGACAGCTTATTCCCATCACAGTTGTGAGTTCTATCCATATTTCTTCTTCCCGAGGACATATCCAAATTCTCAGGGGACAGGCTGCTTGGGGAAACAGTTTTTTTATTGCTGTTCTTTTCTGGAACTTCATCTGGCTTATGTATGTACATTATCAGGTAACTCACCACTGAAGATTGTTCCTGGTTATACAGCAGAACTAGCTATACTATTAGATTTTTAGCCTGGTGTTTGGTATATTTTTGCTCCATGCTGAACAGCATTCTTCTTCACACACCCCCAAATGTCTCAGACATAAATTTCAAAATACACAGAAACTATCAAGTCCTCTTATCTGTGGTACTCTTGTCTTGGAGTCTCGTCAACAGCATGGATAATGGCTATTCCTTGATCCAAGTGCCATCAAATGGCTCTGGAGATATTTTAATTCACCAGTATGGTCACAGACTCAGTGTTTAGGCAACTTTCAGGCCAAAGGGGCAGCCTCGGGATGTACTGGCAGCTGTGTAGCTTGATGTATATTGTGGGGAGGAGAATTAAACTCAATTTTTTATTTGAATAATTAAATCCCATCTGATTTCTGGTTTAGGTATATATTGCCTTCCATGCACTGAATTTTTAGCCACTGGAAAGCTGCAGCCTAATTTACACAGCACTGAAGTCATTGGGCACTGTCATTAAAGCTTTTCTTCTTAATCACTTGCATTTGTGTTGTGGCTTGCCTTCTACAAAATCTTCCATAATTTCAATCATTTCTCCTTTATTCTTTAATTATTTTAAATGTAAATTAATTTGATCTAAAGCCTGCTGGCTGTGTCATTATTTGAGCTGTGTACATACTAGCATAGTTACTCTTTCAAACTGATAGTGGCTAATACAATTATATGCTTTTCTTCACTGATATCTGATCTGTTAATTAACTGGAAAATATTTTGATTGGGGTGACTGCTTACCCAAATTATTTAATTGTTCCATACAAGGCTGTCAGAAAAAAAAATGTAAATGAGCCTAGGAAGTTCTATGAGATTTCACAGTAATAGCTCTTCAGGTTAGGGCTAGAATTAGAGAAATAACAACTTGGAACCAGTAGGAGAAGAAACTATCTCACATTTTATTTTCAACAATAGTAGGAGCACTTAGGTTTTGTCTATCCATTTTCCTCCTTGATTTTCTTACTTTTTTACAAAGCAAGGCTCTCTTATCCCATACTAAAGGAGTGTGTGTGTAGCAGATGAAAGTTAAGAGAACTGAGAATATGATGTAGGTAAATTGGAAATTAGGTCTGTACCTGGTTAACTGGATGGGGCTTCTTTCTGATTTTAGGTAGGCTTTTTATCCTGAATTGACTGGCTGTCACTGGTGAACTGAACATGACAGAAGGCTGTAACGAGTTTTTGTTTTGTTTTGTTTTTTGCTGAGAGCTTTACTTTAATTTCATGCAGAATACTCTGGACATTTGTTCAAAAATATAAAGATCCTAAAAGAAACTTGGTTCAGTTTTCGAGACAGTCTAATAATAATTGTTTTAACCTAAAAGGACTCACTGAATACTCAAGGAAATTCCTTGTTAAAGGAAATTAATGGATTTAATAAATGCATTCTTACTTTATTGAGTAACTGCAATATTTGAATGTTAGATTTCATACTAGCAACAAAACAGGTAACTGGCTTAGGTGATGTAGAGCAAGTGTTCTATGGGGTTTTTAGAGGTCATAAATATCAATTAGAAGGTTTACACTACAGGATTAAGCAAGGTGTAAATTGTTCTAAAAGTGAGAACCAGCAATGAGCTGAGAGACATTCATCATTTATTCCAATTCTGAGAATGTTGGAGTTCATGACAAAATCCTAAGATAATGAGTATGCATGTAATTTACATATACAGATTTGTTTCATGCAGGATGCTCCTTCACAACAAGGAGCCACACAATGCCTTTTATCTAAAGATGGAACCTCATTATTGTCTTTTTAATGGCTGAAAATTGTCTATATGTAAGACAGATACTGCTAGAGGCTTGCAGTATAAGCAGGAGCACCTCCTACGACACTCCAGTGTGACCAGCTGCTGAATTAGTGATGCTCCAAAGTTGCCCTTGCAGGCAAAACAAAACTACCAGTCAGTGGAACGTGGATTCCTAAAGGCCTTTGACTTTTAGAGCCTATATGTGATAAACTTACTAGATATGCTTATTTCTAGATCAAGTAATGAACACAGAGCAGCTGCAATTGCTTTGTCTGGTTCCATAAGCAACTACACTTAGACTTGCTTCCTATTTCTCTGAGAAGCCCCAATGAAAGTCACATTTTGTAAATGAGAGATGGTTTGGGCACTTATTTCCCTTCTCAGCCTTTAAAGACTATTTTGAAGGATGATCTTAGGCCTGATGTTTTTCAGAGAAGATATGAGGCACACACTTACTGCCATTAAATGTCACACACTGGTATTTGCATAAGAAGGAGTGTCCTCAGTCCTTACTGCAAAGCCAGCAATTACATGTTCTAAGTGCAAATGGACATGCAGGAGGAGATAAGCAGCCATCCTGCCTCAGCACTCAGGTCAGTTTTGGGAGCAGACTCCTCTGCTTGATATGTACTTTGCAGGGCTGCTTTGTATTCCACACTGGGGAAAATGTAGAGTCCTGTTCTAAAGTGTAAGTCAGGCCCCTTGAATCCCATATTGCTGGGGTGGCAGAAAAGACAGCCAGGGCTAAGAGATGCTGAGACCCAAAACAAGGAGATTTTAGCCACCAGTAAAGGGGAATACCCCAATTATACATTTTTTTTTCTTCTCTGCTTTGCCAGACTTTGCCAAGTAAATCATACTTAGTTTCTCAGTTTGTGAACACAACACGAATTCTCTACTTGTTCATGATGTTTTTTCTGGTTTTAATTGCATTTCATCAAATAAGAGAAGCTTTCATCTGCAGTAAAACAAACCAAAGTTTCTAGTTATTAAATGCTTTTGGTTTCTGACTTCTCTATAAGTATCTTATTTTCCCCAGTCATTTTCAAGATTTCAAGCTAGGATCACCACTGCCTCTTATATAATTTTCCTACCATGAAGTTGTTTATGTGTATTGTTTACCCAACAGACATTTCTCTTTCACTTGGTATATTCATTACTAAATAATTCTGTGAGAAGATACAGGCCACTGATTTTTTGCAATTTGCATCCCCATACTCTAAGCTATGTTGAAAGCAAAGCTTTTTGGTCCTCTTGCTTTGGAAGTACATTAATATTTCTATGACCTTTACTAGATGGCAGATGAGAAGCATTAGGAATGAAATAACAAACAAACCAAAGGAAACCAATTTTTTAAAATGTGTATTTCTGAAAGGAGCAAGAGGAAAAAGAATCTAGTCTGAAAAATATGAACTTTACTTGGGTTATGATAATTGCTCTATTGTACCTATTTTCCCATATCAAAATGCTTCTTTATGATCAATCCACTCAGCATAATGCATAAACATATTTGAAAGGGTTTAGTTGCTATGCATACAAAAATATATAGATACTATTTAGAGATATTTAGAAAGAAATAGAATAGTTTAAGACATGATTATTTACTGTGCACATCGGAGTGATCACATTAAAAACATGGTCACTATACTAACAACTATTTTACACAAAACTACTTCAAACCATTTAAATTCCAAAGCCTGCTGGTTCTAAAGAGAAATTCTGTGAAATGAGATGCACATGTAATGACTTGTGCATGGTGTAAAACCTCTGCTTTAGAGGACTATACTTTCAGAAGGCTTTAGATGACTGTAGGAGGAAAACCAGCTAAATTCTACCCAGGAAACCATTTCTCTCACAGCAGCACTGTTTTTTCAGTGGTTTTACTACACACCGGAAGCCAACTCTGTTCCTGTTCATCTAGCTGTCAATTTTTGGATCTGTTCTCAAAGGAACAGTTCCAAAAGTCATTTCTAGTGACTTGGAATTTGGCTGCTTTATGAACCCCATGCACAGTTCATCTGTACAATATAGTGCCACCTATGATTCAGCAAGGCATTTAACAGAGGGAAAGCAAAAGTTGCCCCATGAACTGAAGTATTTGTTCACTGGTTTCCACTTGACAGAAAAGAGATTATTTAATAAAAACTGTCTTTCATAAACTTTCTAACATATACTTTATATAATTTGCTACAGCGTCAAGTGAAAGGATATTCGGGGCAGGGGAGGATCTGTGGGTTAATTCTCCTTAGGGCAGTGTGGAAGAGTCATAAAGTTATAAAATAGCAATAACCAGATCATCATACCATGAATCTCACAAATCTAGAAGGGTTCAGATTAAATGAAGTGGTACTAGTTACAGGGTGGACACGATGGCAAGAATCCCCTTATGTCTTTACTATCAAGAGCAATGCTATTGCATCCAGTAGAATTGGGCTAGACCTTATATGGAGTGTGTCACATACTTATTTTTTAATTACTGCTTTTGTTAGTTCTACATGAAAATTTTCCCTCCTTGAGATTTCAGGGAATACTGTCTCTTAATTTTAGGGAAAAAAATTTTTATAATCACAAGACCTTCTTAATAGGAAAGAAGCATTTGAAAACATGATTATTGTTGTTTTAGTTAGTTTATTTTAGGTGAAATGAGGGTTGTCTTCATAGTTTGGATACAAGCATTTCCCTTGAACTTAGTCTTTAAACTAGAGATTTTTATTCTTTACTGAAATGGAAATGTTCAGAGAAACTGAAAGTAACTAGAAACCAACTTTAAAAAACTTTTCCTCTTCATTGTTTAGTTTTGGGGCTTTTTTTCTTAGTAAATGTCCTCAGCTTGATCTATCAGTATGAAGAAGTGTAAAACTTTTTTTTTTCCTTACAATTTGGATTTTTCCAGAGGATTTCTAGGACACAACTTCCCCTCATTAGAGCCAGAGGTTCTGGCTTTTAGTCAATCCATAAAGTCAGAGGAAACTATGCTAAGTTATCCAACTGAGAACATACTCATTTTAAACATAGCTCACATCTATGTAGATTATTGTGCATTAATTATGTAATGGATAAAACGTTTTTATACGTAAAGCAACCAATCTGAACTTACTTGAGCAATGGCATCTGTCTTTGCAGTCAGTGCTCTCGGCCCAGCAGTGCTGGTTTAAAATGTAATCTGTTTTCATCAGCTAGTTTGAATGGAACTTAAGTTTCTGTTCAAGATACAGCAGTGATAGTGCACTGCATTGCACAAGTACCTAACGTCACATCACTCTTTGCACTACACAACTGAAAGATTTAATTGGAATCCTTCTTAAGCATAGAGCAACACAGCCTTTGTTACCAGTAACAAATCTGCGAATATTTTTACGTGGTACATAATAATTTGATAGGACATAATAAGCCAAATTTGCAAAAGTGGCTATGATTTCATCTAAAATATTCACTGGCTTGTATACATGTGAAGCTCCAAATGGAGAAGAACAAAAGGCAAAGGCAGGTTGCAGCCTTCCTCCACCTCAACCTACGCATTAATTTTGCACATGTACATGCTAGTTATAAATTTAACTCATACACAGAAAGCAATTAGATGAAAGCATCTCTTTTAAAACTCTGGGACTGGTAATTTGTGTGCAAGAAAAATACAGAAGTCTAGAAGTGTAGAAGTTTCTGTGTAAGGCAGATATTTCAAGGACTGGTGTCTTTCTGCCCCACTTCAGGATAAAAAATTTTTACAGTCTTATTAGGGGAAATGGTATACTCTTATGTCTTGCTTAGCTGTCATCTCACATTCCCTAGGGGCTTGTATATCCTCTCTGACTGAGATTTGCACAGCAGTGTCAGGGATTTGGATGCTTAGTTCCCATTTTTGTTGCTGAGGATCTAATCGCTTTGTTAAGGGATATTAGTTATTTCTGTGGATTTTGTGTCTTTTGGCTCTGTGGTTTGTTTTCTCTACCTTTCAGTATTTCCAATAAATCTTCAGTCTACTCTTGATAGGGTCTTTCACCATTGGTGCACTTTGTAATCCTTCACCAAAAGTGCTTAAGTGGCTGTGAAAAAGCTGCTTCTTACAAACCTTTTGACACATGCATGTACCTTAAAAGCCTGGAGAGACCTGTACTGGAGAAAAGCAGGCATTAGAGGTAACAGAGAAGGAATATAGATTTTTCAGATAATACCACAGACCTCAGGACAGAAAATTCTGAGGAATCTGCAAGGCTGTCTGATTTAGAATAACTGTTTGCAGTATTTTGGCCCCTGGAGCAGAGTAGAACTTCCTGACTGACAAATTTGTATTTGATCTTCTCTTCCTCTGACATGCTCCTTCCTCATGTTGTCTACACCAACATCAGAAAATAAACAGTACCAAGACAAATGCTTAAGTAGAAGTCCTCCATCTTCCATGTTTAGATTTTCCCTATTCAGATGAAGAATAAAAGAATTTAGACATGAGTGTGAGGCACACATTCTTAATTAGCCTCCAAACCAGGGAACATAACCTGGCTCCTTTTATTCACTACACACAAAAAGCCAGTACAGGTAAAGGTTAAATCTCATTCTGTGACATTTAGCCATCTTTGCAAGGCACACTCAGAACAGCTTGAGAAGGGCTGCTGCCCTGTAATGATTTCATAGTTAACAACACATTCACATATGTGTGTCTACATTTGTGTATGTGTGTACACAAATGTTTAGGTCAATGTATGGAACAGCTACAGAATCATTTTCAACCTTGTTTAACAAGGCAGTCTAGTACAGACAACAAGTTTCAAGACTTTGAATTATGTCTCTTCTTGTTTTTAATATGGTTTTAACTGTCAATGTAAGTTATAAATGTGAGAATAATGCAGTAAGGACTACCAAAAACACCCACTCTGTATTATTTTATTTTTGTTTTGTATTTAAAGTGCCTGCACATCTTCATACATTTCCTTCCCCCTCACTGTCAGTCATTGAGGCTCTCAGTTATCCAGGTAAAAAGGACTGGCATTCTCTAAATTATAATAGTTTTTTATTCTGCTTTGAAAGAAATTTGAGGACCAACTGGAGTTGAGAAAAAGTCCTAGGTGTTTCTACTGAGTCAAGTTCCATATTTTGCTATGTATTTGCAGTCACAAAAAGACAGGGAAGAAAGGACTTTTAAACTATGATCTCATATTCCTAAACATTCTCTCTTTTTCCCTCTCACTGCTTTCTTCAAAAACACTTATGCCCATTGGCCGCAGAGAATATTAATAATTGGTAATATTCCACAGTATTAGAATCAGCCCCCTTAAGATCAATGGTGGTAAATCATCCTGAAGAGCTTCTCCAGCCTTTCTTGAACACACACAGAAATGCACACAGAGATACACAGACACAGACAGACACACATACACACTCACACACAGTTGTTTTACAACTAACCTGCACAGTATATGTGCAGATCTGCCATGACCATGCCAAATGCTTTCAGGCACATAAGACTCTGTGCTGCCTGAAGGCCATGCTGGAGATCTGGCTTTCAAGCCTTCTAAAAATACTTTGTTTGCATGATCATCTCTGCTTTAGATGCCCAGGCTGGCACAAAACTGACCACAGACATTTATGTTCACTCACTCTCCACATAAAAAACCTCTTTTCTTGACCTAGAGATAACTTTTAAAATCTTCAAAGCAACTTGCTGACAGTTGCTTCTCAATTCTTTCAATAATCAAGAAAGTTATTCTCTCAATAATGAAACAAAATCTATCAGTATCTTAGATAAAATATGGTGAAACCAATGGGTTTCCATGCAACCTGAGATACAATCAGATTTGTATTTTCCAGGTAGCAATGGACAAAAGACAAAAAACACAAAATATTCCTTCCTACACAAGGCTAAACAAACCTGCAATAATTTAATTGCACTAGGGGACTTTATAATATAATTTTCTGTCTTCACCTTGGGATTACCTGGAAATAAAAATTGATTAAAAATACATCAATAAAGCTTGACATATAAAAACACTATTCCTATTCAAAGATGAGAAAACCATATTTCTACTTTTTCATTTCCTATACAATCCTGTTGACTTCAGAATGCTTGACACTGGTGTACAGGATTTTCCTGCACATCCTGTGGGAGCACCATGCAATAGAAACACATTGCAGAAATGGTTGCATGCTGCCTGGTCTATCTGATATTGCTGATACTTTTGACAGGAATATTTATTAGAGCAGGTTAGCAGTACACAAGAGACTCCATTTGATACCTATAGTTGTCTTCAGGACACTGACCATATGTTGTAGGCGGCAGTTAAAAAACATTCACTACATGCAATCACTTGCTACTTTCTGAGAAATTATTACAATCATTGCTTGAGAATAAGCAAAGAGGCAAAGAAAGGGGCCACCATTTAACAAATGGTAAGGGTAATATCATGTCCTATATCAGAAGCACATGGATACAAATTGTCTGACCCCAAATTACAGGAATAATGTCTCTTCACCTCTCCATTATAGTCTAGCTTGACCTGTGACCCCTGAAATCAGCAGGAATTCTTATAATTTATTTTATAAAGGGAAGGAATCAAATGTTAAGCATGTCTCTTTTAAGGGCATCAGTAACTAATGTTGAGGGGAGATTCTCAGGATCCATCACAGTTTTATATAGTAGTTTCATGAAGGATAGATTGTTCCATCTTAGCTCAGTGAACGCTAACTCCACAAGTAGGACCATATACCTATTACAATTTTGCAATCAGGGATACTATCTCCTCCCAGAAATGTATCATATAGCTCAGGCAAAGTGTGGAAAAACCTGCTCTGCAATCTCTGGATATGATTATGCTTTTTAGTGTATTCCTACACAACCTTCTTCAAAAAGATCAGGAAAGTATCCATTGGCACAGAATGAGAACCCTGTTCTTGCTATACACTAAAAACGAAGACAATTCCTCCACTGTGACCTACACCCACAGTAACATCTGTGTAAAGTAAAAGGAAGTAACTGATGTGTTTTCTTCAGATCACAGTGGTTCCTGTCATTTTTGCTCTTGAATTCTGGTACCTGTGTGAAGTATCTCAATGATCTTTGCTAGGGTGCATTTGCCTTTTTAATTTGTCTGTGACATTTACAAGCAATTTAGAGTTGTTTGAGCCTGCTTTGAGTTCAGCTTTATCAGATTATGGAGACTCAGGACTTTGTAGCATCTTTCCATTCCCTGTCAACAGCAGCCCGTAAAACTACAGGTGACTGCCTATTTTCCAAGTATAATCACAAGAGAATAAGAGCAGAGGTGACTGGATGGAGGGCAGCAGAAAAGTAAGTCAGGGCATTCATTGAAACGGTGAAATGCTTGACAAGGTGAACTCTTTAAAAGCCGTGCAGCTCCGTAAATCTTGAATCTTTTCTGGATACTTTTCACTGACAGTACTGAAAAAAAGTGTGATGTGTTGTGAACACTAAAGCCAATTAAAAGTCTAATTAGAAGATAAATTTCCCAGGAAAACACGGAAGCTTGAAAAAGTGTCACCATATTCTAGACTGCTATAGATAACAAGAAAGCGGAATCTAAAGCACAAAATCATAAAGGAGGGAGGAGAAACAAATAGTTACTAAACTATTAGGGAGAAAGGCTAAGTTATTTCTTTGCCAGCATCAGAAAATCTTCATGCTAACAAAAGGAAAAGGATTTTTCAGCAATTTTGAAGTGTCCAGATCTTTTGAAACCAACAAGTTAGACTTCTAAATACTTACATTGGCCCACAGTTTTAACCAGCCTTGTATGGAAGAGCAAGAGAGAAAAAAGATTAGTAATTCACCTATGAGGCAGCCACCATAGTGATGGGGAGCTATGATGATTTCACAGTCACAGGGTGCCAGGCTACGTCAGTGTAGTGGCATGGCATGGCAAGTGACTTTGCTTCTCACTGCCTTTGAAATGAACCCACCTATTTTTTAACAACCATTTTTTTCATAGCAAATACCTGTTTCATAAGTCTGCCAAGACCAGTTGAGAAACTCCACAGTTTTCTTTTGGGAATTGATTGTTGCGATGCGTGCTTGCCCCGGCCCCGGCTCGGTGTCCAGCCTGGGCCTCCCGGCAGCTCCAGCACGCCTCAACAAGTCACTTTGTGGGGGTTCGGCTCTCACAACTGGATAACGCTGCTATGGCTGGATCAAAGAAAGAAGGGACTCTCTCTCGAAGTTTCCAGGGAACAGAGGCTTTATTCGGGGGGGAGGGAAAGGGGGTCAGGGTGATCTCCCCAGCCACCAGGCTGGTGCCTCTGGAGAGAGACCCCGAGCCTGGGGTGGGCGGTTTAATACTACAGTTCTGGGGTGGGTTCTAAGTTACAGTTACCAATAAAACAATCCAAATACATCATGCCAAACTAAGTCACTTAAGTTCTAACAAATCCAACACAGGTTCTGGGATGGGCCGAGGGGCAGTCCTGCAAAGTTAGTGGCTAATATTACTGTACTTCAAAGATAAGGATGCTAAGATGGACAAGAGGGAAATTATGCATGACAGAGGGGGTGAGACAGGGGAGAACCAATAAAAGAAGGATTCTAAGCAGGGGCTAAAGCTGTCCTAGAAACACTTATCGAACTACAAAAAAGTTACATACTAACACAAGAAATACATCCTAAAACAAAAGGGCTTTCTAGAGTTGTGCAAGCTATGCTAATACTTAACAATAAAACCCTTCATGTTGTATTCATAGCCAAGGCCTGCAATTATTTTTTGCAGAGTCACAATTGATAACTTTGATATTCATGGGCCTCTTGGAAAAAACCCCAAAGACATTTGTTATTAAAAAAAATAATAAAAAGTCATCTTTCCAACACAATGTACAATGTTCCAGAAAAATTCTAAAACCTCAAAAGGACCTCAGATTACCATGAAAATAATGTGGTGGGACCCAACCTCAATCGTTCTGTACTTTTTAAGCCAATAGAATGTCATGTGTAACATTTAATTGCTCTTTAACTAAATAAATGCAATTAGGATTTTCCCTGTAATTTTTCTGAACGAGCTGAGTAGTATACCTCATACCTATCCATGCATCCCTGCAATTACTGATGGAGCTGTTGATGGAAGATTAGAATTTGCTGGGTGAGTTGCTGACCAATGAACCTTGCCAGTGTATCCAGGAATATTTGGAGTGCTAAAGGAAACAGTTAAAAGGGGGATGGGGGTGGAGAAAGGGTAAATTAAATGACTATAGATTTGAAATACGACTTACAGATAAGTTCTAGAATGGATAGGGTTTATCAAAGATGGATGGGGTAAAATCTCTGAATAATAAAACAAGAAGTGCTTAGAATGTCTAAACTGTCATAGCTTCTTTGAGGTCAGGGAAATAATTTTATGATGATCTAGCTGATGATCTGGGCCAAAATCTCTGATTAGACATTGTAAAGGTGAGCTCTTCAGAGAATATTTTTTCTTCAGTCTGTTTAGGTTTATTATCTGTATGATATTCATGATTAGAAGCAACATTTAATCACAAAGAAGAAATGAAGTCACGGAGTTTGCATGGAGCACAAAAAGCAAGGAAAATTCTTTAAAAATGTGATACAGACTTAGCTCATATTTAGTTTCTAGCTTCAAATATGGAATTTACATAACAGACTTTAAGCCAACAGGTGTGATTTCTCACAGGCTAAAACATAAATGATTTCCCAAATCATTCTAAGGTTCTCTAAATTTCCCTTAGAATTTATTAAGATGTAGTATTAACAACACTGCTTAGACACCAACTTAAATTCTAGTGTGAGTGCACCAGTGAACTCAGACAGTATGCACCACATCTTTGAAAACGAAAGCCTTTTGTTATTCTGATGCTGTTTAAATGTGAAAAAGAAAAGCAGAGCTCCTTAAAGACATGGAGTAGAAAACCTCTACTTATCAGAAGCAGCTCAAAGAAAATTTTGATAGCAGTTGTTTCAAGATGAAGCAGAGATGGACAATATGAAGAAAAAATAGGTACTAATATGAATTCAGATAAATAATCCATAAGTATTAGAAACAAAACAATATAACCCCCCCAAATAGTACCTTTTTTGCAAATCAAAGTTTTTCAGAGAATATCATCAATATTGTTCTGTATTGGCATCTCAAAGTAGGACACTGTTGAATTATACAATTACACATAGGACACACATGAATTATGCATATACATCCAGACGGCCCGTACACATGGAGGTAAAGGCTCACAACAAGGTGTTTCATCTGCTGAATCAACTAAATATTCGGGATTATGAACCTTGCCTCTGTAAGTAATTTGTGGTCTTCACAACATATAACTGATAGCAGTGCCTCCTCTCAAATAATTTCTGGGATATTCTTGGTTTTCCCTGTACTTGGTGTAAAAATAAATATTTTCCTTTATTATAAAGTGCATAGAGTTACTAGTATCATGCAGATGATGAGCTGCTTCTCCTCAACAAAGTTCAGCACAGGATGTAAAAATGGACACACTGAGAGATACAGTTCATTAGACTTTGTGTATCTCTGACATTTGTAGTGAGAAACTTGGTTCTGAAATTCCTCACCAGAACAGCAGAGGTAATAACAAGATGCTGTATCTACCTACCAGAGTTATAATACAGGATTCTGAGTCAACTGTATTTGGCATGGGAGCACTGGTGGTGTATGTTGTAGTCCTTGCATCCATAATTAGCAGGAGGACCACCTAATTCTCTGTCTTAGTTTGGAGCAACCTTGCACTAACCCATACCTTCATACACTGCTACACACCCTGGGCCATGCTCCAGTCTATGACTCTCCAGTGAAGGTGGCTTTGTAGAATGAGTACAGAGGTTTTGTACCACTTGGGAAGCTGTTGCCTCTAGGGAATCACTAAGTAGTTGGTTAGGCAAGGAATAAATTTGCTCTCTGTCTTGACAGCAGCTGTGCAGGGGAAAAAAGTGGTTTGAAAATCTTTTACAGTAGTAGAACACGTTTTCAGAATTGGCCAAAATGGGTTGCATTCAAATTTGCTTTTTCATGTCAAAGTAGACAACTGCTAGGTTATGTGCACATTAGGTGACCCTGTAGAAAATTCTCACTGTATATCAGGATCCCACCAAGGACACAATGGATATTGGGTGGTTGTGACTGTAAGTATGTGAATTCATCCAAAACTGAAAATATACCTGATCTGAAGGGATCAGTCAAGCTGTGAACCCAGTTTTATTACCCTTGTGATGGGCTACATCCTGAGATACATCTGTCATATGTCATGAAATTCCAGTGATTTCCTTGGAAGTGTATGGGTGTCACAAAGAGAAGTAGATGGTAACAAGAAGTCCTGTATTAGCTTGTAGCATTTTATAAGCCTATTTGATGTTAAATCACATAATAACTATACAACTGTGAGGCATCTGATTGATAAAATCTTCTCACCTTTGAAACTTGCAAAAGTAGAAGAAAAGACAAATTGGTAAATGTGACCCGAAGGTCAATCTGAGAAATGACTCAAGATGAAAACTTGTTCTAGGCTGTCAGAAACAATTGACAGACGTTGGTGCGTTCATAATATGTGGGATGAATGAGGCTCTGTAGAAGAAGAGAGCTGAACAGAGAGAAGCTAAAGGTACCAGAAAGTAAGCAAGGTTACACTACATTAAAGCAGCTGCTCTCCTGGGAACCTGCAAAGAAGATGCAAAATTGTACTGCGGTTATGTAGGTGATAAAGCAGAAGAAGCTGAGGTTAAAAAAGTACCCCTTTGTGTTTTTGTTTTTTTGGATCATGTCATCTGGCTCTTGTGTGCTTTCTCTGATGAGCTGCTAACCCATGCTGTTGCTGCTGAAGAAAACAACTAAGTGCCAGCCTACCACTGGGCAGCACACAAAACCCCTCTGTGGTTATGCTTCCGTCATCAAGCTTGCTTTCTGTAGCCATGACATCTTTCTTGTTCATATACTTCCTTGTTATCATCCAGGCAGCTCTTAGTGCCAACAGTAACAAATACATAGTGTTGACAGTTGAATCTGTGCAGGCACTAAGATTTTTCAAGTTAATTGTAGTGGTTTGGAGTGCGTCTGCATTGGTTTGCCTCTCCTTCGTATGTCCATAGCATCATAGAATCACTAAGTTTGGAGAGGACCTCTGAGATCATGAAGTTCACTGTTTACCCAGGACCACTAAGTACACTACTAAACCATGTCCCCAGGTGCCACATCTACATGTCTTTCAAATATCTTCAGGGATGGTGACTCCACCACCTCCCCAGGCAGCCATTTTCTCTTGTCCTATTGTTTGTTACCTGGGAGAAGATACTGACCCCCACCTGGCTTTTGGGCAGCTGTAGAGAGAGAGAAGGTTCACCCTGAGCCTCCTTTTCTCGAGGTTAAACAAACCCAGCTCCCTCAGCTGCTCCTCACAAGACTTGGTGCTTCAGACCCTACACCATCTCTGTTGCACTTCTCTGGACATGTTCCAGCACCTCAATGTCCTCTTGTAGTGAGGGACTGAGAACTGGACAGTGGATTTGAGGTGAAGCTTCACCATCTTGGGATGTCTTTGTAGATTTTTATTTCCTGGCAATGATCAGGAAGATCAGTGTGGACTTAATTTAGTAGGCCCTCCCTCCATACTGATATTTAGATCTATTTGAGATGCCTTAAGGTATCTGAGATAATTCCCTATAACACAGGACACAAGGGATACGTATTGTTCAGAAGCAGCAGCTGGAAGTGACGGTCTAGAGTGCCTCCAGGGTATTGGATGCCCAGGTTTGCCACATAAATTCCACCTGTTTCTATGGGAGCAAAATCTTGAATTCCCCCAAATAATCTGTAATTCTTGAAAACTTTGAATCTAGCCTGAGCAATGGAGGTATCCAAGTCCTTTGTGCAAAAAATCCATCTAGTGAGATCTGGTAGATTCTTACCTTAACACAAGCGAAGTGTTTACTCTTTCTTATAGACACTCCTGTATAAATGCAGTAGAACTAAAACACCATGTGAAGTCATTATAACTGTTTTGGTTACTGCTATTATAAAATAGGCCTTTCAGATCTCACTCACAGTTTTTATAAGGCTCACAGCTGGTTTCTACCTCAAATTCTCTTCCAGGAAGACTGACATGTAACACATTTGTGCCCTTCTACATCCTTTTTGCCTCTGTGAGCCCATTTGCCAAACAGAACAACCTGTGCTAAAAATGTCTTGGGCGTAATCCTGTGTCAGGAAATTCATACACTCTCTGGTTTTGTGAAAGAATATACTTAAGATTACTTGTGAAGACAAACCAAAATGCTTTAATGCAGAGCAGAGAATAGGACTGACAGCATTCTGGGTTTCATTTCACACCCAACTCCCATCGCCGGACAGGGAATGGCTTTGGGATTCCTGAAAAGATAAAGCCATCAAATAGCAACTCCCCCAAAAGTTTTGAATGATGCTGAACTGGAAATTTTTGTTTCTGCAATTTCAAACAATTTTATTCTGCTTTCAAACTTTTCAGTCCTCCTTTGTAGTATGGGGTAAGATTTTTCAGACACAATAAAACATTTCAAGCCAGCAATAAAATCTCATTTGAAAAATCCAAAGTAGGATATTTCAACACACACTTCCCTCCACAGCCCCCTGAATGAGTCAAACTGGGGAACCACTAAGAATGCCACATATACCAGGCATAGATGGTAGACAAGTTGTCAATTTCTGAAGAAAGAATAGTTTCTGACAAAGCTCTACAGCAGCCCTTGGAAATGACTGTGCAAGGTGCAAGACAGCAGAGGGTCCTGTTCCCAGCTAATTGTGGTCTGTGAGGTTTCTGTTAACTTGAATTTCCAAGGGGTGCATGCATACAGTCAGTCAGAAAACAGGCATAGTCACTACAGATATACTGATGTGATGGTAGCATTTTGCTCAATGTGCTTGAGAAACCATGAATAAAGGATCGTTTCAGAGAATATCTTTGTGCAAGAACTGAAGGACTTGAAACACTTAGGACTTTGTCTTCCTAGCAACTGCATGTTTCCCATTTCAATCAAGGGCTTTTGATCAGATCCTGATGTCTTCCTCATACACAAGATGCCACTGGTATTGGACAGTTCACTTCAGCTTTGTCAGTCTGTACCTGTCAAAAACCAATACTGTAACCTGTTTTACCAGTGTTCTGGCAATGCATTAGTTGATATTTCAAAAGTGCTACTATGTAACTAACACTTGGTGAGAATGCACATGTGTTGTGTAAGCACTGCCCTCTACTGTGGATTAGGAGCTGAGGAACGAGTAGTAAGTTTTGAAAAGCTGACGACTGCCACATTTTTTACATAATTGAGGAGGCAGAGGCTTTTACTGTGGAAGAAGAAAAACATGATCACTGTCCTAACTGCTTTTGTCAAATGTCAGGAGGCTGATTCCAATAGGCACTGAATCAGGAAGTTGTTGTGTCATAACACAAAAGACACGCTAAAAAGAAAAGCACAAGTCAGATATAGGAAATAAACCTGGACTGACATGAACTGTTGCTGCATACGCTGGAATTCACTAAATGTGCTACTTGTTACTGCATTAACATTAAAGGCTTAAGGGAGCTCTAACAATACCAGGGAGAACAGTTATTTGTGCCTGTCAGACCAGAGCCCAGCCCCTGAGTGCTACAGAGGAAATCCCCATCCCCAGCGTGGGAGGCTTTTTCCATTGACCCTTAAAACACCTGCAGAATCTAAAATACCACATAGAGCATAACCTTGTTTCAGTAGCTGATTGGGGAAGAAGTCAATAGAGGAAAAAAGCTGGTGGCTAGGGGTGAAGTAGAATTATACAAAATAAAATATACACATAAAGATTTTTAAGAAGAAAAGAACAGTGGATGATTATGTTGGAAACCCATATGATCTAATAAAAGCAGTTTCTCTACAGTTTTCAAAATTGTTGAGTTCAAATGCACTTCTCAATAAGGAAGACAATATTTCAAAGTAGTTATTAATAACAAGAAACAATGTTTTGGGTCATTACTTATTTTCACTTTTTAATAACATGGCATCTCTCAGAAGTGCTCAGAGAATGTATCAGTCTGAGTCTTCCTGGAAGTCACTGTAGCTCTGCTGGAAAATTTCCTCTAAAAACACAATGTTTTTCCAGTATTTGGACTGTCCTCGTCTTCCTTGGTATGTATGTGGGTTGGAGCAGCAGTTAGACACAGGAGATCTGATTGTGGTGTTTGTGGTGAGATTTTCGCAGGAGCTGAGCGATCAACGTGCACCCAGAATGTGAGCTCTTTCAGAATTCTGGTTTTCATGTGTGGTTGCTGAGCTATTTTTGAAAGCCTGGCTAGCTGCACAAAACATACTCATTTAGCACTCACTTGCTTACCTACCTAATATATGTGACATGTAAAGCCAGATTCTTTATTCATCTTCCACAAATAAATGAATATTACAAGGAAATCATTAACAATCAAATCACTAAGAAACAAAGCAAAAATAACCAAAGAAAACAGACACAATCAATTCATAGTTTAAAGTCTCATAAAAGAAATTCCAGAGGTCTCAGTCCTGCAAAATATGTGAACAAATTCTCAATCCTATCCCAGTTTAGAAAATCTTGTTTAGCAGATACTTTTAACTCACTGATTCCAATGGAATTTACATTTCACGGGTTTGAAAAAACAAGAATGCTAATACAAGAGAGTTTACAGTTGGCAAACAAGTAGAGAAGGTAGGGATAAAAAATGAAGAAAAAGAAACTATGCACAAAAATTGGTACATTTCAAAATACCACAAAAGCAACTTGAGCACTTGAGCCACTGGGTAACCGTTATCCAGTATCTGAAAATACCACACAAGCAACATACATTGAAAATACACAAAGAAATCCTTTCATTTAACCAGGAACCTTGTTCATTAGTGGTATAAAAAGATAAGTTTCAAGCCTACACCACGTGTTCTGACAATGTAGTCCACTCAATGAAGCACTGACCTGCACAATGAGATTATGAATTTTATAAAAAAGTTTTTGAGGACTCTTGGTGAAAGAGGACTGCATCAGAGAGATATCTTCAGAATGCTCTTCCACAAAAGCTTCCTAATTTTTTGACTGTCACTTTTTAAAAAAACCCCCTTATTTCTATGCTACCCTTGGCTAAGAAAAGGTAGAAGATTACAGCTTTTAGGCATACTTTGCAACATATCTGGGGATGAAAGAGAGCAACAAATTCATTCTAATTCAGATTTAGGAGTGCCTGTGCAAACTATGTATATTAAGAATGATGCTACATTCCAGGGCTAGAACACACCTCAAGAGACTATGCCGTTCGTGACTTTCCCCAAAGGCAGGTTTTAATGAAAGCCTGGAAGAGAATGAGAAGAACTGAATTATGATCCAGGATTTTTTGTCAAGTCCAAAGACAAAGAGTCTGACCCAAATAGCACATCCATAGATCTCTGGGCAATTTTCACTGACTGCTCTAGACTGCCACCAGATTATAAACGCAGTTATTAATAAGTTCATATTCATAAATTTAGCACTTCTAGATGACTCACAACATTTATGATATGGCTTTTTACATGTGCTGAAATCTCCCACAGTTATTCCATATCTGAACCACTGAGAAAAGCTGAATAACACGATTATGATTCCTACATTTTCGTTTTTATTTCAGCCTAATTTTTAAGAACTACAAGCATCACTTTATCCTAATTAATATAATACAAAACCAAGTTTGAGCACAGCACTATTTTAAAATCCTAAAGATGAGAGCTCATTTAAAAAAGTAGCATGTGCTTGGGCTCAGGATATTTGGAGTTTCATTACTAACTGTGCTACTAACTGATTCCTAGTTGGAATTTGGAGAATGACCTCATCACATTGCACCTGGATTTACATCTGTAAAACTTCCAAGTTGCATGATAAGGACTTCAGAATATTTTCTAGAGTTCTCGATATATGCACAGCAGCTCTTCACAATGCTGATCTTGTATTAGGGGCTTTTAGGCTCAGCTACAGCAGAGGTCAAGATTTCTATCTTTTTTCTAATTCCTTAAGAAAAAAAGAAGAAAAAACAGAAGATGGTTTCCTGTTCTGCCAAAAGGAAGAGAGGGTGGGTGCAAGGCTAACATAAAAAACATGCCCAGGTTCACCACTCTTCCTGTTTGTTTCTGCAGCTACATGACAGATGACTCCTAGTTACTTTCAGCTTTGCTAATAATTTGAATGGCAACCACTTTCTTACATTGTTTGGGGAAGAACAGTGTCTCACTCTGGAGTAATGCCTGGGCACTGATGCTGTTGCCCAAGTGCTGCAAGCAGGAAGTGCTGCTGCTACTCTGTGAGAGTGAAAGTGAATATCTGCTAAGAGAACTTTATACTTTATACTTACAAATCATATTTAGGCTTCTCAATCCAAAGTATATCTCTGATTTTCAAGGATTTTGATCGAGTTTAATGGCCTCTTCACATCTTTCCACAACTACTAGCAAACACACAAAGTGAGAAAAATAAATTACCAACAAAGTTTTATGTCTTCTGACTTCTTTCTTCTGCTCAAAATCATAGCAATCTTGATGTCTGACAGTCATGCGCAGATAATAAGTGTGAAAAACTTAATAAAATTTTCCAGATGGAATTGAGTTATTCACAACTGAGGTTTTTTGAGCTTTGAGATGTCAGAATCTTCTATGTCTCAGAGATCTTGATCTCCTTGTTGCTGGAAATCAAGGAAATTCGTAGCCTCTGTCACTAAAAAACAGAAAAATGAGATGCAGCATTCCAGAGAAGGCAATACAGAACCAGTTGCTCAAACTTACAAATCCTCCATGATACCATGTGATGCAAATAGTCCCAGATAAGATGTCTGCCTGCAGCAAAGTGTACACATCTGCTTCTCTTCTTCAAAGCTCTACCATAACAGCAGTACAACCTAGCAGAACTAACAATTCTGTAACTCCACTGCAACTCAGACATCTCTGTTCAGCACTGTGTTGTATTCTGTATGTGCTGTATTTTGAAAGCACACTCATTTCTCAATAACCATTTTATACTATTTTTGTTGCAATTCAAGCAGAAAAGTTAGATGCAGGCTCTGAGAAACCAGATGACTTGTGCAGAAGGCGAGATAAAATAATCAGAATTGTGCATTATGTCATAAAAAGCCTGGGATTAATAGGCTTGTTTGCAGTAATATGGGTCAAATGTGACAACCTTACAGTTTATTAGCACCTCACTTTACCTGTGAAGCTGCTGCTGTGTGAAGAATGATGTGTTGTCCCTCATACAGGTAACAGCATGTGATGCACTGCAAAAGGATATACATTCACCTGAAACATATGTACGAAACATAAATGAACAGATCTAAGTTGTAGCTCAGAAATTCCAGCTACCCACAAGGCAGCTTTCAACAACCAGGAGTGCTTAATACATAGTCTGATGTAACAGCCAGCACCAAGTCTTTTCTTCAGAACAGGGAGGGCAATATTTCTACATCTTCTGACCCTCTGCTTTAGCAGCGCAGTATCCTTTCTGTACTTTCCTCACAACTGTGAACTGAGAAAGATCATTCCAAGGACACACAGGAAAGGCTGATGCAAAGAGAAATTTTGTTTAAGCAAAAAGAACAGTCTAATTCCTTTTTTGTTTTATTATTTTAATTCTTATCATTAAGCTGTTACTTTTACCATTTTCTTTTCTCAAAAGTTTGCAAATAAGCACTTCATATCAGCTCAAACTACTAAAGACAGGTACAGGAATGGCTTAAAGTGAATCATTAAAGCTAATGATTTAGCTAAAAGTATAGTTTTCCAGTAGCATTCAGGGAGCATTTGCACACTCAAAGGCCATCTAGTGACTGAAGTTAACAATCACACACTTTTGACATGGCAATATTCAAATCACACTACTCATCAAACATGCAACAGACCATTAGTACTAAAGAACAGGAAACATTTGAAGTATGAAAGTATGGTATAGTTTGAAAATAAACGTTTCCATTTTTTCACCCAAGATCAGATTTTTAACAGTTTTTTCCCTTTTCCCAGGTAACAAGAACTCAACAGGCAGTATCAAAATCATGCTAAGAAGTGAAACACAGAGTGCAGTGCTTGTGTAGTGAGGCTTTGAAGTTTGCACATGGTTAAGTGGGACTAAGTCTACACCAGCACTGTCTTCAAAATTTACTGCACCAACACAGCAGATAGAAACTAAATCAAAGATATGTACATTATTCATAAGACAGCTGGTGGAGGCAGCTGAACCATACAGTGCATCCTCCAAACTTCTAGTTATTTATTAAAATGGTGCACTAGAAAAAACACAGAGATGAACGGCCCTGTGTGCTTGGCATATCCCAAGATGAAAACAATCATCTGCTGAACTTGCAGCACATAACAAATGACAACTCTAATGCATATGTGCAGAGAGGCTTGGGGAAAAATGGAAATTAGATAGAAATTGGTCATCTCTAGTCCTTTTGGCTATTCTTATGATCAGACTGGGATACTCTTACAAAGGAGACATAAAAGATTCTGATTTCTAGTTTACAGGTAAAAAAGTTGGAGATACCCACAAGCAAAGGAGACTCAGCATAAACTCTCCTTTGACACCAGAAAATGTCTTAAGATTAAATAACATAGTCCAGCTACAATTCTTGTTTCAGAAAATGAGAGAGGGACTGCTTGGACTTAATCAAAAAATGACAAAAGTTTAAATAACCCAGGGACACTGTACTTTCATATACAAAGAGATATGATGGGTTTGAGAGCTTTGGCTTACACTTTTAAAGACAAAATGGATCAATCACTTTGTTTTTTTTTTTCACCAGACAGAACATTCTGATAGAATATTTATGAGGTCTCAAAAGACAGGTGGTGACAAATGAAAGTTTTGCCCTTGGAATAATGCAGTGCTCATTTGAATTTGGTAAAGGATTGTGGTAAATTACTAGTTTTGGCATATATGCTAAATGAACCAGCTCAGAAGGCAGAGTCTTATCTTTTAGCCTCTTCTGACACTAGGACTTCAGTAAATTTCATAGGACAGTATAAGCAAGTTTTCTTTAAAAATTAACTACTTCCCTTCTAGCAACTTAATTCATTGAGTTCTTGAGAACAGAGGAAAATTTAACATCAGGTCTGAATTTCTCTCTTGGTCTGTCCCTGCAAGCAACTCTCACTGTCCACAACTATGTTCCTTTGAAAGAGCATCATCCAAGAAACCATGATAGTGCTATCTATCTATCTATCTATCTATCTATCCATCTATCTATCTATCTATCTTATTGTACTTTTCTTCCCCTCTGCTGAGGTACCTGTGTCTCCCACTGTATGCCTGACTCTGCCAGTAACTCACCTATCCATCGAGTTTGCCTGAGCAAACCTTCTGGCCTATAGTCTGGAAAGGAGACATGTTCTTATTTTTCTATCAAACTTTGACCATTTTTTCTTTCTTTGTCTCAACTTAGCTCTTATTTGACCCATTTTACTACCTCTATGGCCTTTTTACTGGACTCATCTAAAATGCTTCACTCTAAGATAAATTTGAATAGGTGAAATTTGGAGTAAATAAAAGACACCAGTGCAGAAGTGATTGTTTTGGACAGACAGGAAAAAGCCCCTTGAGTTTTTGTGTGGGTATGATTACCATGGTATTTTCATAAATGTCATGTCTTAATGCAAACATCAGATGTATGAAATCATGACAATCATTCCCTTTACAGGTTTCTTCTGTTCTGCTTTTTATATTTAGCTCTCTCACAGGAGAAGCATGCAGAACATATTTTTGATGTAGGTATTAACTGAATACCTTCTCCAGCTATAGAATGCTGCTGAATTTAGTTTTCTGCAATAATTAACTGTCCACAGACTTTGTGAAAGGACTGTTCAGACAACTCCAATATTCACAAAAACTGAAATTTACAAATCACCAGATCTCTGTGGAGAGGTAAAAGATCGTGTTTGAAATCTGTCCCAGAAGCCTCCAACAACCTAAAAATCATAATTACCTGCTTCTTGTATGCAACATTAGCTAATTCATCTGACTCAATATCTTTTTCAGGCAGCAATCAGAACCAATTACAAGACTGAATTTTAGTTTTTAAAAAATAATAATTGTAACAGGTAAGAATCACAAGTAAACTAACTTAATGTGAGATTAGAGAAAAACTGTTTTAAAAAGAAATGGTAGTTCAGTGTTAATATTTGACTTATAGACACTGCACATTGTTTTTACCCCTTACATTTTCAGTTTAGGAGTACTGACTTTAGTGGGCCCAGCAACAGTTACTGCCAAATAAAAGATTTTCAAATAACTCTTCCAGATTCTGTCACTTGATTCTTTGGTTAATTATTCTATTTCATTTTATATACAGAAGATAAATATAATCTATTACCATTACTTCTTCTCTCTCTTTTTGTCTTTCGAAAGAAAAGGCTACAAATGACTCCCCGAAAACTACTCATAACTAAGCATAAGCCCCACCAGCTTATACTAGAGAGAACATGCACGGCAAAATAAACAACAGAAAAAACCCCTAAGTTGTTGAATTAACAAAGAATCATTCTGCTATTGGGCAAGTGAAAAGCAAAGTGAAATACGTAACTGTAGGCATGATAAATAATCTAACCCTTAGTGAGACCAGAGTTGTTTCATTCAATGGCACTCAGCCTTAAAGAGATTATTTCAATTTTTTACATTATTTCCAGATGACCTATTAGCTTATTAGGCAGTATGCTATTACACATTTCATTGTTTTATGGGTATTTAACAGCACAGATATTTTTGAGTATGCCATAGGCCATTACTCACAGAGTCACAAAATAATCTGAGTTGGAAGGGACCCTCAAGGATCATTGAGTCTAACTCCTGGCCCTGTACAGGACCATACCCAAGAGTCACATCATGTGCCTGACAGCATTGTCCAAATGCTTCTTGAACTCTGTCAGGCTGGTGCTGTGACCACTGCCCTGGGGAGCCTGTTCCAGTGCCCAACCACCCTCTGGGAGAAGAACCTTTTCTAATACTCAGCCTAAACCTCTCCTGACTCAGCTTCAGGCCATTCTCTCAGATCCTGTCACTGGTCACCACAGAGAAGAGATCAGTGCCTGCCCCTCCTCTTCCCCTCATGAGGAAGGTGTAACTGCAGTGAGCTCTCCCCTCAGCCTCCTCCAGGCTGAACAGACCAAGTGACCTCAGCCGCTCCTCACACGGCTTCCCCTCCAGGCCCTTCACCATCTTGGCTGCCTTTCCTTGGACAATCTCTAATATTTTAAGGTCTTTTTTATATTGTGGCACCCAAAACTGCCCCTAGCACTGGAGCTGAGGCTCTCCCAGTGCAGAGCAGAGCAGGACAATCCCCTCCCTTGCCCAGCTGGCCATGCTGTCCCTGATGCCCCCCAGGACAGGCTTGGCCCTCCTGGCTACCAGGGCACTGCTGACTCATGTTCAACTTGCCATTGACCCCCAGATCTCTTTCCATGGCACTGCTTTCCAGCATCTCATTCCCCAGTCTATTCCTACAACCAGAGTGCAGATTCCATCAGTTCCCCTTGTTGAAGTTAATTGGCTGGTGATTTTCCAGACACCTAATTTGTAAAGGTCTGAATGTCTGTAAACAGTTCACTTGTTTGTTTGTTTGTTTGTTTGTTTTGGGGTTTTTGTTTGTTTTGTTTTGTTGTTTTTTTTGTTTGGTTTTTTGTTTATTTGGTTGGTTGGTTGGGGTTTTTTCAAGTTTCACAGTTCTTTTCACTTTACATTTTGTTACCTCTGATTAAACTTTCTTCTTTCTATTTCTACAGGCAGTCAAAAGTTTTAACTTACTAAGTACCTAAGTACTGGCTAAGGTAATTTTCTATCAATATTTGAAATGTAGAGGAGGCTGGAATCCTGCCTTGAGATACCTCTCAGTGTGCTGCTTCATATTGCATTACTCCTGGATGATTACTTCTCCAGAATAATGGTTATTCTGGAGAAAACACTTATTCCGTCTGCAGAGGAACTACTGGGAAAAGAACTCGTCCTGTGCAAGGGTCACAAAGAAATTAACATAATGTGACCACAACTATTTCAGTAAATTCTACATGAAATTCTTCAACTGAGCTTCTTAAAGAAACAGTAGAAGTAAGATAAGATCTTCACATGGGTTAATAATTGGTTAGATCACAGATGGAAGGAAGGGATAAATGGTCAGTCTTCCAGGTGGATAGAGATCACTGGTAGAGAAACCTTCAGATAACCCAGCTGAGCCTAGGATATTTTGACCTAACATACTCACAAATTAGCTGTAAGTAGGGAGTTGGAATGTAAGTGATGTGCTCAAGAAGCAAATGTATATTTTCATGGAGACAAACCTGTGAATCCATTACTATTAACTAAAACACACAATCTCCTGGTTCTGAATCCCTGATCAACAAATCATCACATAATGGGAAAACAGTTGGAGGAAGAATGATGACTTTACTGATTATCCAGTCTTGAATGAAATGCTGGACTATGTGGGCTTTCTGAGAAATCAAAAAATCCACTAGCAGCATGAGTAAACTACTTAATTCTTTAAAAATGCTTGCTACCAAGTCTATAAGTTAACTCTATATTATTTCCTACTTCCCATTTCCCAGCTTTGGAGAAAACTGTGTCTTCAGATGTGTTAGTTTCCAGCAGGAGTAAGAAATCATCTCTGCTCTATATTAGACTTGTCAGATAACCTGATTCATTCTGCAATCCACATAATCTCTATGTTAAGGCCTCCAGATAGAACAATATTTACAAACTGGGCAGGGGTACTTCATCACCAGTTCCCCAGTACAAATACACCTGTATGGTCAAATTCTGAGGTCATCCTCCTCCTAACCACTGCAAAGAAAACTTGAGACCACAGGGAAAAGGTGAGAGGAGATTCCACAGGCAAACACTCTCAAGGCCTGGTCTTCTAGCATGGTGCACCTCCACTATGTGGACTGAGAATATGGGGAGGATAGCTCCTCATCTGGTGTCCTTTCTCTGATTCTTCAGCCTTAGAACGTCCGTTCTAAGGAGCTTCTCACATTTGCTTTGCTATTACAGAGCTTCAGAGAGTTTGCTTTGCTCAGCAGATGCAAAAGACTGCTAGAGAAGTTCAAAGTTGTGGGCTGCCAAAGCCATGGGGCTACATCTTCTCACAATAGAGAAGCTCCTCTCTGTTGCAGGTGTTTTATATACCACAGCTCATCTGTCTCAAAGGCTGCTTCTGTCTCTTTTTTTTAGATTCATCCCAGACACAGTGCAGAAAGTGACTATAGAATTTGCTTGCAAAATGCCTGACTGATCTTTCCTCCAGCACAACTTCCCCAAATGACTTAGTTGTGGAATGCCTTGGGACTGCTATCTAGAAAGGTTAGCAACTTACATGACATGCCTGGGGGCTGGTATTTAGACTCTGAATCATACAGCTAAATCTGGAATTTGTTTATGCAGTCTCATTAAAAATAGTCCTAAAAACTCATCTACTTTTTATATCAATACTTACACATTTGTAGCTAATACCTCAGCATCACAGGAAAACTTGTAAATGCATACTAGGTTTGGAAGAACACTTACACCACTTCCTTGAGAAATTTATGCTGCACTATATCTGTTTCAAGGTTTGTCCCTGAGTTCAGTTTGACTTTTCCTGACAACTTCAGCAGGGTCAGCATTTTAGTATCATAGTGAACTTCCCTGAACAAAGTAACATCAGAAAGCCACCAGACAGTTTCTATCTGCTTCCTGGCAGTACTGTCCATTTCAGAGCACTTTCTTGACTGTAACCCAGATTACTGACTTGATGGCATTCAGTTTCAGATGTTGTCTGCGTTCATTTCAGGTGTGTCTCTATGTACCAGAGTATGTCTCTCTCTGCCTGCTTTTCTTTGCATTGGAAAAATTAATGGGCAGACAAAATTGCTTGTCTCAAATATTTTTCCCCTTCACTTTTCCAGAGGGTTGAAGAAAAAAAACATCTGAACATTTTTGACTGATGCATGGGGTCTAATTTTCGTACGTAAATGAAGAAAATAGTAAATGAGAAATAAGAGTGAAAATTACATGGTATGGGCAAGAAAAGAAAAAAAAAAAGAGGAAAATTATGTCGTTTATTTTTTATCCCTTGTGGTTTCTTGGGTTCCTTACAGTTCTTTTATATGGCTGCAGTAAGCAAGAAGTGATTTAAAATGCAAAGTCTGAAGACAGAAACTGGGAACCAAAACCATTGCCAGAATTTATGGCACTTAGAGACCTTTTGGTGACAATAACATATATAAAGTATTACTAATTGTGCAGCAACTGCACTCTTTAACTGTTAACAGTATCTGCACTGCTTCATAGCAAAATGGAACTAGGAGTTTATTTACATTTCTCCATCATATTCTAAGAAATGCCTCCCCTCATCTATGGCATGTAGCGTGAGATGCCATAAATTTTTGTTCTAGCTGTAATGAGCATTTCTCTATGCAAGTCACTGAAATTAACTTCAAACATATTGCTTACTGTTAATTATGTCTATCCTTATAAGGCCTGGGTAGGTATTTTTTGTTTTCCACAATTTTTATCAGAAAATTCTGAAAGCATCAAGCCAATTTTACATTATGTTATAAGGAATTAATTGCCATTTTGGTGCTACAATCACGACAAAATTATCAGACTCAAATTTATGTCTAAGACACTGATATAAAACAAGAGGGTAATGTGGTACTTTGACCAATATGTGATGGCAATCTTCAAGAACTTCTGTTGTCTGATCAACTAGACACTGGAACAGGCCTCTAAACGTGTTGCGCTGCATCTTGTCAAGAAATACTAAAATACACAGAAATATCCAGGGGCTTTCCTGACTTTGGAGTGAGTTGGATTTCTTGGTTTGCATTAAAGTAGGTATTCATTAGAACTATGGTAAATAATTTCACATTTTACATAAACATTTTAAAAAACACCATTAATTACCTTCAAACTTGTTTGGGTTTTTTTAGCATTAGAATTCTTATTAGAATTTGGTGACTGATACCTCTTTGCTACAGCAGGAACAATGAATTGTACAAACACTCTACTACAGTTGTTACATTCTGTTCAAATATCCAAGACAAAGGTATTTTATAAGACTGTTCCTTTAGGATCCTGGGGAATGGAGTTCAGAAACTCATTTTATGTATTTGTTAAGTAACCACCGGTTTCTTCGATGATGAAAAAAATAATAGCTTACTTTACCTCTGAGTCATACCCTGAACTTCTACCTTCAGTTCTGGCTGGATTCCTCACAGGTGGTCAGGCAGGGCTCTCTCACCTGTGACGGGGATGCTGGTGAGGTTTCCTATGGCTGTAGTCTGCCAGGGATTCAATTGCTCTTCCAACACTGGGCTGCTGTTCAGCACCTGCTGCTGGACTCACAAAACCTAAAGGCACAACATCCTGGTGTGGAAATAAAGGGTAATTTGCCCCTACTATTAAAGGAAATAATTACTGTTTTCTCTTCAAAGCTGGCAGAACCATGATTGCTCTCAAGACCCCTCATAACAGGCCTACACATCTTCTTCAACAGACTTGGATACCATTGGTGATCATCTTGTAAACTGCTTCAAATGACAAGGCAGCTGAAGACTTTTCAAAGGCACTGGCCTGCCTCTAAAAGAGTCAACTTGCTCCTGTTTCTCCAAGATTCTGAAGTCCCAGTCAATAAATCACAGTAAAAGTAGAGGTCACTCTCCAGAAAAAAAAAAAAAAAAAAACACAAAAAAACAAAAACAAAACAAAACAAAAAAAAACAAAAACAACAAAAAAAACCACAACAACAACAACAAAAACCAAAACAAACAAACAAACAAACAAACAAACAAAACACAAAAAAACCCCACCACCCCAAACAATGCATAGAAGAGCATGGCAGTGTTTAACTATTGATTTTTTTTCCTGAAAGAGATTTATCAAGTATGGTAGAGAAGGAACAGGGCCATTGCATGCTCAGATTTTTTCTGTTCCTTGGTAATGATGGAAAGAACCTGTTAATGAAAATTTTCCTGGTGTGAAACTTAGTTCATGCTTGCCACTGTAATGTAGTCTTTCAAGGGGACACACATAACAAACTGTAGTAAGAGCTGAGAAGGTTTTATATGCAGTGTGGGCACAGTAAGGCTAAGCCAACACACTGAGAACACAGAACTCTGTCTGATACATCCTGTGTCCACTTTCTATCACAACTCTACATTTACCTGAGTGAAAAAAAAACTTCCAAAATTGGACTTCTACCAGTAACAAGCCTTTAAAATGCCATACTGATGTCTTTATTTACTGACTCTCAGTTATTTCTATACCAAATATAATGTTTCACATTAGAAATTACATTCAGTGGTGCAGATGGACTTTTTCCTCCCTACCTTCCTACCTCCTCCTGGAAAACTTTAGAAAGAGATGACAGGAGAGGTAAAGACATGGGATCCAGGTAAGGCACAGGATGGAAGACATCACAAGGATGAGCCTTGTTTTGTTGCATTCATCTTGTAGAATGAAGTGCAATTTAAACTGTCTTTGATTTTATCAACAGGGATTCTATCCTGTTTATCCTGGTAAGTGAATTTGCCAAGGAAGGCTGAATTATTTTTACTGTCAGCATTCTGAAGTGATCCATGCCTAAAGAAGCACATGGATGAATTGGTTTTGTGTCCAGGCTAGTCCTCTCTGCTATGTCTGCCTTTGCTTCAGTATTCCTGTGGATCATTCTTGATTCTTTGACATAAACAACTGCTTTCATTCTCAGGAAAAATAACAGTAAACCAAATCTTCCAATAAAATTATATTTTTCCGTCAGACTTTATTTGCTCCCCAGAGAATTCCTCGTGTCTCACCCCTCTTCTCCTTCCCTTCACCTGCCAGAAAATCCCTTCTCTACGGTAGCACAGATTCTAAATACTGGAACGCCACGGGAGCATGCAAATGCCCTCGGATTCCAGGTCTTTTTGTGGCAGTGCAATGAAGACGGAGCAGCAGAGCTACGGATGCCCACGACAACGTGCGGTTTAGCACTTTAGTTCTTTGGCTCTGCAGCCAGAACTTCCTTGGTTGCTATTTTTTAAGGAGGAGCTGCAGGGCGCATGAGGCCGCAGTCCGCGCTGCCGCCAGCCTGGCTGCTGGGTCGGCATCAGCTCACTAAACCCAGCGGCGGGACGATTGCGGATGGCACGGCGACGGCGGCAGCAGCAGATGTTTCCCCGCGGTTTGAGGATGTGAAAGCCTCTGCTCCCCTCCCTGCCTTGCTTTCGTCAGAGGTGCAAGAGCGGAGCTGGGCGCTGCGGCCGGGAAAGCCCCGCGGCCGCCTCCGCCCTGGTAGGCCGGGCAGGGCAGGGCAGGGCAGGGCAGGGCAGGGCAGGGCCGGGCCGGGCAGGGCAGGGCAGGGCAGGGCCGTGTGCTCCGAGGAGCCGGGCGAGGAGCGGGGCCACCTCCCTGCCCTCTTCCTCCTCCTCCTGCTGCTCCTGCCCGCCATCCTGCAGGTAACCACCGCAGCCTGTTCCAGTGCCTGACAGTCCTTTCGGTGGAGACATTGACAGAGACATTTTTCCTGTCATCCAAGCTAAACCTCCCTTGGTGCAGACCGAGGTCTCTGGTCCTGTCCCTGGTTACTTGGGAGCACCCTCTTGGCACCCCTCTGGTTTTGTGTCGCTGTCTGGGCCATGCTGTTCCATAGTGCAGGAGCTTTCCCCTGTGGGTTTTGTTTTACCCCTGCCAGCACTTTGCCCATCTACACTCACCCAGTGGGATTGAACTTCCTTTCCATTTATGAATTTGCAGATGGATGCAGGGAAGCTAAAGGATTATCTAGTTTTGATTTTCTTTTTCCTCCACAAAAACGAGCAGAGAGTGCTGGAGAATGGGGTGTTTCACCTTCCCATGTGCTAAAGAAGTTGAATGCCAGGGTGGGAGTAAGAGTCTCTGCTTCCTAGTGAGGTTTTGAAACGTGAACATAGTAAATTGCTTCAGCTTGCTGGTAGTATTAAACTAGCTCATTTAATTAGTGTACATACATGCTGGATCTTATTCTATGGTCTGGTTGTGATCAAAGCTAAAATTCAAAGTTCTACTCTCTGACAAAAAAAGGTATATTGCACATATTCTGACATATGCAATACTTTAGTACATAGTCACTGAAACACCATAATATTTCTTCTGTCTTTGGTTTGAGTAGGCATAATAGACATTTTCTGCTCCAAAAAAGACAGTTCCAGTTTATTGCACTGGAGTGTTATTAGCACAATCTGACCTTCAGACTGATGTGAAGAATACAAGACTTTAATTTTGGTTTGTTTATTTGGGTTTTTGTTTGTGTGTTTGTTTTTGTTTGTGTGTTTGTTTGTTTTTTAACTTACTAATGTTGACAGGTTTGGCACTATATTTTACCCTAACTGATTAATTAAACTTTTTGAGGACAAAGTAGAACATGTTTCTTGAAGTGTCTTAATTACATTTGAGTTTTCTGAGCTATCTGAAGGAAGTTTCCACCTTACTAAAAAGATACTTCATTTTTAACTTTGGCATGCTATATGATAAAGAAGTTTATTTTTGAACTTAGGAAACACATGAGTGGTGTAGTTGGCAGAAAAAATATAAAGATCTACTTGCAAAATGTAATATAGTTTATATCTTGCAGAATTTTGTCAAAAGGGTTACACTTAAATGAGACAGATTAGGAACTGAATTTATTTCTCCTGTATGACTTTAAAACAATAAGTAATAGAAATGGTAATATCTCTGCACAGCACTTACCATGAATAAGCAGTTTAGAAATGCCAGCTCGCTTTAAAATACTTGGATTTAGAAAACCACTGACTATTAGCATGATTGAAGAAAATAACTTAAATAAGTAGAATTGCTATTTATATTATCTTTTGGTACAGAACTCTCTTAACAAAAACTATCTCAAAATATAATTACTTTGAAAAAACTTTTAGCTGTTACCATGACTTAAATCTTTTCACACGGCTTTATAGAATTTTAATTTCTAAATAATTGAAACCATGCCAATTGAATATTATAATAATATAGCATTTTATTAATTAGTACATTGACAGTTTTATTATTTAAGGTTCATTCTAAACTGTTTCCTGCCAATGCAAGGTACAGACTAAATTTAATTTTCTGATAAATTATTGTGAAGGTACTTGATTTTGCAACTCTTAATACTGATTTTAAGGCTGAAAGATTCAGAAAAAATATTTTATTAAATAGTAGGATGTATTTGATGTGAAACTTTAAGGGAGTGAATGGCATTTCTTTTCAACCCAAAGGACATAGGAATAGTGTTAATTTGGTCTAATATATCCTGGTTCCTCCTTTGGACAAGAAGTGGGAAGAGACCCCTCTTTACTTGAGGCTGTTGTAACTTCCTTCTCAGGGTGGAGCAGGAAGGTTTGTTTTCCTGTGTAGGAACAATTCACCTAATATTTCTCATCTTGAATTGAGACTCTTCTCCAATGTGCAGAGCCCCTGAGACATGCAAGAGCTCAGTTTCTCCATGTTTAAGTAGTATCTGTACTGCTGCCCCAGTAGATTTTTAAATGCATTGAAGAGGATGTTAGCATTCTACACTTGAATTTAACTCACTGCATGCTCCTTTGGCCTGTTTCTGTGTCATAAATTAGTGGCAAAGCTGTTGAATTAGTTCAGTCTGGTTTTAAAGCTGAGCAAGGAATCCTCCAACAACAGATACTTTATATGCCAAATGTACCTTTTGAGGGCATAGTCATACAAAATGGGGAGGTTTGAACTACCCTGGACTTGGGGATGAATTGCCCCAAACTTCTGTGTGTCTGATAGTGATGTAAACTGTTTGTCTTCGTTTGTGTTCCTCTGCAAAAGGAACTGTTGCTCATACTTTGTATAATGCCTGTAAAAAGTACAAGCCAATGAGGAATCAGACCCTATGTATTGCTGGTGTATTTGGCTGACTAAAAAACTTAATTAGGGAGTTAATTCAGAAATCAATTTATTTTTTCTCAGAAAGTACTGAAACAGAGGATTTTTCCCACTGCTTGTTAAGGATGGGTTCAGACAGAACAGATGGAATATTTAATGACTTTAAAATGTGGTCAGAGCAGTTCCCTTGTACTTCATATTCTGTGGGGTTTTTTTCTGTGGGGCTTACTGACTTCTTGATACTTCCCCCCCTTATGGAATGTGTGTCTTTAACCTGGTCACACTCTTTAAACAGAGAGAAGGAATGGGAAAATCATTTGTAGAAGACACTGCTGCTGCAAGTATCATTTCAATTCCAAAGGAATTCTAGTCAGAAATATATATAAAAATTTTTTTGAAAATATTTTGAAAGACTGTCTCAAATGTGGGGAAAGGAGTGTTTGAGAGCTGTAATTCATGCCCTGTGGACAGGAAGATGTGTGGAATGAAATGGCTGCTATGCAAGTGAAATGTGTATGCACATGAAAGAGCATTTAAAGTGACTTTCTCACAATGTAGCATGCAATGCCATTGAAGATACTAAGAAAGTAAGTCCAGAAGTTCTAGAGTATCTTCCTTTGGTAACTGTATTGCTTTCACTTTTTCTAGGTCTTTTTAAATAAACAGTTCAAGAGCTCCATCTTCGGGTTTAAGGTGTTACTGTAAAAAAATATTTTTGCATCAAGTAGTACCAAAACCTCCTACAAGTTATCCAATGTACATCTTCTCATACCTTGTCATTTTGCAGTGCTTAACATTTCTAGATACATTTATTCCATTGCATTTTGATAAACTTTGAACACTCTCTTTTTTATACCATTGTTTTCAGCTTTTCTTTTGTTAACTTACTTGGTTTTGGTGGATTATGTTTTTCCCTTTCAATTATGATACATAAATCAATTTGACAGTTCATAAAATGTTATGGACCATGACAGAAAATAATGGCAGATGGAATTTTAAAACAGGCTGCTTTACAGGTAGGCTTTGTTATTTGTTAGAAATTAGTATGCTTTTATTAAAATGAGAACATATGCTGATTTTTGTCAATAGGGAATCTGTTCAAGTTCTTTTGGGAGCCAGATTTTAATGAAACATTAATTTTTTTTCTGCCAGAGCAGCAGAGTTCTTAAGACTTAAATATTACAGTGAAAAAATTTTAATCCATTTTATTTTTCAATAAAAAGCCTCTAATTATTCTAGGAAGTCTCTGGGGATAATAAAAGTATTTGAAAAACTTTGCTCCTCAAACAAAGTTGTGAAAGTGGTACATAAAAAAATGTGAAGTAAATTAAATTGTTATTCACAGAAATCCACCACCTATGAGATACTCTTACCAGTATCTTCTGCCTCTTTTTTTTTTTTTTTGCAGTTTTATTTCTTCCTACTTTCTAAGTATCTTCAGTGGCATACTCTGTTGACATTCTGACATGACAAGTACAGACAGTCCTTTTAACTTAACCTGATTTTCTTGTCCTTAGAGCCAGAGAATTTGTCTTCCTTCTGTTTTCCATAAAAACAGAGAGTTTTGAAGAGAAGTACAATTGCACTTTTTTTTTTGTAATAGAAGAGGTGACTTGATGATTACACATTATTGCTTAAATTATTGTTTATATCAGGAGTAATCACATCCAAGTTGTGATTTGAACCTGTATTTCTTCTTGTCCCCAGAAAATACCTTAATCTAGAACCAGTTCATGTGACTATTTATTGTTGCTTTTAGTTTTTGACTACTGTATCTAAGTTAGCAACAGGCATCAACTTTGAGTCACATAACTATTTAGCCTGCCTTTATAAAATAATTACTATTGATGATATATTCAGTATTTTATTGTTGCCTTTTGTATTTGAGAGTTACTCCTCCATTGTTATTTACTTCTTTTCCCAGATTTCTCCAAATGAATTAGAAATCAGTGCCTTAACTCCCTATAACTCACATTCTTTCCAAGCAGAAGGTGGAGACAAAGAACACAAAATGCTGAGAGGCTGGAAGCTGTCCTTCTCTTCCTGCTGGCTTTAGTTCTGTACCTCGGAAAACTCTGTCAGAGAAACTCAGATCTGACTTGTACTAAAATGTCACCTGAATGAAACTTCATTTTTCTTCTGGAAGCCTTGAATTTCTTGCAAATCTCTGCAATCTCTATGAACACTTTTCATTACAATTTAAAATAAACGCAAAGTACAGCAGAAATAAAATACCTTATATTTTATTTCATGAAGTTAAGAAGGTCACAGCCACGACAGAACTTAAGTTCTCTGCTTCATTGATGGTTGATGTATATATGGATTGACCTGCTGACTGAGGGTATTGTAACAGGGCAGTTGAATTTAATCTGCATTTTGGACAGTGCTTATTCCCCTTTTCCTCATTATGGACAGTCTTAATTTAAAATGTGACAGGTCTCTTTAAAAATATGTGTATAATTAAAACTAAATTTAAATTTAAGTGCTATTTAGAATAAGGGTCCTTTTTTGATATTAGGCCTTTGGCATTGTTTTTTGCTGCCATAATGAGTCATAAGTCAAAGATATGAAGCAGATATGAACTGATTACCCATTGAAGAAAACAACTTCCAAAGAGTGTATTTTAACCTAAAGTATGCTGATTGTATTTTCTTACAAATTAAGTGGTTGTATTAATGTCATTGTTCTTTCTTCCAAGTTCAACTCTTAAAGAGTTTTTAAGTGTGGCAAAACAGCTTAAAAATAGTGGGGTATGTTTTATTTCCACTGTTTTTCTTTAAATATAAAGTAACAAATTCAGCAAAAAATATTTTTAAAAGAAAAGCCTCTGCTTTATCAAATCCCTTGTTACTGAATGGTTTTAAATTATTTTAAGTGTTTTGATTAATTACAACTCTGGACTGACTGATATATGCTTGTTAAGTTATCCCACAGAATTTTTAAATTTTTTTAATATATGTTTGGATTCTTGCTTATAATTTTCATGAAACTGAGATAATCATTTTCTGTGATTGTTGCAACAATAACAACGTTCTCTGTACTCTTCCTCTTGTCTGTAGGACTGCTTACTTCAAAATATTGCTTTCTTCTACTGAAGGTATTCTAACTTCATCTAACTTGTTATGTTCACAGAACTTGAAGCCTGAAGTTTGTGTTATGTTCTACAAAAAAAAAAAAAGGTTAAGAATATATTGCTTTCTTAGTTGCACGTGTCTGACTTCAGAGTAAAAAGTTACCGCTATAATTTTTCATTAAACAAAACAATTACTGGAAATTCTGGTAAATAATTTGAAGATTTCTTTTATTAGTTTGTAATGTTATTTAATGTTCAGTAATGGCTCCGAGTGGTATAAAGGTTCATCCTATTCATGGTTTTTTTTCTCTCTTCTGATTCTAATACCTGTGAACATGACTACTACTTGAATGGCTCAGTGAAATTTGAAAGTTAGAAGGCAAGATTAAAACACTTTATCCCAACTCTGTTTCTAAACAATTTAGTATTAAGAAAGAATATTTTCACTGTATCTGGGACAGACCACTGTGAGTATTCAAGTCTTGGCTCCAGTGTTCTTTTGAGATGCAGGGCAACATCATTTTTTTAAGGTGTGGTTTTCTTTTTTCCCCCACAAAAATTTGGTTAAATACAATCCTGCACTTTTTAAATCCTGCAGTTTTAAAATACTTGACATTGCTGTTCTTTTTTGGGGACACTATCTAATCTAAGATAATTTTTTTTATGATGGAGAAAGTATGAACAAATGAGAACAATAGAAAAGAACTTTAATTAAAGAGTAAGACTTTAATTTGAAAGGAAAAAAAGAGGTTGCAGATATTTTTTTCAGTCTTCATTTTCTATCAGATGCCCTTCTGTATCCTGTGATACATGCTTACAAAACTGTCATGTAAATTTACAGTGGTAGGATAGAATTTACTACCTTGGCAGGTTATGATGATAATGACACAATAATTTTGTTACTTATGGATACATAGGGCTCTTTTCCTATTGCTCTAAGAGAGAACAAAGTGACTTTGAGAAAATAAAGAAATGTGAAGAGGGAAACAGGTGCAATGTATAAAATTTTGCCCCAATAAACTACTAACAAACCTTCTGGTTAGTAAACTTTGAGAAAAAATATTAAAATATAAAAATATTAAATTATGCAATGAAAAATGACTAATTAGATTGGCAAATGCATTAACATGTAGAATTCATATTAATTTTTATGCTTCAGGGTTAAAAATGGAAAACCTGTAAATGGCATTTATTTCTATGATATAGTATTGTGCAATTGAAAGTGTATAGTGTGCTGTTTTCTGCATGACATGGTATGGTAAAAACTCTAGGTATTAGCTAGGATGGCTTATTGATCTTAAGAGCACCAAAATTCTTTTTCAGAAAGATGCCTCTAATGATGTCATAGCCTGAATATTCTAGTGTGGCACGAAAACACCAAATCATTGTTTCTGCAGGGACTATGTTGGGTTACTTGTGTAAAGTTATTTTTCTCAAATAATAAGGATTGCTTAGAGGTCGTGACTGCCTCATCAACAATATCTTTTGAAGTCTGAGCAGGGAGCCCAAGTTCTGCTTTTTTGTTTCCTCCTATGTATGTCTCAATTACTCTTTAGTGTAATTTCATTTCTAAAAAGAATATTATGAAGTATTATGATTAAATTATAAGCCTGTTTAATCTCTTACTAATTTTACAATTTAGACTGTGAACCATTCATCCTTTTACAAGGCAAATCCTATTCTATTTGCTTTCCTCTTAGGCTATATTAGTATCCACTAGAACTCTGTCCTTGGTCTGATATTTTCCTGTTACACAGTCTGAAATACCATTTATATCATAGTGGTTCTTCATTCTTAATCCTCTACATGCCAGCCTTCATGGTGAAGCATCTCTCATTTACGTGATTTTTTTATCTAGTACTGCCCTGTGTTTTTGCTCTCAGTCTGATGATGGACTCTGAATTTTTAGCATTCTTTGCCTCAAAATGGTTTTGTTTGTATTTAAGGCTGTGGGCCATGTCCTTGTAGTTTAAGCTGCTAGTCTTCCTTTGGATGTATGTATTCTGGTTATCTGAGTGCCCTGCACTGTAACTGATATATTTTGATGCCCAGTCTGTGATGCATGACAGACACAGTCAGGAGGGTTGTCATGTATCTAAATACTGAGCCTAATTTGATTTGACAGAAGAAAACTTCTGATTCACAATTAACAAAAATTGCCCATTTCACTCCTCTGGCTTCTGTTTACTCAAACTGCAGTTTCATCTGTGTAGAACAGAAAACCATGGAGATCCCAGACTTCTTCCAGCTGACAGGGTTAAATCCCTTAGGGCGGATTGCTTGAGTAGTATCCCAAGTTGCTATGCCAACCTTGGTTCACTAGCAGAAAACTGTGGTGGCAGGGAGTCTTGGCTCTGTGGCAACTTCAGGTGTACTGCAAACAGCAGTAGGAGGGCAAAAAACATTTCAGCAATAGAAGAAAACTTACGATTCCCTGATTTAACTTTGTATAGGGATGAGTTAGGTTTGGGAAAAATAAGTTTTTAAAAATGGTAATCAAAGGACTTGATCTTCAGCCACCACAACCTGGTAAAGACCATGGAGACACTCTTTATTTTAGAGCTGTGATACTTTTTTTTTTTTTTTTTTATTCAAAGAAAATATAAACAGACAAAAAGCTACTTAAAGTTTCTAGCTCATTAAATGTTTGCTGTGTAAAAACAACAATTGGATCATTTGGCCTCCTTTAACAACGGTTGTAATCCTCTCAAAATTGTAAAAAAATCTGGGTTTTTTGTGACTACTGAGTCTTCTGTCATAGCCAGTCTCCATTACAGTGGGAAATAAAGATTCATAAACTTTGCTAGATACATAATTTCATTTTTAGTGTGTTTGTAGGAAAGAAAAAATGGAAATGATGAATTGTGAATGAAGTTTTAGGAAAGACTAACAAAATACCTTTTCTTGGGATGCTTTAAAATAAATAAGTGCAATTGCTTAAGTGTAACATCTCCAGGAAAAGAGCCTTTCATTGCACTATCTGTCAGAGTTAGAAAAACCAGATTCTCTTCCAGATACATTAGTTCTTGACACATACACTCCCTAAGAAGGTGTTCTGTGCCCCAAAAGTCTGTCTAGCTACATGCACTCAAACAACATGACTACAGTAAAAGCCCACAAACTGCAATAAGCACTTTCCTTTCTGTAGCATTAAAGCACAGTTGTTTTTTGAACAAGCAGCTTTGTTCACAGATTGTTCCAGGCCACATATAGAGTAATAAAAAATTTAATACTGCACAAAATTTAATTTAAAATCACTACAACTTTAAAATTAGCAAACCATTTTTCTTCAGTTGGCATAGTGGCTCTTTTGTACTGAGATCTGGAAATTGTACTTTGAAGTTTTTGAGCAGCTGTTGGGCTGGCTGAGAATAAGAGGTTTTTAAAATATACTTTGAATGAAGGAAAAAAAAAACCTCCTCAAAATAATTGCTTCTTAAGTTCAGGATCTTAGAGTTTTACTGCATGAACCAGAATTTTTGATGTTCAAAGCAGCCAAATAGAACAACAACAACAAGAAGACAGTGTTTCAATTCTTATTTCCAAATGCAAACACTGGAATAGGCCTGTTCCAACTGGGTGAAAATGAACATAGGAATCTGGATTTACAGGAAAGTAACTGCTTTTCATACACATCGCCCCCCAGTATATGCATAGAAGGAATATATGTGTGGCAAGATTGTGACTGTCCTTTCATACTGAAAAAAGAGCATCCTAGAATTTTGTAAAACAAAGCAACTGAGCAATTAAATACCTGCACTCAGCCTCTCAAGTACAAGCTAAAGCCCAGACATTCTAAAACCTCCTATTGGTAAATAAAAGAGTTCTTCTGTGGATAGGAAACAAAAGTGAATTGTAAGAAATATGAAACAGCTTTTAGCAGATGTGTCTATCTGTATACTCATTTTATCCTTATAACTGGCACATGAGTTATTCCCTGATAAGAGTCCTACAAAATAGAGCATGTTTCATTCTTAAGAAGATTTTCAGTTAACTCAAGTTTATTATATATGTACATATGTACAAAGATATACACATACAAGTTTTATATGTACATATATAGATATGCTACCTTTTGTTTCTGTACATGAATAATTAATCACTGAATTTCCCTATCCCCTATTTCCCTATTTGGACATCTTTATTACTTATAATGCCCAGACTTTCATCCATATTTATGGTTTGGCTTGATAGCTGTTTCTAAATATCTGAAAATTCTGTTTCTGAAAAGCCCATCAGCATGATTCTGCTGTCATTTAATTTTGTTCTTATTATATGATTTCTAAATGCAGAAGTTGATCTACTGTAAAACTGGTCTGAATAAGAGATGGGGCAAAAGGATGGAGAGTAACTTTATTTTTTACGCTGAAAGAACTGGAAGAAGAATCAATCTGTTGGTTTTAAATTTAGTAAACACAGAAATTAAAAATAGGAACATTAGCTTTAAATAAAATTATACAAAGTTATACAAAGTTAAGGGATTCATAAACTTTGCTTGATACATCATTCATGCTTTTTCAGTGGGATTTAGAACTCGTAACACAGTTCTCACAGAAATAGCTCTGTTTTGCATCCCTCTAATTCCAGAGGTCCTGGAGAAAGTTACAGCTCCTTCTCTTATTATTATTTTAAAAAGAATTTCAGTTTTAAGACATGCCAATTTCCACTGACTCCAAGGAACCTCTGAATTTGCTGTTGGTCCATGGTGCATGAGAAAAGCAACCACTAGTGTAATAGAGACATATTCAGAGAATCACAGAATCACAGAATAATCTGAGTTGGGAGGGACTCACAAGGATCACTGAGTCCAACTCCTGAACTTGGACAGGACCATTCCCAGGTATCACACCATGTGCCTGAGAGCATTGTCCAAATGTTTCTTGAGCTCGGTCACACCTGGTGCTATGACTATTTCCCTGGGGAGCCTGTTCCAGCGCCTGACTGTTCTCCAGGTGAAGAACCTTTTCCTGACATCTACAGCAAATGAGAGGCTACATGTAAGCCCAAAATCCCAAGACAGGTTTACTTAAGAGAACTGCCAGAGGTCGACTTGTAGTTTTGTTTTTCTGTCTCTTACAGTAGCATATAAAAGATTGCTAGGGGAAAAATGTAACAACAGACCAAAAATGGAACAAAGATTTCATGGTGTTGACTCTTGCTCTAGGCAGTCTGCAGTTTAGAGACACCCTGAACCAAAGTCTGTGACATTAGTCTATGACATTACTTTTATAATTTTAACTGTTCTTTAAAAACAAAGCAAAACTAAAAACTAAAACTAAACCAAAACAGCAACAACAACAACAACAAAAAAACAAACCTCACCAGAAAAACAACAAACAAACCAAACTAACAAAACAGAGCCCCAACCATTCAAGTATGTATAATATTAAAAAAAAATGGTGGATTTGGTTTGCTTTAAAATTGTTTACTTTTCAGTGGGTACCTCTATTTTCTGTAGTACAACAAGTGCTGAAAAATTGTTTTTTTAACTATCTTCTTTATTTAGTTTTACAGTTCTCAGTATCACAAAATCACAGAATAGGCTCAGTTGGAACTGACCCTCAAGGATCATGAAGTCCAACTCCTAGGTCTGCACAGAACCATCCCCAAGAGTCCCACCATGTGCCTGAGAGCATTGTCCAAACGATCCTTGAACTCTGTCAGGCTGGTGCTGTGACCACTTTCCTGGGGAGCCTGTTCCAGTGCCCAACCACCCACTGAGAGAAGAACTTTTTCTCCATATCCAACCTAAACCTCTCCTGACTCAGCTTCAGGCCATTCTCTCAGGTCCTGTCACTGGTCACCACAGAAGACATCAGTGCCTGCCCCTCCTCTTCCCCTCATGAGGAAGGTGTAACTGCAGTGAGCTCTCCCCTCAGCCTCCTCCAGGCTGAACAGACCAAGTGACCTCAGCTGCTCCTCACACAGTTTCCCCTCCAGTACCTTCACCATCTTTGCTGCCCTCCTTTGGATGCTCTCCACGAGCTCAATGTCTTTTTCACATTGTGGCTCCCAAAACTGCACACCTCTGCACTGAGGTCACCTCTGTGCAGAGCAGGGGGGACAATGCCCTCCCTGTCCCCACTGGCCAAGCTGTGCCTGATGCCCCCCAGGACAGGGTTGGCCCTCCTGGCTGCCAGGGCACTGCTGAATCATGTTCAGCTTGCCATCAAACATATTGATTAATATATAATGAGATTCACATTACAAACCTGCTCACTTGTCTTACTGAATCTGCTGCAGAGAAGTAACATGAAAAAAATTCTAGATTTTTAGTCACTTTAAAATTTTGCCATGAAAATAGCTCTCTGTACAAGAACCCAAATTCAGCTGAGTAGGCAGTATTCATTTAGATCATCCCATGGAACAAGGCATTTTTGGCTTGGTTTCTATTATAGAACTGGGGGGGAAAAGCCACATAAACCAATAATACAACACACTCATGATTACATGATCTGAAAGGAGATTACTTACACTCAGACATTCCACTGAAATAATTGATATCCCCACGTAGAAATTCTAATCTTTTCTGGTATATGAAGCTTTTACTGTTCTAAGTAGGATAAAAATTCTGTCATAAAGTCAGTGACTCAGTCCATCAGAAGAATACTTTACTTTTCCATTGCTGCTGATGTACTTTGAAAAAATATTTTTGATCCAGTGAAATCCCTTCACTGGATTTCCAAGCTTTATCTTTTGCAGACTTCTTGTCATCTTTCAGTTCAGTAACATATGTTATGCATACAGCCAAGCTGTCCTTGATACTTCTTAAAGGTGTTCCAGCCATCAATCAACTAACAGTGTTCTTGCTTTTGGCCCACACAGGACAGTTGCATATGTCAAACATCAGAACTACATATAGTTCTTAAATCTATGCAGTTTTTCTGACAATGTTAATGTATCTATTAGCTAGTGCAGCACACAGGAGAAAATTACATCTATTTCACAGACAAAAACCAAACCATCATCCAAAAACTGAAGGACAGGTTACCATTATTGTAAGAGCCCAGGCAAATATGGAATCCCAAACCATTCAAACCATTCTTGCCAAAGAATTTGCATTTTCTTTTTAATAGTGCTCCTTTTCACTAGCACTTAGGTGTGATGTGTTGTTTTTTGTGGGTTTTTTTTTTGTTTGTTTGGTGTTTTTTTTTTTTGTTTGTTTTTGTTTTTGGTTTTTTTTTTTAACACAGTTATCTATATAACAAAATTAATTAAAAGCTTAAACAGTTTCTTGTGGAACAAAGTTGTCCTATATCCTCTTAGAAAGAATGGAAAGAGATGCACTTCAATTGTGCTATTTTTATTCCTCAATATCTTTCTTAAAATCACAAACCAAGAAAACCAGCATGGGTCTACAGCAATATGTTGTTTTGAATAGGAGCGTGACTTTGAAGTGAATTTCCTGATTGTAGCCACTTACCACATTTTGTTTGGATCATTGTCTGGTTTTGTGAGTGCACAAACTGGATTCATTTTGGATGAAGCTTATTGGAGAGGTTTGCTTCAAGAAATGTGTGCTCAGCCTTTAAAACCAGACTAGGTTTGGTCTGAAGTAAAAGCCCTAAGATGTGCAATACAGATATTTCATTGATTTATTTTTTTTTTCAGTATAAAAATATGCTGCTTTGGCACCACACTAACTGTCTAAGCTGGCTTTGTCTACATAAAAGATCTGATTTATTTCGACTGCTAAAAGTCTTGGGGTTTTTTTTGATCTGAAAACAGAAACAAAATTTTTTTTCTCAAAATATTTTGTAAAACTGAGAATTTTACCTTAAAATCTATTACAATTGACTGTAATGTAGTCTAATATAGGCTTTTTTCAGCAGCAAGATGGACTGCACATGATCATTATTAAACCCTTGCTTGTTACTGCCTGAATACTTTTGAGGAAAGGACCCATCAACTGTCATCTAGTGCCCCACATGCAGAATGCATGGGACAACTCTATGGCTCGTGGTCAGTGCTCAACCCAGACCCTTAGCAGTGCTTCCCTTTCAATTCAAAAACTTCGTTTAAGAACCATGCTCATGATCTGTCCTTTGAAGTAGAACCTGCTTCTTCTCTGCCTTGAACTAAGGAGTTCTGATAAGACTTTGGCCACTGTGACCATAGCTTTCTTTTCAGAAGGATTATCTTACAACATTAAACATATGTTTTTTTTTGGCATAGAAATATAATTTTTGAAGGTCCATTGGTGCAGTACTTGCTTAACATAAACTTCCTGTCTTGCTTACTTTGAGGTTTACTGCATGTTAAACAGCACCAGCAGCTAGCTCATGATGCAGATTATTTACACACTTTTTCTTTTTTTTCCAGTAATATTTTTCAGCGGAGTCTGCTTTTTTTTTTTTTTTTTTTTTTTTCCTCCCCATTATTTATAAACTAACAGCAGTGAAATCTTGTAAAGCCCTCGTAATAAACTACTTTGCTTCTATTGAGTTATCAGTCCAGGTAAGTTGGGTGGTGTTGTCTCGCAGAAGTTTTACTTTTTAAATTATGTCTAACTAATTTTAAATAAATGGACTTACTTAGAATTTAATATGCAAAGATAAGAACATTCTGTTTCTCTGGGAAATAGTTTTTAATATTAGTCACTACCAGGCAGTTCATTTAATGGCACTTACAGAGCCATAAGTGAAGCTCAGTGGCTGACTGGGAAACTTATGATACAATTCTTGAGAAAAAATAATTTTAAAAAAATTAAATGTAACAAATTGAATAGGCAGTAATCCTTAATAACATTAAAAATACTATAATTTTAAACAGTTTTTCTTTAGGAGATTAATTTTAGCACAGCCATATGAATTTGTTTCACACATGTTAATGCCTTAATTATTATCCGATTGTGCTTTTAAAGAACATAAAATTTAATGATATAATACTTGTAGCTTATTTTTTTCCTGTTCTTACACTTTCTTCTGTCAGGAGGTAAAAAGTCTTTGATAAAGTGAAAGACTGTAAAGACAACATTATTTATTAATTACTAGCTCTTCTTTTCTTCTTTAAAGGATATTTTGTTCTTGGGGAGATCTAGGCAAGAAGTCCTATTTCCCTCAGCAGGAATTACATCTAATCTTGAATTTACAATGCATACCAGTGCTCATTTAGAAACACAGTACAGCCCAATAACTTTACTTAACCTCTGAGGAAGTTTAAAATTTGGTCGTGTAGCCTTCATTCAGAATAACAATGACTCTTTGCACCTGGCTTCCTTGACAGAGCAGGAAAGGAAAAGCTTTCTTTGAAATAGTTTTGACAGAAAACATACAGTTTACATATATGTATATAAAATTCTGAAATATGCAGCAGCATATTTCAGATAAAGGTTCTAATGAGCTGCCTTAATCTGGTGCTATATTTTTGGTGTTCTGTTTCTCCTTTTAGCTGATTTGGTTTCTATTCCTTCTTTCTTCCTTGGCATCCCTTCTCATTTTTGTGATTGTACCCACACCACGGTACCTCTTCTTCCTTCTTTTATTCCTATTTTCTATTTTGCATTGTGCTCCGTTGATCTTCAGCTTTGGATAAGTAGAGTGGCTATGATGAAATAGCTAGAAACATGCACATGGTACATTGGATTATTTGTAAAGATGCTCAGCTGTGCATCTAGCTTCACAGTAAATATGAAATAGCAGATGCATCCATAAAACTAAATTTCTTACCTTTTCAGAAACTCTTTCAGTTGCTTCTGCTCACAGAGAAGGAATTCCTGTTCATCTATTCATCTAATAGTTAATTTTCTTGATCTTCGGGGAAGAGGATTCAGTTTTTATGCTCTTGGAAATACTTTTGTGATAGTTGACTAAAAATAGGTACTGGCCAAAATGTATGAGATGAAATATTGTGCCACATACTAAAGCGTATTTTGTACTCTTCTTAATGCTAGAGTTCACATTCCTGATTCTCTTACTCTAACCTTCTGTTAGTTTAAAAACTATATTAAAAAGTTACAGTAATAAAGAGCAAGGTTTACTTATGATGTAAATAAGAATGCTGAATTGTAAAAATCTCTTTAGTGTTTCCAACTGGCCAGGCACATGCTATTTTATCATTTAAAATTCTGCATGGGTGCAAAATAAGTTTTGTTTATACATTGAGGATTTAAATAGGAATTTTTATTTTCAAATATGCAAATACTTTTCTTCTTTTGATTTTATATCTGTTCCTCATCATCTTCCACATTTTTTTTCTTGAAGCTTATTCTGATTCTAAAATTACCATGAGTTCATAGCCTGGTATTAAAAAGCCCCCTGCAACAGTTCCCGTAACACTTCTGATGAAATATTGCTTCTGATAATAAGGAAAGTAGTTTCTGAACTTTGTGAGTGGCCATTAATTAAGTCAACTTGACATCACGTACAAATGCAGAGAGGAGGTCTACAGAATTTTACATCTTAGGTAAAAATCTGCCTTGCTTTAAAAGCATGATCAGAATTTCTATTTTTAACAGTATTTACTGCATACATGCAGAAAAATATCATAAAGATTTAATAATAAAGTTTCCTGGTTGTAAAAGTGCTTCCAAGTATTGAATGGGAAATTCATGTCAATAGCAAACGGATAGTTGATCTACTCAAAAGTGCATATTTGACATTATTTCAAATAGCTTTAGAACTTTTTATAGCTGTGGATAGATCAAGATGTTTTTAATTTTGTATCATAAACCATTATAATGTCCCTTGTTGCACAGTAACACAGGAAGGAAAGTGATACAGTGCATTCTTTAACTGCCCCAATAACCTTCATCCAGCCACTTACAGCAGGTGTATAAGTCACTCCATGGACATGCCTTGGTCTTTATAACCAGCTTCCAAATGACAGACTGGATGTCTAATTTTCAAGAAATAAAGTTGAATGAGATGAACCTAAATACTTTTCCTTCTTTAAGTGGTAACAGTCAAAGAGAGATTTCACAATTTTACATTTCTTTAAAACAAAAGGAGCCTAAAGGAGACGGGTAAAACTGAGTCACCAGAAATATTGAGTTGGCTTGATTTATAGCAAGGAATTAGTTGTCTTGGGAATACGCCACCCAGTTACAGGATATTTAAGGATTCTTAAGGAGTGTGATTGTGTATTGTAATAATTATAAAACTTTATACCTGATATCCAGGTATTTAGATGTCTGAATATGAATGAGTTTATACATAAATGAAAACCCTTCAGTGTCTTAGTTACACATTCTCCTTTGATAAAGTTCTTAAAAATATATTTTTGCTTCAACATGAATTTGCTTTTATAAAATATTTTCATTACTAGATTTTCACTACAGATGTTAAGTGTGGAAGTCAGAAATCTCAGTGCCATGTGAATCCAAAAGACATTTTTCCCCTGAGATTTGTTATTAAACCCTTAATTCCAAACACTGAAGCCACATTAAAAAAAGTTTCATTTATGCTGTGAGTTCTGAAGGAACCTATAACAGAGTTCTGATATACAATCAATTCACTGAAGTGCTTTGTTATTAGAGAGATATCTAAGCCCCAAGAAAGTACTACTTATAATTGTTGAGCTGAGTGCACATAGGAACATCTGCAGTATTTTCTTGGACTTCTTGTTTCTAATTATTTTGGTTCGAAAAAGGCCTTTGTTTCCCTATGTTGTATTAGATTAGTCTATCAAGACATGAAATTTGAAAAGATCTCTTTCTGAACAAAGTGTACCAATTATGCTTCATTTTTTTTAATTAAAGAAATAAAATCTTTAGTCTGTTGTGTTTCTCTGCAAACTGTATTTGTAGTGGATGGTGCTGATGTACCCAAAAAATCTGTTTCCTCTTATATGTAGTTAGTTAATTCTAAGGTTATTGAGACTACATAAATGAGATTTGGCCAATGTGCAGGGTTTATAGAAGATTGGAATGTTAGTAGGAGAAATTCTTCAGTGAGAGATTTTGATGAACGTAAACTTTGATATGAGCCAGTCGTAAACTACACGGTCTTAAGTAGCTTCAAGACTTAGAAAATACTTTTTGATTTCTACAGGGCATTTGGTCTTTCAGAATAACTTCCATGACAGAGGTAGGTAAAGCTTGTAGAATAAAGCGTTAAATTCAAAGGCTAACGGTTTATTTAATTCTTAATATGGCAGCTTACTCTAATGTCAGTCCTGGAGAGCATTCCAGCAGCTTGGTTAACAATTCCCCAGGTCTTGACCACAACATGCTGGTACTAGTCGGCAGGTAGGGAGTGTGGACCCATGCAAATTGATTACTAAAATGTAATTATGCTGCTTCTTCAGTCTGTACTTGATCCTCTCTTTGTTCCTGTGTGTCAGAGACATTCCAGGGAGAATGTAAAGGGTTGAGTGCAGGAGGCTGAAGAACTGATATGCTTGTGTAGGGGCTGGAGCAGTGAAAGATTTTAAAAGCACTAGATATTAACCTGATTGATTGTTCTTGAGGGAAAACTCGAGTCCATAACAGAAACAGCCAGGAGCAGGAACTGTTATGGTTCCTGTACGACTGTTTTATAAAGCTGAATCTTCATAAAACCACAACAGCAGGGAAGTTGAGAGGGAGTAGCTTATTTTTTTAAGCATTTCTGATTATATACATCTGGAAGGGGTCCAGAATTATACAGTTCCTTGACATAAGAATTTACAATAAATGACAGTTCCCATGAAATATTTAAGCATATCAAAAATTAGATGTAGATGTGTGATATTTATTCGAGGGATAAATTTCCTAAATACTTGCATCAAAGCTGACTAGAATCTTAAACAAGTAAATAAAAAAATGAATTATTTCATTGACTTTGTTCTTCTATAATCAGATTATGTTTTGTTATAGTTGCTTCCTTAGACAGAGAAAAAAGATCAGCCTATGTCAGCAGAATGCTTGTGATGCACCTCAGAGACTAAGGAAAGTACTGTAGATGGAAGAATAAAACAGCACCTAACATAATAAGCTACCCTCACAATAAAGAATAACAGCACTAAAAAAAATGAAACTTACTTTGTTTAGTAAATTATTAAATCGATAAAAAAGTCCTAGCGGATGCAGAATTTTATCAGTTACAATTGCTAATATTCTATTGCCATTATGGGTAAGGCAGATCACACTATCAATCTATATTAAGGGGATGGAAAGTAGCAAGCCAACCAGGAAACTCTGAACGTGTGCTATTTTATAAAAAACCAAAATGCTGTTCTGCAATGGGAGTGCCTTTCCATCACTTCAAAGTGATTTTATTATTGATTAGCACAAGTTTAGCTGCTTGAGGGCATTTGGCTGTTACACTCAAGAACCACAAGCTAGAGTCCTGCTTACCAAGTTAACTGTTAATTCCAAGATTCTTAGAGGGGAAAGGACAAAAGGGAAGTATGGAGCAATACCAAGAAAAAGTATACTTTTGTATACCTTTTGTACATTGGGATTCCAACAGAGAGGTGAGAGAGTCTGAAATAACATTGTAGTCATTAAGCAGCTTCCATCCTGTCCACTGAAAAAAGTCTAAATTTGTAGGGAAAGCTCATGACCAAAATGCATCTTTTTGAAATTAAGAGGTGAAGTTAAGAGAGAATAAATTAATTTTTTTTTTTGCCAATTTGTGTGTGTACTGAACCTTGTAAGCATTATAAAGACTTTTTTTTATTATTTTTCCTCTGTATAACTAGATCCTTTATACAAATAAAGCACTGTGTGGATATGAAGCACTGACAACTTTTAATGTTAGATTTTGTCAGATGGATGATTTTTCTGTTTGTTTGTTCTGTATTCTATGTATTTTAGCCAGTCAGAAGTCACATCTTCAAATTTAACTGCTATGATTTAAAACCTTTAATACTCAAATGGAAAATAGTGTATAAAAGTAGTCCAAAATTCATGAGAAAATAAAGCATTTTTAAAAACAAACATTGTCTTTGGCTAGGGAAATGGAATAGATGTGATGGAATAGAGCTCCTTTGCATTGTAACTTTTCTGTGATTCTGTGCTGCAGATTCTACTCTGATTGAAATTAATGTTTTTCCTGTCTAGGATTGTATTTGTACAAATATTTTTGAGTAAGGGCATTTATCCTTCATGATTATATTTGATTGATTGATCATTATAATCATCAATATCATGACCATCATCATCATCATCTTCATTTAATTTGGCTTCAAGAGACTTTGGGCATTTTCTCTTTATTGAAGAGAAATAGCTAATAAAAATGGAAAGTGTTTCTGAAATATAAGTGGACATAAACAATAGTATTTCTGCAGATGGGAAAGCTGCGAGTTTCTTGAGGGTGGACTACAGCTCTCTAATGTAGGCAAAGTTAGCTTTGAACATCCTATTTGTATAATTCTGAACACTTTGAAAGACACTGAACTAATTGATCAAGGTTTATCTAAAGTAAACCAAACATCCAAGAATGTCACTTGTCCTGTTTCCGTTTAGCTACAGCCCAAAGATTCAGTGGTACATCCTTTACATCTCAATCCTAGCTCATAACTAGATGTTTTTGTCTTTTCTAGTATTCTGAGCTCTTCAAATCAAAGATTCTGATAAAACTGTTTGCTTCAATTTAGGCAAAACACTGTATGGAGATGTTTTCATTGTGGAAGTGCCTGAAGTCAGAAGGAAAAGTCCTGATTTATTCTCTCTAATACACCACACTGAAGGTACTCTGTGAATGGTATGAGTTGATTGCTACTCTCCCAGGAGTATCCAGGGGATATCCATGGAATGAATGCTCTGATACATCCATCAATTTGCCTTAAGGGGCAAATTAATTTATCATATGAAATACTAAATATTGCAAAGCTTTTTGCTCTCATGGGACTCAGTGGCTTGATATTTGACTTCACAAGATTATTATGCCAGAGTGTTTTGGGACAAGTCTGTCAAGGTAACAAGCATTAGTCAGGCCATACTTAGCTAGAAGTTTAATAAGACTTTGTTGATCTAGATTTCATGCCAGACCTTAAATTTCTATGACCTGATTCAAATTAAAACCAATCAGATTGATTTCAGACCTCTAAGTAGCAATGGTGGCTTTTGTAATTAGGATATAAAATCTGTAATCTGACAAGGTATGTTTCAAGGGCTCTTTTACAGGGAGACAAACAAGGTAATTATTTTTGTTCTTAAATTTATAAAGGGGGTCATGATAATGCAATGCTTTCATCTAATTACAAATTCAAATGCTCCATTCTAAATGTAAGTAGAGTAAGGATAATAGGTACAATAATTACTCTGTATAAATTTGCAAAGTAAATCTAAATTTGAAAATCAAGTTTAGAAAAGCAGGGGTTTTTTTAGGATCACTTGCTTTGCATGGACTGCAGTTTTGTTTTGGGTTTTCCTCAGAATATTTTACTCAAGACTAAACTAACTTGTATTCTTTTTTTCTTCAACACACAACTTTCATATTAGCTCTGGTGGCTATTTAACAAGTAGAAAAAACCCAATACTGTTTTCTTAGCTTCCATGCTGCATTACCTGCTGCACTAGACAGAAGCATTGCACAGCCCTATGCCAGCATCAACCCAAGTCCCTGTTCAGCAGGGACTGCAATAGACACACCTTTGGCAGAGGCTTTGGCAAGCTTTTGCATCCAAAGAATCCAAGAATCTGAAGTCCTGAAACTTGACTGACTACTATTTCCCATAGCTGAGGATGTCCCATAGTTTGAGTGTCAGCATGCTCAAAAATACACTCTTTTCCCTGGTTGATGTCTTGGTAAAATCAGGGATTTCCTTTGCCAGAATCCAAATCACATTGCTTATCATTCTCTGCTTATTGTTCTACCTCAAGGCAAGATATGAGATTCAGTTATACCTGAGAGATGTATCCTCCATAATCTTTAAAAACCCTAGAAGGCTACACAGACTCCCAAGGAAATACAACTCTGTACTGCACATCCTCACCACTGGCAAGCAAACCTTTATCCTACATGCCATGTTTGATTTTAGTATCCTTACACAGGGGTCACTAGATTCTAACACGGTATTTCATATGGGCTTTTACCAGTGCCTTTTACATCATTAGTTCTTTTCTCTTGGTCCAAAGAACCTCTTTCTCAAAAGATGTCACAGCACATGCTTCCCCTTTCCATTGTGTCTGCCTGTGCTCACAGTCCTCTTTAATCAAACAAATATACAGGCCACTCTCATTCTTCTGTTTCTTCCTGCCTATTTACACATTGTCTTTATTCATGGCTTCTCACACCTTTATTGTCAGCATTGTCCATTGGAACTTTTTCTGATAATTTTATTAGTTGATATATTTAGTAAGTCTCTCTAAGTGCAAGCTCCTGAATAACCCCTTTTGCAATTTCTCTCTAACTCTCGTTTCCCTTTTAGGATCATTCAGTAATCCTTTAAAAATTTTATTTTAAACATCGTGTTTTTAGTTAATTACATTTGTATGTGCTACCATATCAGGCACCTTCAAATTGATTACATTTATCTCAATTTAAAAAAAAAACACATCAGATTGTATTGCTTTACGCTTACCTGCATGGCTTTCAGCATTCATTCATGAAGTTATATACAAGTCTGATCAGCTGGTCTGTGATTTCTTGGATTATTTTTCTTGGATTATTTTTCCATTTTCTGAAAAGTTTATAGTACATTTTTTATCAGTCATAGGCTATCACCACAGGCACATTGAAAACCTCACATTATATCATCTGTGGGTCAGTTCTATTTTGGAACATGCAAACAGATGTCACTCAGACTTTCTTAAGTACATTAAAATTTGAATATTGCATCTGTTTCTAGTTTTCATGTCTTGATAAGGGTAGGACAGAATGAAAGGTTATGGAGTAGACCCCAGAGCACGGAAAAATTAAAAAACCTATGCATAGTCTCTGCAGGTTTCATAACCAAGGCTGGTCTATTTTTACTTCTCAATACAGCAAAATAGCTGTGTTCAGTTACACCTGTTCTCTTTCCTCTATTATTTTTAGAATATCTCTTTCCTTCCACGTGGTGTTTCAGTAGTTCTGCTCCTGCATACTGTTATGCAGTGCTCTGCTGTGCAGTGCATCATTTATTTCACACTGCCATCACACAATCTGTGCACTAAACATAAACCCCTTTCACTTACTGCATCATCTGCTAATCTAAATCTTTGTATCAGACCTTGCATTCATTTTCTTCTCCACGCTCATGCTCTTCAGTATCAAACAATATCCTGATTTTTTTTTCCAACTCTACTTTTCTACTATTGTGGCAGGAAACGTTGAGCTATTGTCGCAACTTCTACTCCTGTTTTGCATTCTAAATCTCTTTCTGAATTAGTTAAATGTGTTATCCCGATCAGCCACTGTGTGCTGTACCTATCTATTGAGAAATCTTTTTGGCAGAAAACACAGGTGGTTTTGTTCATCCAGTACTAGATAAACCTCAGGCCAACCCTTTACTGAGCAATTTTGTAGAGGCAATGTCTTAAAGACACAGACTTAATGATGATTAGTAATTCCATTTAGTCTTCTGCTTCTGTAAAGCAGTCTTGAATAAACAGAATTGATAAGCACAAACATCTGAGAAATTATTTCATATAATTTTGCATTCATTTTAATGCTTTTCTGCTTTTAAAATCCTGTTTTATGTTAAATAAAGAATGTTATTTCAGAATAAGTTAATTAAATATTTTGGCAACGTGCTTGATCCACCATTAAATTTTACTTAGCATAAGCAATGGAGTCACTTTCATGTCATCAAAACTTTTAAATATAATTAGAATGCTTTATAAATATATATATAAATATAAATTAATCATATGCAGCTGTGAGATTAATACAGTACAAAATGTCATATGTTTCTTAGGCCTTCTCTGGAGGGACAATTTGATATGGGATGCTGTATTAAATTAATGAAATATTTTTATTCTGTAGAGCTTGATTTCTGTGGTATTTTTAGTAGACTAGATACTGAATAGTCAGTTCTAATTTGGTTTTCTTCAGCTCTTTCTCAGTATATGGTGATTATTTATATTGCAGAAATATAGTAACTTGAAAGTTCAAAAGGAAAAGCATTATTCAAAGAATATTGAAACAGTCCTAAAAATCAGAAGAAAGTGAAAGACAGTATTTAGTTTATAGGATACGAGAACAAATTAGGATGTGTTTATTTTGGTTTGTGAGGTTTGATGCGGCAAGTACATAAAATATGCTGTAAAGAGTATTTTGTTAAGATTTTTATGCTTTCAAAATAAATATAGAGATATAGGAGTTTTGCATTAGTGAAAACATTGAAACAATTTCACAGTTAGAGAAAGTTTCCAGTAGCTTGCTACGTATGCTACTGGTCCTTTCTTCAGATTCCTTTCTCTTTTTCGTGCTTTCTGATAGACAGCAAGCCGATGACACTTCTGAGAAATAAAGTTTTTATCCCATTGTAAGAAAAGTCCACCTTCCTACAATTAAATAAACTGAAAATTCTGAAGGATTTGCTAAAAATGTGCCTATAATCTCCAATTAAAAGGGAAGAATTTTTCTTTTGGTGTACAAGATGATGGATTTTCCAGACAGAAAGGCTGGAAAATACCCTGAGTTACCTGTAAAGCTTTCTCTTTCCAATGAAGCCATCTTGGTCCGCCTGAACTGATGTACAGCAAAAGGCAAGGTGCTGACATCACCTGCAGAGGACTCCTTCTCTCTTATATTTCATAACCTCTAAAACCCCTTCCATCAATAGCAATGGCAAAAAATGCTTGGAGAGTTAGTAACAGCCACTGGGGATCCACAGAATCCTGCCAGCCTCAACAAACAAAGATAAACCAAAGAAAATACTGAAAATTCTGCCAGGGGTTTGTGCAGCAGTGACTGTGATGTCAACATTGAGACAGGCAGAACCCAGTAACAAGGGAAAGGCCAACTCTGCAAAAGGGAAGAAGGCCTTAATTATCTTTGGATACTGAATGCTAATGCTGTTAATTAAAGATCTATTCCACAGAAAGGCTACCATTGCCAAATTGAGGTGTGATTCAGGATGGCCATAACCAAGTAGCTCAAATCCTGCTTTTTCCTGCCAAGAGCACAACGCTGAGTGAAGTCATTCAGCAGGTGACTGTGCAGACTTTGTCAAATGGCATAACATGAGCCAAGAGGAGAAAAAGATTTCATTTAGAACACTTGTTCTGCATCATACATTAATTTCTGGTTTGATGTATTATTTTGCACTGTTTCTTAATAATTACCAGAGCATAAATTTCAGCTTTATTTTGTCTCGTAGTACTTATACAAGAAGCTATAGAAGTGCATTTAAAATATTACTGCATATAGGCCACGTTAAAATGTAATTGATGGACATACCCCCCACATGTAAATGGAGTAAAAAGTGAAGAAAAGTATAGTTTAAGAAATGGATGATGTATAAAATACATACAATTTTTTATAATCACTCAGAATGCTGAAGAAACCTATTTCAAATAAAATGAGTTCTGAACATTTTGAATGTAAATATTATTTATTAATGTCACTGAAATTCCACTTTTTTTTTTTTGGGCCATAGTTATCTGCAGTAATGGAATTCACTGTTCAGTGTGATGGTGATTTGACACATGGAGTAACAAAACTAACATCTGAGGGATTTTCACTCTTGCAATATGTCTTATGTATGTTAATGGAGTAATATGAATGTTTTCAAAATGTTTACAGCTTGTTTTGTTCACATAAATATAAATGTTTTAAGAAATAATGATTTATCATCATATTGGTAAAATATTTTAGGTTATACCACTTAGGACTACTTAATTTTTAAGGTCTTCAGAGTATCTGCTAGGTTAATACTATTAGGCAAGTATTTGAATCACAAAGCTATTTGAATACAAAAGCAGAGCTTGTATTTTGCATACTTAGTTTAGACCTTTGCTGATAGATCTCAGTTCTGTCCACATGGGCTCATGTAAGGAGTCTGTACTGCAGTTTTGGACTCCATGCCCATTCTGTCATTGGTTAAGAGGTTTAGAGGGGGCAGCTCACAGTGTACGTGGAAGGTGATGAGTGATGCCATGCAGCCTCCAATGAAGTCTTTCTTTCAGGGTTAACTATACTATCACTGCTGACAGACTGGTGACTTCTCCCCAAAGGATGTACATTCCACTTGGGTCAGCCATCTGTCCATCTTTAGGAGATCCTGTTGAGCACAAGACTTTTGCTCTTACCTGAAGGAAACAAACAGCAACATGAAGTACCACGATACTTTCCTTGACACTCATCTTCACTTTTGTAAAACTGCTCAGAATTACTAAGTAGCTGACTCAATACATTCCTTGTTATCATCATTCACCAAGAGCCTTAAGATGGTATTCAGTAGTGGACTCCTGTTTAAAATCCTTTAAATTTTCATTTTCAGTGTAGTTGAGCCTAAATATATTTTCAAAGGAGAGAGGATTCTGGGAAGGAGTGGCTGTCATCTCAAAACTGAACAAGTTATGTACTTTCTAAAGTAGTACTTCCTTTAACCAAAAAGTGATGAAAAATTTGAATTCTTGGAGAGTCAAGAAAGTAGTCTGTGATATTCAGTCCACTGCTTTCTCCCCAGTTTGAGTTTGGTTTTTAATGCAGCAGGAAGTTGTATTTTTGCAGAGAGAAAATCCATGTTAACACAGGCTGTGAAGAAAACTCATTGCCTGATAGGGAGACTAAATGGAGCATTTAATTGGGTTACATTAGATTCTTAAATAATGTGTGCCTTTAAAAGCCTCCTATGTATCATGGAGCTATGACAACTTAGGTATTAAAGTTACTGTCAAAAGTAACATCAAATACTTTACAAGCACAACTGTACAGTTCCCCAGATGTTTTCCAAAGTGAGGGAACCATTCATCATATTTTTTTCTTTCTTGTATGTATTAAAAACTTTAATTCAATGTCATTAGAACCTGGTTTTTAATTTTGCACCTCTGGAGATCATCCCATCCAGTATTTGCTGAATGCAAGTTCAGCTACAGTAGGCTGCTTGGGGCCATGCCCAGTTGGAATTTGGCCAACCTCAAAGATGGAGACTCCAAAACATCTCTGGGCAGTATCTTCCAGTATTCATTCACCTTTACTGTATGATTTTTTTTCATTGCCAACTAGAATTTCCTGTATTTCAATTTGTGCCCAAATATGTTTCTCATTTACTTTTCTTGTAATATTCTTTGAAAATTATGGTTTTTCTTTTTATATTTTTGAACATTCCTATTGTAAGCTTAGTTCATCTGTCTCTCATACTTCCTCTTTTTCCCCCTTTTGCCTTTTAAATCTCACATAATATTTAAGTGAGTATCAGCTCTTCCATTTTTGTGGCTTAAATGAGTCGTATAGAGAATCCTACTGCACACTAACTGTGCAATTTTGTAATTACCTGAAACCATCTAGAATGTAATCTCTTCAGGCACCTGCTTACACAGGTTGGAAGACAAATTCATGTATAATGCACTCCTACAGACATGGATTGTCTTGATTTCAACTGGGAAATAAGCAGAAGCAAGCGAAGCAGAAGCAGAAATCTCATATTCATGCCAATGCAGCTACACAAGAACATCTGAGAAAAATATTCATTATCCAACAGACCTTCAAACACAAAATTACTCTTGAGTTATCAGTGTGTCTGGAAATACAGCTGTAATAGACACAACCCACCTGCAAAGCTGAAGAACTCCTCATGCGCAGGATGCATAACCCCGTTTGCACTGAAGCAAAAAACCAGCTGAGTATCCAGGCTTCAGCAGGAAAGACAATAGTCTCTGGAGTTCAGCTCACTGGAAACGATGCAGATGGCTTTTCTCTTATTTTTTAATGTTACATAAGAACAGGTATATTACATAACCAAAATGTAATATTTCGATTAGTACATGCAGTTCTGGGGTTGGTTTTTTATTGCTTTGAGATTAAATTAAAGGCAAATGGTTCCCAAATGCATTCCATAATGGCTAACTTTAAATGTTTTACTTTCCCTATTTTCATTATCAACTGCAATAACAAAAATTTTAAGCCTATCTGCATGAAGTGACATTACACATCAGGCTGCAAATCTCAGCTCCCCAACTCTTCTGCCAAAGGCCCACGTGCTGCTTGGTGCAGTCGCTGGTTGGAGTCTGGCTTTTGGGGTCTCTTGGTGTGTTTGCCTCTGTGCCTGTCTGGGGTTGCTGGCAGAATCACTGCATGATTCCACGACAGGCAGCAGGGTGCTGCGGTTTAGACCAGTGACCAAAGCCAATGCTGAAACACACGAGTGCTTTGGCTATTGCTGAACAGGTTGTGCACAGTGCCAAGGTCTTCTCTGCTTCTCACTCACCCCCTGTGAGTAGAATGGGGTGTCTAAGAGCTTGGGAGGGCTCACATTCAGCAGGTAACCAGAACTAAGGACCAAAAAGATGCTCCATGCCATATAGTGCTCTGCTCAGCAATAAAATGGGGGGAGCAAGGCTGAGGTAAAGCTGGCTATCTTTTGCTCAGGAACTGGCTGTCCACTGGCCTGCCCATGGGAGGTGGTGAGTGATGGCCACACTTTGTTTTTGTTCTTTCTTCTCTCCCTTCTCTCTTTCTTGAATTATTTCCACTTGGCATATTAGTTCTCTTGCTTTTACTCTTCCTTTCTTTTCCCCCATTCCACCTGGGTGGGCAAGTTGGGGAGGGAGTGGCTGTGTGGTGCTTAGCTACCTGCTGGGGTTATCCCACAGCACACTGTGTGCCAGCTGGGCAGGACTGCTTTGATCTGCCCAGAAAGAGTCGCTCAGCCCGTCTCCCCATCTCAGGGATAACCAAAGAGCTCTCATGTGGGTTATAATCTGTGTCCTTAAAAGCCTCCTATGTATCATGGAGCTATGATAACTTAGATATTAAAGTTACTGTCAAAAGTAACATCAAATACTTTACAAGAACAACAGTACAGTGGATATGGCCAGTGATCTAAGCATAAGAGAGGTCAAAAACCCAGTATAAGTTCTATGTCACTCCATAAAAAAAAAAAAAAATTCCTGAAGTTTGCTTCTCACTCTCGCTCTCTCTCTCTCTCTATATATATACATACACATATACATATATATATATATGTAGCTCAAAATATTATCTCTTTTAAGATATCACTCACAGTGCTGGATGTCAAGATGAACACACCTGGGAAGTTCCACATGCAATTGAAAGAACCATCCAACTACTACAGTAAAAATGACATTATATGTTGGTACCAGGACTGAAAGAAAAATATTTTTGAAAAAATGTGCAGTAGAAAATATTTATAAAAGCTACACTAGAAACTAACCCTTTAACTTTGTACTCACTACTTCAACAAAGAGAATTGCCTAAAAGAACAGAAATTTGACTAGGAGACGGTATATAAGGCTTAACAAGAACCTTCAGTGAAGGAGAAGCAAAGTGTGACTAGTCTGAGGTGAGATTTCCAAAAATGTACTCATTATGGCTGCAGATTGAAAGACACAAATAATAATTTTCCACAGTTCACTGAAAACACTTGTGTCTCTTAGAAACACCAAGCAGTCTACTTGGAAAGGCAATCCCAAAAGCTCACCCTCTCCCAGCAAGTTTCATGGCTGCTTCCTACATGGGTATTTCCACTTGCCTTGAGAAGTCATACATGGAGACCATTGGCACTCATGGCACACTCAGAGTTTTGCAGACACTTGATTTCAGTAAGCAGAAGCCCACATGGCCATGAGGCATGGCTCTGACTGACTTAGGAGCTAGCTCTCTTGTCATATGACTACTCATTCTTGTGAAATGGATTGGTGAAGTTTATTGCATGTCTTAGACAAAACATACATCCTTCACTCCCAAGTAACTCACAGTGATAGAAATATGCTCAAAATAAGGACATGAGGTGATAAGTGGGATACACTGAAGTCACTGGCAAAGGTGTCCCTTAGTGTTCAGAAGAAGCAGAAAGTAATATTTTGTATGGATGCAAAGCTGGTAACCAGGTTACACCACACGAGAAATTAGCAAAGGGGAAACGTAAATTTAAGGAGAAGTCTTCTGATTTTATATACTGATTCATCAAATCTTCCTTTCAGCAAAAGCTTAAAAGTAAATCCATATTTCTTGAGCCATTGCCTTAACAGGTATCCAAAGCAGACATATTTGATTTGGTGACAAACTAAACTAAAACTGAAATGAATTTTAGCAAAGGTTGTTGGTGGCTGAAGCAGAGAGATGTAATTCACCTCCCACACAGTCAGGGTCAGATTATGTGCTAGAAATCCTCTGATGGATTCAAAGATGGAGTATTAAACCTTTCACTTCAATACAGTGTCACCGATCCTGTACACATGCCAAACAAAATGTTGAACCAGGTTCCAACAAGGTGGCAAGAGCAGGGTCTAGGGAATGGTGCAGCTACTAATCAGCTCTCCTACCCACAATTAGCAGTGTGGAGCCACATCAGTGAAGGCTTGTTTGGCTGCCATAGCCCTTCCAAGCTGCACCTCTCCATATCCATTATGCATCACATCCATGATGCTCTGTGGTTACTTACCATCACTTCCACCAACTCGGTGATGCCATATCATGTAACAGAGATGTTTGTCCTGCTGATAAATTTTACGTCGGAAATGAATATTAAGAATTGAATTCATCTGAATAAATTTTTATAGCAGCAGATATGAGAGACCAGTTTTGTATTACCCACTGCTCCAAGTTATCTCAGCTGTGGAGCAGGAGAAAGGAGCACAACTAAAACTAAGATACAGAGCTGACCCACCTCTACATTACAGCTAATTTATGTTCATAAATGAACTCATGTTCTCTGAAAGCCTGTTCATCTCCTCTTTTTTTAAAATTGAGAATGTCAAAGTTTTGTCATGTGCTATCTCTTGCCTGCCCCAATAAACTCAAAATAAGCAATAGCAAAAAAGCCCCAAACCCAAAACAAAGCCAAAAAACACACAAGAAAACTCTCATATAGAGAAACTGGAAGAGAAATATAATGTTTTAGCCATGGCACATGTATACAAGAGGAGAGGCAATAATGCAGTACTTCAATCTGTATTGTCTATATAAAACATTTATTTTTAAGCTCTATAATGGTATTATAGAAATACATAGAATATTTTATAGTGTATTTTAGTGTAGTCACTGTGAAAATAACACATTTAAGACAGGTATTCTTATGTCCAAACGTTTTAAATATATGCACTTCTTTGCCTTGCAGTATTATTTTACTTTGAAAAACAAAATATCAGTATTTTATTCCTTGGCCCTTGCCAGAGTCTTCTCTTTCGGATTTCCCTGGATCATCTCGGGTGCTCACTGCTGTGAGATATTTTATAAAAACCACGAAAAGTCCGTAGATTTGTAGATTTCCTATATCTGCTTGCATTCATGCCTAGTGCACATGGCTTGCCGCTCAATCCTCCAAGTGCCCTCTTCGTAAGTGCAGTGACATATAGTGCATTCATCAGTTTTCACCTCCCGGCCTGCTGGGATCACAAGGGTCTCTGCAAAGCAGTTCGGGCCTGAAAGAAGGAGAGAGTTCATTATGTGACACCAACAGCACACTGCAATCCAGCCCAGCACGGTCCTAGACCTGGGCACGGAAAACTCATTGCAAAGTGAGTAATGCTGGGCATATTAAACAAACATGGGCATCATGCACAAGGCATAAAAGCAGCAAAGAACTCAGAACCCTGCCCATCAAAGTGCCTGGCTGTTTCTGGTACTGTCCCTGCCCTCGGTGCTGGAAGGTGCAATAAAACCTCTCTGTACAAGATGCAGCTGTGACAGAGACCTGGGCACACCCTGATGGTGCAGATAAAACACAGACTGAAGCTAGAGGAAATGCCAGCTGTTGATAATTCAACAGCACTACCGTAAGCTACTAGAGAGCTGCTTATACATTTTATTACTTTTTTCCCACTGGAAGAAAGCATTTTAGTTTCTGCAGTAACCATAGTATCACATTAGTTTATCTTCCCTTTCATGAGAAAATAGTCTATTTCCAGCAGTGTGGAATAGCTTCAGCCTCTTCTGAGTGAGGACACTTCTCATGTATAAAATGAAATATTCCATTTTATGTAAGTCAGTAAGTCTACAAACACCTCTTCTCATAATAGACCGAAATAACTTCATTTCCAAGGATGAGGCAGGAGAAAGACCCACCAGCACAAGGTTCAGAAAACCAATCTGGTTCTTTCAAAAAGCAGAAGGCTGTGAGGGCTGTATTATCTATACTTCTGTCAAAAAAGAAGTCTATTTCTGCCCTGAAAATCCACATGCACTTGCAGAGCAGCATTAAACCCTCCAACCATGTGTCCATCCACTGTCATGTCCCCAGTGGAACTCGGACCTTCCATTCAATGAGCACACACAGCAGCTGCTCAGGCACAGCCTGGCCACTTCACAGCACTTTGGCACCACTGTCTCCAGGCCAGGATTTGTAGGAAGGGCCAGGATACACTGATCTGGTACTGCTGAAATTCTTAAAGGCTATGGATGCACAAAACACTTGTTGGCTGCCAGCCTGTCTGCCATACAAGTAATATATCCCAGATGGGCTCAGTCTTCCATTGCTGAGGATTTACTCTAACACCTGCACCAAAGAGCAAGCCTTCTTCTTCTACAGAAATGCAGCCCACCTCCTGGGCTGCACATTTTAAAGCACAAACCAAATAGTTCACAAATCAGTTTTAATGAGCACCTCATTCAAATGTGTTATGCCTTTGTGTGCACACAACAGGCTGAGAATCAGATGCCAAACTGGCCATAAAGAAAGCCTTTCCTAACTGAAGAATTACCTCTAGAAGAGACCTGCAAGACCTGCAGAAATTTGCTTTCCCAAACTGTACTCCTTCTTAATGCTCTGAACATTTAAGCCCATACTTTGTTTTCACAGAATCACAGACTGTAGAATCATTAAGGTTGGAGAACACCTCTAAGGTCACTGAGTCCAGCTTAGCACCACCATGTTCACCACAAAACCATGTCCCCGAGTGCTACATCCACATACCTTCTGAACACTTCCAGGGACAGTGATTCCACCTCTTCCCTGAGCAGCCTATTATTCTCATATTGGAATTGACTGTTGACAATTATCTCCAACATGTGGCTTCTTCCACAATATTGGGTGACTTCCTGCCCATTTGGATGCAGGAAGTGCAGCAAAATACAACATATCTCATCTAAAATCACCTGTTTCACTATCCTAATGTTATTGTGATACTTCTGTGTTTTCAGTCCCTCCATCTGTCCATACAAAGTATTACTGAGCTGGAAACACTGGAAGGAGGACTTTGGGAGTGAAAGCAACGCTCCTGGGTCCCCACTGCACACTGGGACATGCCCCAGGTTTCAATCAAGGTAAAGCAGAGTTAACCATGCTGTCCTCAGTGGAACTTAGTTTAAAATATTTGAATGTTGATGTGTCTAATTCTGTTTCTGTGAAATACAGTATTCTTCTTGCACCTAACAAAGTTTCATCCCAAAATGAGTTTACCTGCACATTAGGTAAAGACACCTGAATGTTTTGCATGCTGGACTGTAACAGCCCCATGATTTACAAAGCTATATGATATAAAGAGTTAAAATATTAAAAGCAGAATCTACTTTCCATGGAGAATTTGTATGAAACCTACATGACCACTTGAAATTTAAACACTGTTTAAAAGGCACCATAGGAAAAAGTGATATCAATCCCCTGTACAGGATTTATTTTATTCCTGGAAAAGCAAATGTTATAGGTTATACTTGGTTATAAAAACCAACTGGGGAATGAAGTAAAAAGGGTGCAACACACATAATATAATTCACTTGGATTCAGAATGCCTCCAGTCACAATTAGCAACACTTTAATGCCATGTGTGACGAGTCCTTTTTAAACCAGAAAGTTATTTAATGTAAAGATTCAACAAGTTAGACCTCAAGTGTTAAACTGTTTTATATGGGGGCAAGTCATTGCTTTGGTAAATCTACAGAAGAGCAATAACCACCTGCAAGAGAATGGGACCTGAAAAAATAAATGGCAGCAACAACAAATGATGTTTTAGTACCACGGAACTTTTCCTTAGAAAATTGCCCATTTTCTGGTTCTGCATTTGCACCCACCATTACTGTAAGTGCAAATCTTATACTGTACTTAAGCTGACAACAGTTAGCTGGCATCCTTGCCCTCACCTTTTTCTCTGCAATATCACTCACAACACTGAGGGTAATGTTACAGAAAAGGTCATGAATGAAAAGGCTGAACTGACTGGATTACTGCAACATCATGCACATAAATGTCAGTGCAATATAGTGTACAAACAAGGAAAAATAATTCCACAACTCTCCTCTTATTATTTATCCGAACCCTCAGACTTCTAGGGAAAATAACTCTGAGCTTTACCCCAAACCCTCATTCAATTTTGAAGCTGCATGAGCTTGTCTTGGCTCTTGGTGTCCTGTGGCTCCCTTCCCACCAAGCAGGGAATGCTCATCCCTTTCCTCCTCCTCCTCCTCTGAGGAGCAGACACAGGACACAGATTACATGGCTGGACTGATGAGACCAGCCTGCAGTGATGGGGTATATGTGGGACAGCACTGGTGGGACCCTTGGTGAAGGGCTGCTCTGGATACTCCTGTGCCTCCAGCAGCCCTTCCCTGGCCCCTGCTTGTCACACAATCACAGGATATTCCAGAGTTGGAAGAGACCCACAAGGATCATCAAGTCCAGCTGGAGGGACAGTGATGATGAAGCCACTAATGATTCTCTGCCTCTCTAAAAGGACAGTAGGGAAAACGAGGAACTGAAGATCTTGAACAAACAGTGGGAAGGCCAGGAGGTATTGCAGGCACACAAAGGCTGGTTTTAAAAGCTTAAGAGTGTCTTTTTCTCAGTCTCCCTTTGAAGAGAAAGGTCCTCCACATTCAGAGTGGAAAAGCTGCCCCAATGGCAAAGCACTTGCTGCAACTACTGCTTTACTTAAAACTGAGCAGTTTATATGGATTAAGCAAGATTTTCAAAAGGAAGCCATTTTTGAGTTTTTAAGTTTGCAAAATTACCTGACTTAGCACGTGAAAAACATTTCCACGTAAATTGGGGCTGTTCCAAGCCCACAGCAGTGGTGGGCTTTCACACTAGGTGCTGCTGCTGCAAGAGTCTACAGAGGTGGTTGCCTGCTTTCTGAGCTCCTTCTTGGCTACACCACTACTCTGCCCAACTTTGGCACCTGGTACTTGCCCCGTGCAGCACTGGCTGGTTTGCTCTGCAGCATAAACCTCCTGGCCCCATCCCCAACTGTGCACACTTACACAGCACTAAGGCAGTCAGTGGAGCTGCACTTCTTCACAGCAGATGAAGATCTTGCTGTATCACTCTTAAATCTGGCAGAAAATTCATTATGACATACTGTATCAGTTCTGAGTGCAGCTTGAAATCTTCCACGACATTGTTTGTTTTCTTAAAGTATACAACTGGTGCTGTCAGACTCCACTCAAGCCATACCATGCTGGTATCAGCACAGATTTCTTTCCCAGGGCTAAGGCACAGTTGCTGCCATTGCAGAGAAGTCTCAAAGCAGCAAGTTCAGTGCAAATCTTCAGTTCTCACGCTGAGCACCAGATTGGCATGCAGCTCTTGGCCTCCCTGCATCTGAAACCCAGCTTCCAAAGTGAATCCTAGCTTCCAAAAAGCAACACTTTTACTGTGATCTAAAGAACTAAGAAGGCAGGTCTGGTAGGTGAATTCATTGAGTGATTATAAAGATACTCTCATCTCAGAAACATTTAAAAACTGAAAAAGTTTCAAAATATTATTAGGGTAAATGATGCTATTGTAATTTTTTTTTAATCATTTCACTGGTCCTGTGGAAAATTTCCAATGACTTATATGCTATGCTTCAGTGTTGACAAAGGCAACAATCTAATTAAAATGCAATTTTTTTTTTTAACTCGGAAGGAAACAGCTGATGCCAATTCCCAGCAGAGAAGGCCAAGCCATTCACCTACAGAAGTACCTGTAACCTTGACAACCCCAGAAGTGCATCTCTGAAACTACTGTTCCCCTCCATCCACAAAACCACAGCTGTATGTCATGGAGCTGCTCCTGTTTCCTCTTCCTCTTGCCCTTGCTTTTGTATGGGCACACATTCCAATCAGTTAAAAAATATGAGATACAGCAATTTGTAAGTCACGATTTAATCAACTGTTTTCATTATGTGTTAAACTGAATCATGGAAAAATAAATCTGTTCAACTGCAAGTTAATGTGCTTGCCTGGAGAATAAGTCACAGCAGATTTTTGCCAATTAAAACTACAGTGACAACCTCTCTAATACAACACTTTGGTATAAGACTGCTCTGGGCTCTGGTTTGCACTAAACTTCCTCTCTATTAGCTCCTTGCAGCAATCAAACAGGCCACTTCCAAGGCACCTGACAACAGTCCAATCTACCCTGACAGTTTTCTGGCATTCATCACTGCCACCATTCATCCTGGCATCATTCATGTGGTATTAGTGCACTTTGTAAATTACATAACCTCAACACCTCAACGTTTAGCTTACCCCCTTGGTTTAATTTACTCTTTTTTAAAATTATTTTTCATGGAGACAGTTCCAATGGTTACAACATGGAAAAAGGTCTTGCACTGCCCTGGAAGCATTGAGAACCATAACAATATACAAGAAGGAGCTGTGCTGGGTGAGATCAGAGGTCCACCTGCACCAGCAGCAGCCAGGAGATGCATGGGGAAGTATACAGACACAGAGCAAGCACACATATCCAGCTCCCAACACTGTCTGAATCGGAGATTTGGTAAATGGCTTCTCCCTGCTGAGTTAGTGGAGCTAATGGCTGAAGTTAAAAGGTTACTTCATGATTAACCTCTCCAACATCCTACTGAACTCAGATAAACAGAATTTGGTTGCAAGGAGGTCCACAGCTATTGTGCACAGAGTAGAACAATCTTCTTTTGTTGTCCACCCACTACCTAAACTTGGTATTTCAAAATCCTCATAGTGGAGTTAGTGGTAACAACCATTTCCGTCTCTGTCATGCCGTTCATGACCTTATTGACCTGTATCATGCTTCCCTTCCACCCCATTACCTCACCTGCAGGTTAAGGAGGCTAGTTCTGCATCCTCACTGTCCCTGCTGACCTCCCCAGGCCTCCCCCAGTTCTGCTAACTCTTTTTGGAGTTGTGAGGATCAGACCTGTGTACCACACACAAATTGTAGAAACACCATGGAGCTGTACAGTAGTACAGTGATATTCTCTGTTTGGTTTCCTATTTTCCTCCTTCTTCCTGACATTTGCCTTTCTGTTGTGACGACTGATGAAAAAGTTGAGCTGATGTTTTCATTACACTTATGAATTTTATATCAGATAGAAATCTTACAGAAACAGAAGTATCATTGCACTCAAGCAAAATCTGCCAGCTGCCTGTGTTACATAAAAGTTTCGCTGTCCAGAAATGCTACTTGACAGTCTTCCATGCACAGCAAAAATGTTTTTGTTGCTCCACTATTTCAGGAACACGCTGGAGAAAACGAAGCCTTCCCTCCCACCTCTTTCTTCTTTCTGAGGTTTCGAGACTTTCTCCATTGCAGGTGCCAGGGAGACTAATGAAACACTGAACTGGAAAATGTAGCCAACCACCTGCCTGCATTTCAAGCTGTCTACTGCTGCAGATGACCTGCGATGCCACAATACAAAGCCAAGGACGTTTTGGAAGTTACACTGGGGAGCTGGGACAACTAAGGACCAAACCACAGACAAATGCTGGCTGTGCCTACCTCCCACTGCACAGGGACACAAAGTCCCTTCTCACCCGCTTAGATATTTGAGATGGGTTTGTGCTAATGTGGCATGGTGAGACATTAAAATAAGGCTGCTGTGCCACGTAGCACCACAACAGAAAGATTTCTGAGACATGAGCATTATCTCCTTCATCCCTCTCATCACTTTCTCCAGAGATGGTATCGGTACCTACTTTGTGTCCTTCCAATCTCTAATCTCTTCTAAGGGGTCTGTATCTCCCTGACTTGATTTTGTTTCCCTCTCACGTGGATGTGTGTGTATATATATATAACACATCTATCTCCTGTGAAATGTCAGCTCAGAAGATAAAGCACGTAAAGCAGCTGGCAAAAGGAGTCTGTGACCAGGATTACAGCAGACTCTCATTCTCTCACAAAAATAAGTTCATCACCCCTGCTACTGTCATGATTCTGACTTCTCCCAATCCATCGAAACCTTTTACTTGCCTCAGTACCTCTGGACACAACTGAACCAAGTCCAAAAGAGAGTTTTCAATTATAGAAGAAGGATTCAGGTAAACCAAATCTTAAAAGCAATTTGAAACCCTGAAAATCATGTACTATTTCCATAGTTTATCAATGCTTTAAGACAGCCAGAGAACCATGGCACATATCCTAACAGACTTCCTGTAAATGTGTATGTATATATATGTATGACGAGGAAAAGCAAAATAAAAGTATATCCATTTTGTGATATTTCCTAGCTGCTATAGGAACTAACAAAAAAGCAGTGGGTGCAATATGCAACCTTTCATGAAAGCATCATTTTTTTTCATGCTAGGCAAAGCTTTGGTGATTTTAAGAATAATAAAACCCCTCCTTCTGTTAGGGCAGTATTTTGTTAGATGCATAGGGAAATGGCAGATTGGAAGAAACAATTTAAAACAACATCTTGCCAACTAATTTAGAAGGATGTGTATAGCAGTGTCTGGTGTGAGTGGACAGATAGAAGAGAGCCCAAGGAAGTTCTTCTGTAACTAAACAGGGTGACCACGTCATCAGTGGCACTGCTGTGACAAAGTGGGTATCAAAGCTCTGGCACTTGCTGTAGCCTACATGTGCCTCTGTGTGTATGTGTGTGTGTGTGAGTGTGTGTGTTTTAATCCAGAACATAAACCAGCTATAATCTACTTAAGAGCTGGGTTTTACTGTTCTGCTGATGAGACTTGCAAACCACATTCTGTTGTTTTACTTTTTCATTTATCACGTGTGACAGCACTATTGATGAAAGTTTTATTCTGGCTCCAGTTCTAGAAATTGCAGTGGTGTCCAAAAAGGCCCACAGAACATGAAACAATGCCACTACAGCCACTGGACTGATCCTTTTCACCACTGCTTCTTCCCAGCTCTGATTTGCCACCACCCTGCACTTGGTGGTGACCACTGACAATGCCAATAGTACCACTACCAAAAAGGGCTGCACAGTTTTGCACAGACAGAAATGGCTGGCAGGAAGGGAACAGTCTGCAACCTGCCACTGCTGCTGTCTCCTTAGATTTTCAGGTGTATCCAGTGAGCAGCATTTCAGAGATCTGCTTTTTATGGACTGAATACAAAGAGGCAAAGGAAGCATCGAACACAACACAATCCAATACCACATGAGCCAAATAGAAAGCCTTGAAGCATAAAAGGGCCCAATTAAACATCCGGCTTGACTGCCATAAAAATAAACTGCATCAAACAACTTCCTTTATCAGAGAAAATACAGAAAGACTCAAATAGGCTATTTAAAATGATTTTCAAAGGTCCTATAACTTGTAAAAGGACATCGCATTCCACCCAGGAACAGCATCAATTAGACATGAGCTGAACATTGTGGGTATCTCACAGAAAATTACATAAACACTTAGAAGCCAGCAAGCTGTGCATCGATTTTAGGCTCAGCTTTCTTGCAGGTCTGTCACAGCCCAGATGATCAGGAAATTAAAGACATCAGGCTTGAATGTATGGAGAAAAATCATGTCAGATGCCTGAGATAACAAAGAATCACAGAAACTGTTATGTTGGAAAAGATCTCTGAGATCATTGAGTCCATATATTAACCAAGCCCTGCCAGGTCTACCACTAAACCATGTCTCCAAGTGCCACATCCATGTGCATACTGAATGCTTTCAGGCATGGTGACTCCTCTGTTTTCCTGGGCAGCCTGCTCCACTGCCTGACCACCCTTTCTGTAAAGATTTTTTTTTTTTAATATTCAGTCTAAATCTCCCCTGACACAACTGAGGCTACTTCCTTTCATCCTGTCACTTGTTACTTGTGAGAAGTGGGAGAAGTGACCTGCATTTGGCTGCAATCTCCTTCCAGGTAGTTTCAGAGAGCAATAAGGTCTCCCCTCAGCCTCCTTCTCCCCAGGCTAAACAACCCCAGCTCCCTCATGGTCTTCACAGGACATACACTCCCTACATCAGGCCCATTACCCTTCTCTGGACATGCTCCAGCACATCAATATCCCTGCAGTGAGGGACCCAGAACTGGGCAAAGGATTCAAGGCCCCTGGGAAGACCAGCAGTGACCAGCTGCCAGCTGGATGTAACTCCATTCACCACCACTTGCTGGGTCTGGTCATCCAGCTGTTTTTTTTACTGAGTGAACAGTGAACCAGTCCAAGCCACGAGCAGCCAATTTCTCCAGGAGAATGCTGTGGGAGAAACAGGAGAACTCTTGGGGGCTGGCACTCTTACCCTGCTTACCACAGTCCCTGCCTGCTGGGCCCAGTCACGCTTGCAGGAAGCTGCCTGCCTGCACTCCCCTTGGCTTCCCTCTGCTTCCCCCTCTCTGCTTTCCCCTGCACCATCCAGACTGGACTGTGAACCAGCCTGGGCTAAAGCCAGCCTGCAGGAGAGGAGGGTGGCCTGGGACATGAGCTGTGGTGCAGCATCCTGCAGAGATGCTTGCAATGGAGTGAGTGCGTGGGAGAGGCTTCGGCTGCTTGGAAAATACTTCTGAAGCCCAGAGAGGGCAGTCACGTCTAAGAAAACAAACTGAATCATTGCTAATTTTCCCCTCTGTTACAGAAACTGCAGAAGCATTGCCAGGCACTGCAGGGACTGGCAACAGTGATGGGGCAGTCTGTGGGCTGCAGTGGGGTAAAATGCCTGCCTGCCCCAGCACTTGTAGCATGGGAGCTTAAAACCCCTGCTGTTGAGGTTAACGGGGTTAATCCTTCCTTTTCTTAAGCTGTTTATTCATCCCAGTTGACCCTGCTGGGCTTGGCAGGGTAACTGGGGGCCTGGTGAAAGACTGCTCAGCACTAAGACATCTTCTTTGCACTGGGAAACATCAGCTTACTCTTCAGATTAAGCAAGCCATGTGAAATGCCTTTGTTGAAAGATCCTCAACAAGTTATCCTAAAAATGGTTATGCAAGTTTAAAAAAATTCTGCCCTTCCCAAAGCACATGATACAGGCCTCAGAGATTTGCTGCAAACACTACAACTAAAAGCACATTTTAATTAGCCAAAGCACTGCAGCACTGGTGGGCTGCAGTGTCTATCAGTTAGGTAACTTAGGTCCCTGAGAAGTGGTCAGTAACTTACGCAAAAATGCACATACAGTCAGGATTTTATATGTCCTGAAACACAAGCTAAACGTAGGACACTAATGAAGGATAAGATTTAGAAAATTATTTTGGGAAAATCCCTAAAAATTTCAACTAAATCAAAAGCTAAAGTGGTGCCAAAATACAGTATAATTCTGCTTTAGCAATGAAGCAGAATCTAAATCAGTATAGTTTTCCAGTCACTATAAATCACTGGGTTTTGAGAATACAATATGTGAGAATGGCCAGGGGCTACCTACTACTACAAGGAATTATTCAATCAAACAATCAAAACATCATCAGTCAAGCATCAGCCATTTTTTCACCACATTTTAGAACACACACACTGAATACAGTTAAACCAGAGGTTATCTTTCTTACTGAGAATGATTTATACCAAAATCCTAAATGTAGTATCATTCAAGTCCTGATAGACTGTTGCAGCAGGCAGTGACATCTCTCCCAACTACACAGTCCCTTTGCAATTTTAGGTATTTTTATAAAGGCTTGGTTTGGCTTTTTGTTTTGTGTCATCATTACTGATCCTCTGGTTTTTTGGGGTTTTTTTTGTTGCTTTAGTTATGATCTTAGGGGACAGATAGATTTCTAGCCACTCTTCACTGGAGTTGATTTGTTCTGGTTTTAGGTGTATAGATGTCCCTAACATGCCTCTCTCTAGGCAATCTGCTGCTGAAGTGATACACACCAATGAGAAAAAGGTGTCATCACTGAAGGAGCTGCAGTTTGGAAGCTCAGACACCTGTGTAACCCTCTCATACAGACAAGCTGTGAGCAAAGCTGACAGCTGCAGAAAAGAGGAAACAGAGGTTAAGACTTTTAAAGGGAATAAAGTTTGTGCAGTAACAGAAGTAAGTGGTCTGTCACATTGGAACTGCTTAGCTTCGTACTTGAAGATTTTGGCCCTGTGGCATTTTCTTGATATCTGTGATTTTGTGCTTATTTTATCAATTTCCTTTGTGTTACAAAAGGTAATTACCAGCCAAGACCAATAGCAGCACAACTGTTATTTAAAACATTAAAAACCCTAAAGAGTTCCACACAGGATATTCTTCAATATATACTGAAGATCAACCACTTTTCCCTCTTCTGCCTTTCTCGTTTAGAATGTTTCCAATAATCTTCCTCCTAAAACCAGAAAAATAGTACCCCTTCTTACAGGAATAGAAGTGTCAGGGATCTGTGCCAAAGAATGAATTACAACTGTCAGCATGCCATGCATCATTTTAAAATTCAATGAATTCTAACAATGTCCTTTGCTGTGCATTGTTAGCTTCACTGACTGAAATAAAAAGCTGTCCTTGTGAAAAACAGCTGTAATGCATGGGAACCAGAACAGGAAAATGAAGAACGTGTTTAGTCACCAGTCTTAACATAATACTTCTATAGCTGTGAAAATTTACGAAATATACAGTTGTATTTGCTAATTGTTTTAATGTCATACTATTAGTATGTGAATATACCTGTAAAAACTGAGCTAAGTTTTCATAAGGAGAAAAATTCCTTAGCAGCTAGCTTTAAGATGCACCTAAGTTACTCCACAACTGAGAAAAATCACAGTATTTTTATGAGCAAAAGCGAGGTTATGCTTTGCCCTCCATGCTATTCAATCAATAATTCCAGCTTTTTATCCCCTTTAACGATTTTCCCCTGGTGGTCATGAAACACAGACCTGACACAGCTTGCTTTGGGAAGACTGCATTTTGTACCCACGGAGGACGCTGAATTTAAAACCACAGGAAAATGCCTCTGAGAGAGCATGCTCTTCCTGCCCCTGCTACCCCAAGCAAGATTCCCTGAGCAGCCCTACTCCCATGGCTGGCCAGGATGCAATCTGGGAAAAGTCTGGCATCAATCCCTGTTCCAGGACTCTGCTTCTGGACAGACACGGTTCTGGGGACAGGCACCCAGCTTTGCCACCTAAAAACAAGGGATCTGGTCCAAGCCACCACCAGACTCTATATACGGAGGGAAGGAAGAGGCACCTCTGGGGACAAGTCCTTGTACATCCTGCAGACAGGTGCTGCCACAGCTGCTCACTAGTCTAGACTGCAGGTTGAGCCCTTCACCAGCACACAGGCATCCTCCTCACATTTCAGCCCCATTTCTTACAGGGGCTCCTTGTATCACTCTTACCTCATCAAGGTCTTGCACAGAATACTGAGTGAGATGCTAAAACAACACCATTTGGAGGGAAGAAGTACTCACGATAGGAAGGGATGCATCAACTATTAATTACTCTGTTGATCAGAAACTGTCAACAAGTCAAAGCCAAAAATCTGAGACACCATTCCTGAGGAGACTTCACACACTTCACTTAGGACCATGTCTAAAGCTAGCTTTTAAGAAATACAACCAGGTATTATGCAAATCTAAATATATTAAGTTGCAACATGAAAATCCATCACTACCTGAAGTTAATTTCCTCTTACTTTCATTGGCATCGCACTCACACAACTCATGAATCAAAAACTAGCTAACAAGGATGCTTTGGAGTAGGAAAAGTGGGAAACCAAAAGATGGAAGGGTGATTCATTGCAAAAGCAAAAGGATTAAGAAGCCCCTGGTGTTGTAAGAAACCAAATTAGTGTGATTTCAAGCAGGAACGAAAAAGGAAGAAAGCAGGGAGGGTGACTGGCAAATTAATTTTAAGGAATCACCTTTTTGTTGAGATGGAAAGACAGATGGTTTGAAGTGAGAGACATGAATCATGAAAGATATGAGTTATATATCTTTCTGATATCTTTATATCAGTTTTGTTAAATGTAAGGATTGCCTCTGAGAGTTACACAAATCCTTTCATCCAAGAGAAGTGCAGCAGCACAGAAATTGCATGTCACTCACAGGGGCACATGTAAAAGGACACACACTACCCCCCAAAAAAAATCTTACACATAACATCGCTCAACTTCTTTGCTTTCAGTCTTAAACAGCATTTGTGCATTTGTTTTCCCAAGAGCACCATTTGATAGTGCAGTGCTCTCCTCTCATGATGCTGTTAGTGCAGGCTTTCTTTCCATTACACGGGTGTGAGGAATTGGGCAGAGCCCAGCAGAGAGCACAACTCCCTTGGAGCAGACAGATCTTTGGCTTCCTGGACATAGGCCAGCTGGGCCAGGGGCTAGTGAAAGAAACAGAGTGAGGATGATAAGCTTGACGTTCCCTTCAATGTTCCCATGGCAACTTGTTAAGGGGTATCAACAGATCGAGTCTGCACATTCAGCCACCAACACTAACATCACAGGGTGGGCTGTTTTGGCTAGGAAGATTCAACAGTTCCTCCCAGTCACACAGCAGGATACAGACACCTTCAAAAAAACACCCAGGCTCACGCAGAGCCCTCTGGGTTTAGCCAATGCAAACTCACAATCTAAGAAGCCAAAATTTGCCTAATGGAGATTGCAAAGATGTCTGCTGTTCTAAGGAGAGACAAGATACTCCCAGCCAGGGGCTGAGCTGTTTAAATGCCCGACCACTAAGTCAAGGCACTAAGCCCAAGAGGAGGCAAGCACTATCAGTATTACTGGAGCTCCTGTTTACAGAAGTAGCCATCAAGCTCCTGCAAAGATGCTCAGGGAAAAGTAAGAAATCGGATGAGGCCTTTCATCAAATTAATAGTCCAGAAAACTCAGAAAAAAATCAAACTGGATTCCAGAAATGGTCCCCAAGATGGCCAAGTTGGCAATGCGAAGCTGGGCTGCTTCCTAGAACTTTCTTTTCCTTTTTTTTCCCTAACATGTAAGACCTCTGGAGCAGTTACTGAGGCATGAAAACCAGTCTTTGTATGTACAGTAACAGAATTATTGTAAACCTATTCTTAAATATTTCCACATATTATATGCTTCTTCTTGTAAAATTATCACCAAAGGCAATTATTATGGAAATAAAAGTTCTGGAGGAAAACAGCTGGTGCCTTTTATGTTTATCTGAAAGCAATGTTTGTTTTCTCCTAGGCAAAACCAAAGCATTATGAAACTGTAAATGATTCCCAAGACATTTTGAACTGATTTTTTTTGAAACTCAGATTAGTGCACTAGAAAAAGAGTAATAAAATAATACAAAAGTGGTAAAACTAAAACTTAAATTTTATTTTTCTAATTAAGTTATTACTCCAGAATATCCTATAACCAACAATTAAACACTTGGTGTATGATTACAGTGATAGCTACTCCATCTGTCTTGGGGGTATTCTTCTACTCTCTGGTGATAAAAAATGATCACTGCACACCTGCTGCATACACAGCATCAGTGTAAAGAAGACTTGAGAAGTTTGTGTTGAGTAGAAATTATTATTTCCAAGAACCTCCCTAGAAGACAAAACTTAATTAAAATGAGAAGCTCTTAATTGCAGAGTAGATGAGAGTGTTATAAAACATGTGAGATTCAGAGATGTCGAAAGGAGATGTTTCCTGTAGAAGAACTGATGTCCTATCAAAGGAGGGATATCAGCCCAATGAGAAGAAACCAGCAGATCTTCTAATTCCCTCCCTTTTGCAAGGTGAGGCACATTCCTGTCTTGCTCTAGGGTTTAATTTGCAATTACTTCCTTTGCACTTGATTCTGTAACCATTAATAGCACGATATGTACTTGTAAAGTCTACAACCATTACTGGATTAGTATTTTAATTTCTGATTCTTTATTCCAAGTTTATATGTAATTTATGCATTGCAATTGAAACCCATGTATTAACATGCATAAAAAATTAATTCTGTAAGGAATCTTTGTGGAACAAAAGCTGTGGATGGCTTTTCAAGAGAGGAGAGGAAATTGGTCAGAACAGAAAGAAAATCACAAAAAAAAATCCAAACCAAATCAACAGTTTTTAAGGGAAGTTTGACCACAACACTGTGAATAAGATAAATAAATAATAATAAAGCATGTAAATGCTTTAAAATAAATCCTTTGGGAATGGTAACTTTTATACAGAATATGTATCATTCCAGACACATTACATCAAGGAAAAAAATGCAAAAAGGACTCTCTCTCCTCAAGCATGGTTGTCAGCTGATTTCTACTGTATTAGGAACACTGCTCCAGGTAAAACCATCTAGTAGCAGGGCAAAATAATACACTTGCAAACATGAGACTCCATGAGGGAATCATATGCAAACATCTCTTCCAAACACCTCCTCAAAATGTCAGCAATAAAAAAACATGGTTAAGCACATCTTCATCCTTGGCTAGTGATACAAACACCAGAACTGTCAAAGGATACTAAGTCAAAATACCCTAATCGCGGCTAAATAATCAGATTGATAAGTCTGGATTTCAGATTTTAAGCCATGTTAGCACATTATGTTATTTTTTTTCCTCTGGGCATGAAGTCTTATCAAATAAAACATCTCTATACCTGTAATTATGAGACTGATGTTTCAGCTAATTATGGGATATTTATTCTTACTGAATAAAATCATGTTGTCCAGTAATGACTGAATACAGATGCTGACAAGTCAGAAAGGAGAAAACTCTTAAAATAGGATAAAATGGCAGCCATAATGGAAGTCAGGAAGAAAAACTTAGCTTTTTGGCACTTCCCCTCCTTAACTTTGACTTCTTTTCAAAGTAGAACTCCTAAAAGCCACACAGTCACTTATTTTTCCCCACTAACTAATCCCTTGTGGGTTTTTCCTGCAGATGACACTGCTTTTAAAAGATCATTTCTAACACAGGTTTTTGGTTAAAAGACAGATTCCACTTCCAGGCTGTTAAAAAGTGAGAAAAAATGTCTAAAGTAGAGGGTTGGCCTTCCTAGCCATATCTGACCACATTTGACTCCCATTACAGACAGAATACCTATGGCTTGGCTTCTTATTCATTTGCTTAGCGTTTAGAGAAAGATTTTAGGAAAAGCTTCAACCCTCACCACATTTATTTTTCCCCCTTAAGAAACAGTCCTGCCTTGTGTTTAGTTTCCATATATGATGTGTGTGAAAGGATTGCAGGAAGACTGTACTGGGCATTTAAGCATACAGAGTTAGGATAAGAGAGCATCTTGGCCATACTGCAATAGAGAGTAATGGGGATGATAAAAAAAAATCGTGGAAAAATAAGAAAGTAAGGAAATGGAAGAATCTGCAAGGTTCCCATGCAGAAATGTGCAAGTCTGCATGTTAAGGAAACCAGGCCCAAGGCACTAAAGAGATTTCAAAAGAGGTCATGCAATATAAATAAAACTTAAAAGCACTTTCTTTTCCTCCAGCTATCATGGCATGAGCACGCCACATCTGAACAAGTTTTCTCAAATGTACCCCACTGCCAAGTCTTTATGTGCTGCAGCCCCTAGCATCACCCTTAGTACACTACTTTTCTTACTACCTAAGTCCCTCACCTGCCATGTAGACACACAAGTACAATCTGTAAGCAATTTTCCTACCTTTTAATAAAGTTGATAAAATAAAATTACAGGAAGCAAAGATCTCCAAGTTCTTATTCCATTTATCTTTCTGTCTTCACCTCTAGTCTCTCCATCTCCTTTTGCTCCAGTCAGATTTACCTTGCCTCCTTTCTTGCCCTAAACTCCTCCTGATTTCTGAGACAGCTGCAGGACCCCATCTGCTGTGCAGTAGCACCACTTCATGCTGCCTGTTCAAGCACAGACAGCAGACCTGAACAGAAAGGTGCACGGCATCACATTCTCACTGACAGGCACCACAAGTATTGCCAGCTGCACATTCACTTCAGGAATTCCACACCCTGGGGAGGGATTTGCTTTCTCCTCATGAGTACTACAGCTTTCATGATAGTAAAGCGTGTTGCATGAATTCACCCATGTATCTCCTGAACTCCAGCAGAACATGGATAAAAGAAGCTGGTCCTGACATCTTGGCTGTCCCTAACATTCTGAGGTATATTCAAAGTAGACCAAAAAATACTGCAACCACTTTGGTGCTTTTGAACAGCTACCGTGAGTTTGCATCTCTGAGAGGGCCATTTTTTGGACTTTTTTCCCCAGCAGAAATCAAACAGCCTTATTAAGATCCTAGTGGAAATCTAGAAAAAAAATGCCTCTTGGTTGGTTTTTTGTTTTTGTTTTTGTTGGTTTCTTGTTTGTTTGTTTTGTTTTTGTTTTGTTTTGTTTTTGGTTTTTTTTGACAGGTATAGGTCTTTGAAAATTTTCATGTTTCCAATACAGGCTAGTTGTTGCCATAAATTGATAGTACTGGGGTAATTCATATAATTTCTTTTCAATCAGTAACATTTTCTTTTAAAGATTTACTCAATATGTAGCATATTGAATACCTTAATAAAGTTTAAATTGTTTCTTTTTCTCCATCCAATATGCCGTGTCACTTCACAGTTGTGGGGTCCCTTGCTGAATGACTTTTTGCCCTATAGTTACTACATAGATTGAGCTGCTAGTTTAGGCATGGAATGCTGCTGACCATCCACATTTTTGCTCATTGGTTTCCTCTGCATTTTGATAGACTTTTCTAAACCATCCAAAACCTAAAGATTCCCTACAGGTTTTAAGGAAAAAAAAAAAGTGGCACACGCAACTCCAACCCAAAACTCAGTCACATTGCTCAAAACTGCTGTCTTCATGCACCTGTGCACACACACAAATAAACCATTAACTCCAAAGTAGTTCTGTGAATTGAGGAGGACTCAAATCTCCTTTCCCAAAAAGAATGAAACTGAGGAGACACAGTGAATATTTATGGGCATTGGGCACTTATAACCTATGCTTTTAGTATATTATAGATATATAATTTGGATGTTCCTAATTCATGCTTTTAGAATAATGGTACTTGCAGAAATCACAGACTAAGCAGACTGCAAAGCACCTTTCAGAGCATTAATAGTAGCCTGTGACCTTTCAAGGAGGGGACAAACAGACACCTGTCATCTTCTAAGAGATATACTTTGAGTTTTTTTTGGTATAGATTTAATGCACATAAAAAATCAAAATATATGACCAGTCAGAGCCCCAAGACCATGTGGCTAAAGCAGCTTGTCCTCCTGCAGACCCCTGATGCAGCATGGGCAGTGCTGATCATTTCCAAGACCAAATGAGATGTTGGAATTAGAACGAATCTACGAATTCAGCCAAGTAAGACCCAAGACAAATGCAGGGAAGGTGGTTTTTTTTAAGTGCTTGATAAGAAGGGGAGAACACAACAAACTGGCTTCCCAAGCTCATGCCATGGAAGCTTTTTTACTTCACTACAATGTTATATATGGCTAATATAATTCAAAACCTGATCAGTTTCAAATAGGAGCACACACTAGTGCTTGTTACGATAATTTCTATATGCATTTGAAACTTTCATTTGCAAAGAACATGTCAAGTCAATAAAATTCTACCAAGGCTTTGTAAAGTAAGAATATATTGGAGTCACAATTAAAAGTGCCACTTTGAAGAAAGACTGCTTTCCTCCCTCCCAACATCTGTTCAATAAATAGATTAGTCTCAGATAATACACATAAGTTCTGCCGTTGGTTCTGTGTTCAGGTGGCACACACACAGACACACACACTCAAATTACTATGAAATTTAGTGTTGCCTGTCTGTGCAATATGAAATGAAGCACCTATGCTTACACAAATAAACTGAGTACCAGCATAGAAGGCAACTGAAGAGCAAGAACAATTGCTTAAATGAAAATTATGTAGAATAGTAATATTTAATGCTCCAGCAGAGACCCTAATCGTGATACAATGTACTACTGTATAATGAAACTTGCTCTGCTATAATTCAAATTCAAGCAAGAAAAAGCAGATGAGGGAAGAGAGATTTTCATTCTCATAATTTTAAACATAGGAGAAGCTCTAAAACCATTTTTTCAAGGTCATGAGGGAACTGTGTGGCAAAGCAGAGGTTTGTATGAATATGTTTAGTGGTGCTCACAGCATGTGACAAATGAGGCAGATCCATGGCTGTTATACACCAGATTACCTCCATGGGCTTTGAAGTATGAGCTTTAATGACTTGTATTCATAGGGCCTTGCGACAACGCAGACCAGCGCTGCTTTGCTGTAAAGCAGTTAGCTATATGATCGTGAATGAGGGTGAGAATTGAGGCATTTTCTTTTGAAGGCAAGACTAATGTTTCAGCATATAGCCAACACCTTTGCAAATGGAAATGAAGCAAAGCTGTGCCCAGCCTGAGGGAGATAAAGCTGCTAGGTGCAGCGATGCCTAACTGGTACAGGGAGTGCAGCACAGACACACAGCCTGGCACAGTGGGAAATGTCCGATGCAAAGAGACTCTTCTGTATTATAACTTGGGGAGAACAATTGCATGAACCTTTGAAGTGGATCAGGGTAAGACGGTGGCCAGGTCTGTAATTAAAAACATTTCTACAACATCTTTTGAAACTGACTCAAACGTGAGTCTGCACCAGACCCAGCTTGCAAGCTCTTTGGAGACCCATGTGTGCCAAGAATGTCCTCCAGTCCTTGCCAGTGACCACCACTCCCGAAAGGGAAGAGCCAGAGAGGGACTCATGGTAGGTAAACAGCTAGAGGCATCTGAACTAAAGCATGGAAACATGCAGGGAGACCCAGAGTGCTCCCCCAGGGTAAAGGAGTGGTTGATGACACAGAGACCACAAAATAGACCATCATCTCTCCTATCATCTGTCATCTTTCTGCACAGCCCAGAAGAACAGTGCAGGATAAGCACTGAGCCTTCCAAACAATCCCAGTCTTGGGGAAGCATTTGGACAATTCGGACCACCCAGAGAAACGAGCACAGACTGTAGGCTGACTAACCTCAGCTCTGTCCTCAGCAGCTGCAGACAGGATTTTCAGATAATTCTTCTAGCATCTACAGCTGATAATTCTCATCTGAGATTTTTGCCTCACTAGTACATATTTTTCAAAACAGTAAAGCTCCTAGGGCCTGGTTTTATTATAAGAACAATTTTCTGTAAACCTCCCAAACATGTACCATTTGATTTTTTAAGAAACTTCCCCAAAAATCACTTCCCTCCCCCATCAGAGCTTTACACTGCCTGCAGAAATTACATTAATTTTATAAAGACAGACAAGAGTTTAGTGGAAAAGCAGTCCTCATTCAGAACTCATCACTGGACATGCTGGACTAGCATTTGCCCCTCAGTTCTTGCTCCCTTAATAGGTGACGCAAAAAGACACAGATGCCAAATCATTTTGGCAGCTGACTATAAACAACAAAAAAAAAAGGCTTTTGAAAACATGTTTGTTTGAAGGGTTAAAAGAGAAAGACTATTTTAAGGATTAGAAGACAAATAGTAGGAAGTCTCAAACAGTGTCACATACCTTAAGCTGCATGAATCCAGGTACGGGGCCAGGGACTTTTAAAACTTGTGGGAAGTTTTACCCAGCTAGAGGTGTAATTAAACACAGCTGGAGAGCACACTTAAAAAGTGCCTCAAGGACTGCTCTTGGATGTATGAGTTTTGTCCATCTTGCTCACAACATGGAACTTGTCCAAGCATTTTCAGGAAAGCACAACCAGTGATCACTCTGCTCCTCAGGCCCAGCTGGCACTATTTGGTCTCCACAACGTGCCAGCTTGTAACTCCTTGAATTGCTGCTCTGTGCTGATCATGCTCTCACAACAACAATAGATGGAAGTAAGTTCCTTGAAATGGAAAAAAATTGTACCGAGAGCCAGCGTCCTTCAGCCTCATGCTCTTCGACTGATACCTAGGGACTTGGCTAAAAAACCTTATTTTGTGCCATAAAGTAAAAAGAAAAAAAGCTGCTTGAAGTGTGTCACATATTATTCCACAGCTACATTCTCAGCAAAGTTTTCCAAACACATGGAACACTACAAGTCACACTATGGAAGACCCAAGTTTCAGCTCGTCACAGGACGAAACTTCATGGAATATTCTTAAGCTAAGTTGCACAGATCTGTATCCAAAGTGCAATTTCAGCTCCTGACAATACTTTGCATTAAGGTGAGATACTAAGAATGCTGGTATCACTTTGGGAATTTACACAGATATATACCACAGGTTTTTGGCTGTCAAAGAACTTGTCGAAGACTGCTGTGGGACATGTACTGAACAATATCGCAAAGCACAGATGCATGTTGGCTCTATATTTAATATCTGAAAAGATCTGAGATATTGATTTACCCTTACTATTATTATTTCTTTCTATTATTTTACTTTATTTCAGTTACTAAACTCTTAATCTCTAGGTTTACCTTTTTCTGATTCTCCTTCCCATCCCACTAGGGGCAGGGAGGGAAGGAAGTCAGTGAGCAGCTGCATGGTACGTATTTACTACAAGCTGGGGTTAAACCACAACAGAAGCAAACAGCTGCAGCTTGCAGTAATTGAGGTCAAAAACTATCATCTCATCAAGACTTAAAGGCTCATAAACCTATGGGTCAAGGAAAGTTAGCTCAACTTATCTAACAGCACAAAGCAGCTGCAGAGCAAGTTTCTGCACGTCTTTGATGAGTTCTTCTTCCAGCTAACCAAAGACAAAAAAATCCTTCTCCAAACCCCTCTATACCACAAATTACTTTGCTTGTGTTTCATCCTACACCTAGCAGACCCAATTCAGTCCCCATATTAATGCACACAGTGCTTGGGCTCTTAGGTGATCTAACATGCCCAGGATACCAGAAATTTGGAAGATGCAACACACATTAACTGAAAATTAATCATGTTTTTAATATACGGGCTCAAAATCTTCACAGCACTAACAGATCAAAATGCCTTTTTGGTGTGATAATCAATTAGTGCGCTTGCAGGCAAAGACAACTGGGAAATCTACACAGTTGGACAAATATTTAGAGGGGAATATATCCCTTTTTGTACATGTGAAAAGTTCCTATTCATGAACAGCGCTTCCACTGTTCTCTTGAAGAAACCAGCAATTCATGTGCCACCTCCACGTCCCTAAGACCACAATGACTGTTACCAATTAACACTGCTGCAAACTCCCTTGCTAAAAGAAAACCTACTGGCCCAGAAGATAGGGGAACAAAGTAGTAGCTGGAGACAGCTCCTGAAAGGCAAAAATCTCCTGGCAGGACCAACAAAGTATACGGTTGGAGCCCAGGGCTTTTGAAATGAATTTCCATCCTTTCTTACCAAATCAGTCACAGGAATCATTTAGTTCCCCTGTGTTATTTCAACATTATCCACCGATACTTATATTAAACTTTATTCTTTTTCTTATAATTAATTTAGAGTAAGGTTGTCTTCAGCAAGCATATATATATATATATGCTCTCTCTATATATATACATATAGATGTAAGCCATCAATAAGGATGTATTTACCACTCCTAGGCCACCACTGAGCACCAGGTCACCAGGGTCAAACCAGAATCTACAAACAGGCATAATCCAAAAGAAAACCCCCAAAATTTATCACCCCTGGCTGTAACAAGCTGAAATTTCTCAGTGTAGCTCAACGACCAAGACAGATTGGGGGAGACACTTGCTCTATTAGAAGCATGGACTGAATTATATTTTCCATGCATTATGACAGCCTTTCAGTGGCATTTTCTGCTCAAGGGAGCTAGGAGACCAACTGAAGCGATTAAAGAATATGTACCAGGGGACATTTACTAAGGGAACTAAACTGCCACTAACTTAGTGTAAGTAGATGATTTTATACACAACTTACATTCTCTCCTGGTCAATGAGATGCTGTAATTACACCTAAACCCACTACCCCTGCAGGAGTAGGGTTTTCAGAAAAAAAGAGTATGTCTGTGCACACATGCACCTGTGTATACACAGACATACACATAACTAATTTTATCATGTGTGTATTATATCGTACATTATTTTAGAATGTACTGTACATACAATTATTACATACTACATTCTGTATGCATTGCATGAAGTGTAAAAGGAAAGACAGTATTCTACTTAGTATTATAAATCAGAGAAAAAAAAGCATGCATTTGGTTAAAATATTAAAATATATCAGCAAACATGAGCCTGCCAGTGACAATATTTTCTTCTCTCGTAAGATCTGGATTTCCTGTACCATGCTGCTTTAGAAACAACTGATTTTTTTTCCTAACACTAAAGCAGCATACAAGTTGCAGGGATGGACACATGCCACATGCCCTAGCTGCCTGCTAACCAGCTGCAGAAGAGGAACACCAGACTCTGTGGTTAGTGCATCAAGGCTCAGTATGATTCATTTGAAGCTGTTACTGAAGAGAGCTCAGCTCTGCCAGTGTTCACCTGCCCACAGTGGAAGATGAATACTCATTCCTGGGAGTAAACAACTTTGGTTCATCTGGCATGAAAACTCAGAGCAAAGGAAAGCACAACAAGACTGACAAGGTCTTTGTTCTGCAAGACAAAATTTGAAACTATAGGCTTTATTGTGAATCACTGTTTGTTTGTTTTTTAAAGCCAAGACTAGGCTATCCAAAAAAATGCAAAACAGAGCTCAGTCTCCTTTATCAAATAAAATGAATGAGTGCACAAGCACAGATTTCTTTCTCCACACAGCTAGCACACTCCTCTCTCATCCGCATCCCGATAGGTGCCTCTGTTTTGACAGTGCTGTGCTGGAACAAAAAAACAACTGCACCCAAGGAAACAGGAGGACAATTCAGATGAACTCATTTTTAGTTCTTTAGCCACTTCTCTTGAATCGTTGCCTAAAGGAGAAACTGCAACTGTTTTAATGAGCTGGTTCAAGAGAATAACTTCAAGGTCTGATCAAGGCTCAGGACTTGGGTTGTTGTGCCAGGAAGCCAAGAGCAGCAGTGGAGTCTGATCCCTGCAATGAATAAAGCTGGATTCTCCACAAAGCTCAAAAACAGGGACAAACTAATTCAGAGTATTTTTACTATTAGGCATGTAATTATGGGCAATTATTACAGAGGTGATATTACAGATATCATTGTCCAGAATCACTCTCATCCCCAAAAGATAATTAGAAGAGTCTGTGTTCATCATCCCCTAATTATAATATATCAATTTTAATTCCCTCTCCACTTCTAAGGAAGTACTTAAAAACTCTCATAATAAAATTAAGGAAAACAAAGAATCATGCAAGTGTGATGGCATACTTTTTAGGTAAACACTAGTTTGTGCATCCTCACCTCTGAAAGATTCAAACTATTCACTGCTGTTGAAAACACCTCAGCCACAAGCTCCATGTGGGATTTGAACATAATAATGCCATCAAGTAAAAAAATAATTACTCACAGGCTTAGAATTTTGATTTATGTTTTGTAATGTAGCAGGAATAGGGTATGATTTAGGGGTGCCTGGCCAATGGAATTTCATACGGCATGCCTGTTTCTTACAACAGCTTTTACCAAGTTGTAAAACTGAAATCATTAATTTAAACCCTTAAAATATCAACATGATGTATTTATTACCAAGTCTTAAAAATAATTGGATCATTATCATTAAAAGCTTCTTAACTGACTGCAACTTGAAAGTGCTTGCAATGAGGCAGATAGGATGTATAAAATGAGCATGTTTTTAATCTTGTTTTTAATCTCATTTTTAATGCTATGTGATCTAAACAACCAAGACATCAAAGACTAGCATTTTCTAACAGGTTTTTATTTTTTTTTCCATTAAATGACATCCAGTTTTCCTTTCATGCACTTTCCTCTTTGTCTCATGCCTTTCAATTTTCCATTTAAAATCACATTAAACCTACAGCAAAGAACAGATGTGCAATCTTAAATGTCTAGGTCCATGACTGTCACAGTGGCAACCCCTAGTTGAGAGCAGCCAGCACCACCTCTCTCAGAGGTCACTTTATTTCCTTTTCAAATAATCGTCAGCTTCACAGCACAGGCAAATGAGTCAACATATCCTCTAATTATCAGTAATCCAGAGATGCCTTTAAGAGATAATGATGACAACTCTAATGCACCAACTCTCTGCTGCTGGTTATGTCCTGATTTCCACTGCTTAGCAGAGTTGTCCCTGACCATGTGAGGGCACACCTGACTATGACACTGCCACATGCCAACCACAAGGTGGTTTAGAGATGACGCACTTCTATCCTGCTCTGTGTGAAAGCAGCTTCCTGGTGCCACAGAGGCACCTTGGCGAGCACTGCTGGCTGGCTCAGCTTCCCGAGGCACTGCAGCACTCATTCCTTCAGCTCCAGCCATACCTGCAAACTCCCTCTGCGGTCACATTAGATGATCTCTTGGTTTCTTCTCCACTGCCAGTTGTTTGATGCTATGTGAGCTGCTGAGACTAAGGTTTAACCCTGTTTTGCTTGCTGGGACACCTGGAAGCCAGAAGAGGAGGTAGCAGCAATCCACATGTGAAGAGCTGAGGGGGAAGGGATTCCTGCCCCTTTCCGGGTGAGCAGGAACTTGAAAAGTGCAGAAAACTGCTGGCCAAAGATACGAAAAAAAGAGAGGCCTAAATGTCTTGGAGGAGACCAAGCAGTACTGCAGGTAATGTGAGACCTTGATTGAAGGAAGAGTGGAGAGACCTCTCCTCACTCAAACCTTTCCATCCACGTCACAGCTCAGGAGACACAGGAATGCTGTGGACAATCTCCTATGGTCAGACACAGTCCAAGTCATCTCTTGACATAGAGGTCAACACCTCATAGAAAGCTCATAGGCTGCAGAGGGGAAAATGAGATCTGAATAGTTCAACACCTTGAAAACTTCCAGCACTGAGAAGTACTGGGTTACAGAGCATCTTCACACACCATGATGATGTGTACACACATCCTCTTCTTTCTCCCATTCTCCTTATGCTTGCACAATTATTTATTTAAGATGTGAGTTGTTCAGAGGAAAGACCATCTGCTTTCTCACCTCACAGCTACTCTTCCATTACCAAAAAACTTAAAATAACCAAACTCTGTCTTTACTGTAAAGCACATATAATACAGATACGTGGGTCACTTAATGGTATTTTTTTTCTGTGGTGAAATTCAACTGTTGGTTTTTATTACAGGTAGCATCAAAAGACCTAGATCAGGATCCTGCTGGAGAGCTGTGCCCTTGTTATTTTCTTTATTTTTTCTGTTTTCTTTATTTGTTTGTTTCCTGTTTCTCCAGAGATAAGGTTAGAGCACAGTGTATCCTAGTTTCAGTCTGTTTAGGACTGCATGACCACAGCTGTGCAACACAGCCAAATCAGACTGGGTAACCCAAAGAGCTCAGCTGCTGAATCTAGGTGTCTATATCCAGGACAAGGCACTCCTTCCTTGCAGTTTTGCTAAATAAAATCTGTAGAATTGTTGCAAGGGCAATCTGAATTGTCCTGTTCTGCACAACTGCAAACAGCAGAAGCCCACAGAAAACACAAGAATGCACACAAATCAACACCTGCACTGTCTATTCTGAAAACATTATAAATAGGCAATGACCCGAATGTAACCTGGCTATGGTCCAAACCAGTCAGGCTGAAAGTTGGCAATTAAAATTAGAGCAATCCAAGAAAAATACCTGAGAAACACTACACCTTCAATCAGATGTAAGTCCTTATCTAAAAATGATTCTCACACTTTTTTCTCCCAAAAGAATCAGGCAACATGACAGTATTGATGGCACTAATAAACACCTGAGTACACATATTCTTAATAAATGGTTTGAACATGGAAGTAGAAAGTTCCCCATTTACTTAGACATGTAACCTCCTTTGTGGTTTAATAAAAGCAATTAAAGAAACTGAAGTCAGGGTTAAACAAACAAGCTTATTAAACTGACACAAGCATGTTTATGAATAATAATTACTTTTAAAGGTGTCCTGAAGGTTTCTTCCTTCACTGGCCAAGCTTCAAGGTCAATGATTGACATTGTGCTCTATTTTTTCAATACTTTCAAACTTCATGTTGGCACAGGATTATCAGTATAATGTACTGAATTGTTCCAGTCACCAGTAATAATAACAATCGGATTTTTTTCCCTCCATACTTGATACACATCCTTCAGTGCTATCCAAATCCCCTATGTTTTGTGGCTATAAAAGGTGACACGTCAAGGTGAGAAACTCACCCTGTGTACAGGATAGGCAATTGATTAAGTAATGATAGTGTGGGGACTATGACATTAAGAACCGTATAAATGAAAATAACAACATACTCCTTATGAGAAACGAGCATTTATACTGTATACTGGTTAAACCAGGGATTTACTTTTTATTCTCCATACAAATGCTCATGGATTTAGAAATTGCAGTGCTGTTGCCAATATAAGCCAATTGTAAATGGAGTGAAAGTTTTCCCAAGACTAGAAGCCTCTCTAAGCAAGAAACATTTCTGATCATGTAGTGTGAGGAAGGAGGCATTAAGATGTTGAGATACATTGCTTGACCTGGTCAAGAAACCTGTGCTAGAAATCCTTTCTGAGTTATGCATGTAAACATAAAACCACCCAAAAGCAGCTGAGAGGGAGTCATTTTATCCAAGCAATGAATTCATTACCATTGCCAGAAAAGTCACATGAGCTACAGGTGCCACCAGACACCAGAAATGCTCATTTCAGAACTTTCCGTTTGAAACAGAGGGCATGTCCTTAAAACGAAAGAGGAGGACAAAGTAAATCATTACCCAAACCTGAAATATTTTCTTCTAGTCAATGCCAGCTTTGATGTCTACAAGCACAACTGGGCATCAATGGGCTTCCCCCAAACAACACAGCATAGGGATATCGTGGACTCATCCTGGATGAGATGCCCTTGGGTCCCCATTCCGAATTTCTCATGCTCAGGATGCTTACCCTAGACACTGAAAATCTGGGAGTCCTTAAAGTACCTAACACAGAATTTGCATAGGATATTGACCTTAGAACAAAGGGAGACATTCTCCTCTTTCCTACAATCTCTTGTGATTTTTGTACTTGCAAAAGATGAAACGGTATCTTACAATCTGCAGCATGGAAAACTTTTACCAGCAATGAAAAGCATCATGTCTGTTCATCCAGAAAAAAACAACTTAGAAGTGAAATCACTCATTCTTTCCTGAAGTTCCTTTGTTGTTCACAATTAGTTTTAAGGTCATGAAAAACCTATTATGACTAAAGGCAATAACTAGAAATTTAAAAAACAAAAAAACCCAAACAATTTTCTTGAATACCCCATTGCCTCTACTGACTACAGATCTCTACCACTGCATTCCTTTTAATAAGCATTTAGCTGCAGCAAGCAGCAAACAAAATGCTGCTGTTTCATACATTAAAAAAATTTAAAAAATCTGTCAAAGCAACAGAATTGTGGTTTGATGAAAGCCACACTGTAAGACACATACAAAATCTCAATAATCTCATCAGTATGATGACCTGCTTAGGTCCTGTGATGCTGGGAGGAAAGATTTAAGATGGTGATGGATGACTTTGTTGAAGATAATTAAAACAATGATTTCAATGAAATCTGGTGTGGGACAGATTCAGGGAAGACAGGGACACACGCACCAAACAGTTCATGCCCATCGGTCTTGCAGGGTTATGGCCAGCCAAGTAGATGCAGGCTGGGTCTGTGTAGAATATATGGCCACCACAGTTCTGTTTTCCATGCCTCCCACTCCCTAATTCCTCACTGGACAAACATTTGGACTCGAATCTATGGCTAGGTATATTCTTCTCCTCCGAACACAGTTAACAAGATACATCAGACTACAATAAAAGCACTTCTTGCCTACCTCACTATTGGGGATACAATCTTTTTCTTAAGTGTGTGTCTCTAATTCACCTCTCCCATTCTTCTTTGACTCCTTCGCCTTTTTTTCTTCCTCTTCATTCCTCTCTCTCATTTTTTCTGCATTCCCATACCTTCCTTCTCTTTTCCTTAAATCACTTAAGTGATATTTGAACTGAGATGTTGGCAGAATTAAAGACCAGCTCAGATGACCAAGAAATATCCACACCGTCAAGTGCACCAGAACAAATTTATCAGGAAAGGAAAAAATACTACTTTGTTCCATATCCCAGATTTTTTCTGAGCTATATTCCAAACAAATTAACAAAATGGTTTTTTTTTGTTTAAATAATTCACATTTCAATGATGATATCAGAAAAAGTGTCCACATTTTCACTGCAACACCAGAAGTGAGGAGTTTACTCTCTTTTCAAGTCTGCATGTGTACAAGGACATAACAAGGGCTCGCACACTCTTGTTTGAAATTGTTCTAGACAGAGGTGGGAAAAAAAAAAAAAAAGAAACCTGCAAGCTTTCCCTCCCTTATTACAGATTTTCAAGCCTCCTCATATCAGCATGTTCCTGGGATACAATATTATTTTGTATGCTTTTATCATTCCTGTGCACATAACCTTTATCACAGTTTGGCAGGGCTTTGCTCTGTGCAAACAGGTATAGCTCATACCAGTGGGAAAAGGGCCAGTGACAGAACTGAAGCTGCAAACCTTATAGCTACAGACCTATCTCAATCCCACCAGCGGTCTCAAGGCTGACAGAGAAAATACACAGGCTGCACACCTGTTTCTGGTTAAACAAAGAATTTTTATCAGTTTCACTGCCACCTTCCACATAGCACTGTTTTGTCAAGAGCCACTAATCAGAGAGATTAGCAGCAGATAAAGAACATACAGTTTTGACTGAATTAACACATTTATCTAAAACATTTTCCAGCCAGAATTATACTACATTCTTTTCAGAGCTGAAATAGGATTACGAAGCATGGAATTGAATGTCTTCAAATATGTATCTGTATTATTGCCTCTGACTGAGAAGCTTCATTAATAAAAGATGTCTCTAAAGATCTGAGGTTTGTACATAGTCTTGGTGAAGGTTTAAATATAGTGACAGTACATGTCAGTAATCTCTATTTCTTTCAGATGGCATTTTGAATGGATGCCCTAGGAAAGAACAGATAGATTTAATGGTTCATAGGCTAAAACATAAACCAAGAGGAGCTACATGTAATTTCCTTTTCCGTCCATGTCTCATATGCACATGACCAACGACGTGGTATTCCGTCCACCAAGATTCTTCCCCAACACTAGTTCTGTGTGTTACAGAGGCACTGTGCAGCTAAACTGCACTGGATTGGGTTGGGTTCACTACATACTGTGCTTGTGGAGGTCTGTATAAACACTTAAAACAGACTATGCTAGCTGTAAGAGAACACAGCTGGAGGACCTGGAGGTCTTTCTGAAACGCCCACCTAATCGCTCAGTGGTGCAAGAAGAACTTGAAACTTCTGAAAAACTGAAGCGAAGTTCTGAACCAACACACAGCTTTGAACTGAGACAAATAATAGAATATATTTTTTAAAAAATCACAGGACGAAAACGCAAATCCCAATAGCAGAGCGTAGAGCAAGCTACTCCCCATAAAACTGGAGAGGCAAACCTTTTTCCAGAGTCCCATATAAGGCTACCCCAGGCAAGGCAGCTGCCAGCAGACTCCAAGGCAGCACCTTCCTGTGCAGCCAAGGAATCAGAGCTGACTCAGTAACATGGTAACCACATCATTTCTTTGTGCACACAAACTGCAGGAAACTTGTGTGCCTCAAGCGTACTCACCAGATGGGATAATTAGGCTCAGACAGATCACTGACCTTCCTAATAAAAATAACCCAGAAATTGAGGTTGACTGAAGAAATCTGTGTCATGCTACCAAACTCCTAAGCAGTCCATGGAAAGCCATCTATACTGACTCACCCAGCAGCCTGGTGTTCCTACAGGTGCACCTTTTGAGGGCACAAATCACTTGGTTTGGGGCATTCTTAAGTATTTTTTTTGAAATTTCTTTATGGAAAACAAGCACTGAGATTTCACTGCTGGGAGCTACTCAGTCATCTTTCTATGAAAATGATGAAAGCACATATATATGTATTTATGCTAAGCTATTCTCTCTGTAATTATCACTGAGGCTGGTTTCTCACACTAAAACAATTTTGGAGAAGTCAAGTCTTTCAAACATCACAAAGGGTAAATGCCATTTAACCGTCCATAAATGGAAGGCTGGCATTCATTAAATAACATAATTTTATCTGTAATTAAAAACGTAAATATAATCAAATAATCTGATGCTTGAAAATAAATTCATTATTTTAGAATTTCAAAGGCCATACAAGACACCATGCTCTCCCTGAAATCAGGGAGGTTTCCATCCTTTCCCTATTTTTCCTTCCTTGATGTGTGCCATAATGTTTAAACCCATGCTGATGAATAACCACATTCACACAAGGGTACTCTGTTATTTTCTAGGCATTGTCATGTCATATAATTCTCTTCCATGTCCTAAACCAGAAAGGATTAGACACAGTGCCAATTATTGCTAAGCACAATCTGCTACGAACAAAGCACACACCGCAAGCCCAAAGACAAGCAATTTTGCAAGTTCACAGGCAGAAGATTCCTCAAAAGGCTCATCACTCCCATGGAGATTAGGCCTGGCTCAGTGAGCTGCAGCAACTGGCAGCATTTTTTCTTGTACACCTATGGCCTGGCATTCTCAGGCAGCCAAATATTTAATGTATCCAGAAGCTTTCTATGAACACAGCCTACAGACACGTTACATACCCCAACACAGACAGACAGCTCCACTTGGCCCTGCACTGGATGCCCTGGCACAGATGGATCCATCTTGCTATTTGAGACTTAGATCTACGTATGTTGCTTCCACAAGGAAAAACTAGGCATCAAGGGCTACTCCTCATTTTATTGAAGCACATATCAAAAAATCAAACTAACTAAATACTCTAATTCAACTCAGAGCAATATCCACGTTTTACAAACAGTGCTTCTTTAGCTGGAGTATTCAGAGGAGATTGAAGGGACTCACACCAAAGTTAGAGGCAGGGCTTCGGTGAGAAAGTTTTAGGTCTCTGACTCCACACAATATGCACTTATACACGTGGACACCACTTCCTATATATCCAGTGGCTGTCCTGCAAAAAACAGTGATTCACAACAGAACCATAAAAGTATCTGTACTGTTACTTCTGATCCCAACCCCTGACTGGAAATCATGTTAACAGTTATTCAATTTGAACTCTGCTAAGAAAAATACACCCACAAATTTGAAAAGGAGCACAGATTTTTGATAAAGTAAAGTAGGCCAGTAAGCAAGGAGGGAAAAAATAATAAGTCAAATCACCTTGTTATTTACCTCAAAAGCATCAGTCACTCCATCAAAACAAGAGATAACAGGAATGTATTAAATGACTCAACCCAACTATTTAAGTTGCATATTTTACTCATTTTATACAGGTCCCACCTGTGTCACAACCTCCCACAGCTCGAATCTACACACAATTCACTACATGGTAAGAAGAGATTTGATCTTAAAATTACTTTAATGCTGACCTCTAGCGACAACTGATGGGAATTTACCTTTCTGTGGGCCTGTCCATTTGGGAATACATCTTTGGGCTTCTCTGTAATTACAGAGCTTGCTCCAACTCACAGCTACCCCCACTGCAAGGAGTGTGCAGCCAAGGAGAGGCCTTGAACTCACATTTATTACAGTCACAGGTGAATTAAGGGTGATTCACCACAGTCTGTAGAAATGTTACGATTAAATCCAAACCTCTGTTTTCACTTATTAAAAAGAGGAAAAGGCAACAAAATACAAACACTAGATTTTGAGCCTTGTAACTGTAACAAATGCATTACAGTATCAGCTACACAAAACTAATGACAGACAACTGCCCACACCTTCATGCAGACAACCAAAATGTCATCTTTCATCTCCGGATCCATAATAAAAAGGCAAGCTCTTGTCCTTCAGTGCTCTACAGCAAAAGCAGCCCTGCACCTTGAGCAATACTTCTGCAGCTTTCTCTGCAAAAGAAGGGTGTGATGGGCCCCTGGGGGCAGGCATTTCCCCTGCATACCCACTGAAACATAGTCCAGAGGGAAGGATACCCAGGTTACAGCAAATCATCAACCACCTCACCTATGAAAGCAGGGAGGAAATGACAGTGGCTGCTCCAGAATGCAGCCTCCAATGTTTCCAGTGATGGAGCATCAACAACATCCACATCATAAAATATTTCTTCTTTATATCGAGTCTAAATCTATCTTCTTTTAGTTTAAAACTCCTTGTCGTATCACAAGAGCCCCAATCAAGGAGTTTGCCCCAGTGTCTGGGAGGCAAAGTAAATGGGTGATGGCCATGAACCACTGTAAGCAACTGTTTCAAGAGGGTTTCCAAAGTTGGAAATGTTTTGGAAATCTGCCAGCTGGATCGCAAAGGGTGAGAACCCCCATTGGAGCTGATACCAGGTTGGGTAAATATAAGTGGGCTTTGTGTTATCTGAATCTGTAATGTTCCCTTTTGCATTGCCCAGATGTTGTAACCTGTGTATATCATTTACATAGTCATGAATGGTACCGGGGGGATTTTCACATTCTGTTAACTGTCCACCCCAAATATTTGTCTCTGGCAGAGCCCTCAAAACCAGAGTCGACAGAACTCCCTTCCTGAAAGCTTGCTTAAAGGACTCTAAGTTTCCAGACTCCTCTTCCACTGAGCTGATAACACAGGGATTTTTATGGAAGCTGGTGCACAGCCATGGCCAGGTGACAGCACAGACAGCAGCGCCATCAGGGAGAGAGCCCCAGGGCCCTGAGGAAGCATGCACCACAACAGAACGTGGAGCCAAAAACTAATCAGTCATACCGAGGCACAAACACAAACCCAAATGTATTTCAAGATAATTGACTTGACTCTTCAGTCATTTTGACTGGAAAGAATCAGCTGTCACAACAGACTTAACTTCAGAAGACTGAAGATTAAACACTCAGTTGATGTGAAATTAAAAAGTCCTCTCATACTGACAAATTCATCACCTTCTCATAATGAAGACCGCACAGTGGTTAAAACATCTCTGCTGAACAAGCTGCCAGCAAGAAAATCCAAAGAAGTGTTTATTTTTCAGCACCACAGGCATATAAACTGTACACTTGATGAACACCTGCTTGCCAGCAAGCCATGCAGCCTTTGGCAGCAAACCTGGACCTTCCTTCCCCCAACACTTGGACTTGATGACTCTTCCAATGTCTTCGCAGCTTATCTAATCACAGCAAAACACAACAGCCATGTGAGAAGGAAAGCATACCTTATTTAAGCACACTGAAATCAAACCTCAACTTTCAGATTTAATGTCTAGGCTACAAGCTAGGTAAATGAAGCTTCCTCATGTATGCCAGCTGCATGTAGGAGTGCTTAAAATGTACATATATAATTAGACTTAATTATCTAAGAGGGTTGGTGGGAAAGAGTGGAGGGGAAAGAGAAAGAAGGGGCAGAGGCTTAATAACGGATGCAGAATTGCCTCTAAGTTGTCATAATCATGCTTAGCTTGGACATCAGCATAAAGTGGTCTTAAAAAACAATCATTTGCTCATGCTAGTGGCTGTCAAAGCTCCATCTAATCCATTCATTAACAAAGTATCAGGTTAGCAAGCTGCCATGGCCTTCTGATAATTAGTTTTCATTGTGGGGTGGCACATTCTGTATGACATTGACATAATAACTCCATAAACTGCTATAATTTATTTGCTTCCGAGGCTTTTTTTTTCTCCATTAGTTCTTCAGCAGATTGTATTAAACATGCACAAACTATAAATACAGAGTCCTTTGACTGATCTCAGAAGCCTTAGACAGCATGGATAGCTATTACACAAGCAGTTCATGACAAAAGACTTGCCTTTAGGTCATTTAAAGAAAGCCTGGTAGAATAGCTGAGAGCAGACCATGCCAAATGACCCCTCATTAGGTCTCATCTCCATCATCTACAAGTACTGAGTAAGGTGCTACTCTGGCCCAGCACACAACACAGTGATTGAGCAATGGTTGTGCAGGAAAAGGACTGCTGCTGTTTTAACATCTCTTCATCACGTCTGTCTTCTTGCCTTCACAAGAAAGTACCCATCCAAGACGGGTTTAGCTGGGCTAAAGTCAAGATAGTCCAATCCTTTTTCTGCAAAGTAATTTAAAAAGAAGCAGTTCAAAAAGGAAATTGTAAGATGTGGACAGTAGAAAACAATGTTATATTTTCCTTCATGTGAAAATGAGCAGGTTTCTGCAAGGCTCTACAGCATGCCAACCCAGCCAGTTTTATGGTAGCTAGGTTAAGGTATTTTATTCCTTGTATCAAAGACATGATCTTTACTCTTATCCTAGGAAACTGCGTATCAGCACTATCTTCTGCAGTAAGTTCACAGGCTAATTGTATGGTGCTTTCAAGACACCATGTAAGATGTCTTTTGATTTTCTTGTTTCTCCCTTGACTTGTGAGCACAGTGAAGATTTTCAGCTATCCTCTACTAGCTCTCTCCCCTGGTACCACACTTTATCACATGATTTTTAATTCATGCACTATCACTACTAGAGGCCTCATCTGTTCTCACAGGGTAATATTCCGGAGAATTTCTTGCTCTCATCTCTGTACTTCTGCAACCTCTTCTTGCTGAGCTCAGCAAACATGGAAGATTATACAAACTAGGTGGAAGGAACCAATCTTCAAATAATAGCATACTTCTAATAAATGCAAGCCTTTCTTAATGAAGCCTGACAGATGTTTACATACAATTTTTCACACTGATATGTAAATAAAACCACTTGGCACAAATCTTAACAAAAGGTCATCAAAATACCCAAGCAATTTCTTTCACCACTTAACATATGGTTTTGCTGAATTTCATTTACCGTTGTGCTGCCTTGTTGTTTGGCTTTATGGGATATGATTAATGGTCACTACTCCTTCCTTTTCTGTCTTTAACAGGACTCGTTATTTGCGTATCTCCCCCAGAATTGTCCAGCTTAACCAGTGATTTCTCTTTTGAATGCAAAATGTTCAAGAAGCTCTGACATTGTATTAGCAGAACGAAATGGGAACTATTTTGGAGCATAACAAGTTACTTTCTCTGGAAAAAGCAATTAACATCACACTTCAGTGAAACTACCTCTGAGAAAGGAGATAACACTGCAAGTATTTGAAACACAGGAGGCCCAAAAGCAATTGTTTGGATGTGGATTTTCTTTATTCAATGCTATTCACCAAATAGTATTTTGAATCCTGTTACAATGCATTGCTTGTTCTTTTCTTCTTACCACTGCTCCATCTGATCAATTCCACTTGAAAAGAAAGAAAAACAATTAAATAACATGTTGGGAGAGCACACAGTGAAGATAGAGTTATGTTTTCCATGCGTAATAAAGAGTGTGTGACTTGCTCACAAAGGTGGTCAGTAACCAGTGTGCAGTAGCAAGAAGAAATGATGCAGGAGAAAAAAGTACTCATCATCTACAAGACTATAAGGTAAGTAGAACTTATGCATGTGGTTTTACAATGGGCCCCTATCCAAGGGCTAGCAGCACAGAAATAATCAAACAGAGCTGAAGACTCAGCAAAAAGAACAGGGCATTTAAAGAAAGTGATGTTTACCACTAGGAAGTCATTCCTCTGATAAAAATTTAACAAGCACTAGTGTAGGCAGAAAAAAAAATAAAAAATTACAGTTTCCCTAAATGAAAATAGCAATCAAAGTTTTTGATTGCCTATCAGCTTTGAAATGCTAATCATTATGGTAACTGTGTTGGTGAAGGTAAGGAATTACTTAAAGTGTGTTATTTTCTTTTTTTAGGGTTTGTGTTTTTTTTTTTTAATCACTGCTTCTCTACAGCTGCACACGCTCAAGAAACAAAACTGCATGGATGATTACCCCTGTTGAAGCAGTCCAAAGGTTCACAAAGTAAAAGCTCCTTCCACCTTAAAGATCAAGGTTTTAAATTAGGAAAGTACTTAAGTCTCCAGCTGATAAAGATATTTGACCTGCTGGGCAAAGGTAATCACCAGGGACTTAATTCAGGACTCTCACAGCACACAACTCAGGGGGGATCCCCAATGCAGTAGTTTGAAACAGTAAGATGCTACTTAGAGCAACAAGAAAAACAAGCACTGCAATTTCACAAATATTAATAAAAAAAAAGAGAAGCTTTTAGCCTTTTCCCTAAGAACTCAACACCCTTTTCCTTCAGAACCCTGTCGCTGTGGGACACAATGAAGGGAGATGCGAAGAGGACAGAAGGCTGCTGGACTCCTCAAGAGGAGGAGCCGCAGGTTTATTTTCCAAACCTCTTTTATACTTTTCACAGATGTGCCCACCTTAGAGGTGGGACCCTTGGGACCACTGGTCACTCACAGAGACCACTATGTGAAGTCCCTCCTCTGGGAACACATGTGGAAAACACGATAGTTTACAATGTGTGACCTTGTTTACCAGTTTCAATCCCTGGGAACAGAATTCCCTAAAACCAAAACATGGCAGGCACGAATTGTGGCAACAGAACCCTTTTTCCAAACACTGGCAGAGGTGTCCCAGTCAGCCCCATGTCAAGCTCATATCAGGAAAGGAAACAGGTTTTGCTGTTGTTGATCAGATTTTGACTCCATATACCAATACAGTTCCAGCAGGATTAGAAGAAAACTTCTGAGACTGCTGTCATGTTCATGGTAAGACCTTCAACAGACTCAAAAGAAAAGAGGAGTTACGTCGAGTTAAGACAAACCTGGCATTAGCAATCCTGCACTGCGTGGAAAGGCCATCGTGATTGCAAAGCTCAACCACAGAAAAGCAAAGTGGTAAGAAAATGAAATCCAATGAAATCAGCTAATTCCCTGTTTCCATCAACAACTAAGTCACTTGGATCAATTCACATCTTCCTTAATGCCTAAATCTCAAGTTCCTATGAAAAACAAAACAAAAACTAGAGAAAATTACACTGCACTTAGAACTACAGGAGATTTTGATTACATCTTTTATCATCAGAGGCCAAGTGTTCTTATATGAGAGAGATATACCAACATACCAAAGCACTTTAATATAAGCCTCCATTTCCCCTCAAAGCCAAGCAAACTCCTGGATGCCTCATTGAACATAATGAAATGGCAATGAAAAAATGCAAAAGAACATAAAGCAAAATGCACAAGGTGTGTATCTTTCTTCATTGTTCCTTTTGATCACACCAAAAATACTAATCAGTCATATAGACATATTACTGTAACACCTAGCTAGTAAACAGCTTCTATTTACAAACAGGATTATCTGCAAAGAACACAACTAAGAGCTCACATGGACAATACAGTAGCTCAGCTGATACTGGATAATGAATTAACCTATGGGAACTCAATCTGGACCAGTACAGAGCCCACAATTTAATCAAATAACAAAGTGTTCTATTCATAGGGAATATTACTCCAAGGATGTAGCATACAGCAAGATACACAGGAGTATTTCAGACCTTGGAAGCCTAGTTGCCCCTCAAATGTTTGCCACAATTTTAGCCGGTGACATCCAAAATTAAAATAGATGTCCAACAGCAGACTGGGGGAGCAAAATTAGCACTGGGAAAATTTTCTCTAATGAAAAGCATATAAAAAAATACAGGATGTAGGAGATTGGGCAACTCCCTTAATGTTTGTTTTCTCTGAAGAGCAAAGAACTAACCCTGGGGGCAGTGTATGGAGCAGGGGGAGCCCACAATGTGATATCTGGGATCTATTTTTCTCTTTTTACATCTTACCTATCTCCACGTGTGTAGAAACAAAACTGCAATATAAACTCAGAAAATTCTTACATGAAGTACTTAAAAATACAAAACAAACAAGCAAATAAAACCCCAAAGCAATTGATGACTTCATTTTGGGAAGCATGGGCTAGCTGTTCTGCTAGAAACCAATCAAATGCCCAAATGCAGTTCTGTGTAACAGAAAAAGTGTCAGGAAAGACAAATCAAGCAATAGCACACTGTTTACTCCAATACTCTGATGGGTACTGGCAAGAAGGCACTTTCCTGTTTGAAGCATAACCAGCATCCAGAGCTACACAGCATGGCAGATACATGACACTGCCGTGACAAGCACTATGAGGTACATCAGATACATCAAAGTTACTACGAAATTTTCTCCTCCCATCCCAGGATTCCACTGTCCGTTCTTTCTCGTGTCAGCACAGTAAGCACCTTCATTTTTTCTGCTCCTGAGGCTGACACAAAACACACTTTAAGAGGCCAGGTAGCTGCAACCCACGGAAGTTCTGACCACCATGCGGAACTGGTGGCTTGCTTGCCACACTCACCTGGGACTATCACCACTAAACAACAGTCTGGGGCACATCATCATTGGCTTTTACTTCACCTTACAGTAAAATGATAAACCCTGCAAGCACCTGCCACGAAAGTGGACTGATACAGCAGAATTTAGCTTTGGTATACGACTTAAACCTGCAGTATCAAGTAAGAGGCAAAAACACTGAATGCTCTTCAGGCTCACTGTAACAGCCTGTAATGAAAAACTATTGCAAAGTGAGTTCTGAAAACTTTATAGGATACACTGCTTTTATAGTTTAATAGGCTCTTCTACATCCTTCTACTTAAGTATAAAATATCACACCAAATACCAAGGTCAGTATAATTTCTGATTGTCCTTATGTGTCTGGTCTGAGCAAAGCGATGGGACACTATATACTCAGGGGAAGTTACAGCTGCCTCTTGACAGCAGAACTCCCAACTGAGAGCATTTTGGCCCCTGGAAGGGAAAAAAAAAAAGGACACAATATTTATTTGCAATAAATACATACACACTATATAAACTGATTTATCCTTGTAACTGATCTAGGCTCAGTATAATTGCGTACTTTTGCCATATTTTCAGACAGATTCTTTTCATGCTCAGATGGGTTCCTCTTCTTAGGAAAATATGTATACCCTGGAAGTCAACATAACTTGTACGCTAAATAAACACCCTTGGAGGAAATAACAGCACCTACCACTACCTAGCCAGCTGAACATGAGGAATGCCAACAGTGGATCTTATTATCTACATGCACGCATGCACAGGGATGTGAGCTGGAAACAATGAGGCCTGTGTGGTTTTGGCATAAGGCTTTGCTCAGCCCACTTTGATCCACGTGCATTTAAACAGCTTGGGATCTAAAAAATGGCACAAGAATAAAATTCTGTGATTTCTGCACAGGAAGCACATGTGGCCTATGCAGCCACCAACTTTCCCACCGTAAAGAGAGAGTGAGCAGAAAGCTGAAATAATGGAATTCTTAAACTAAGAAAATACAAACCAAACTTCTCTCAACTTCATCACAGCAGAAACCAAGAACAAAAACTACTGCACCTATTTTATCAACTTCACCCACCAGATTTGGAAGCCACTTTAAATACCCAACGCAGACTAAAAAGAAGCAAGACTGTTGTTTTCAATACGTCTGCCAAAATACCTGCTACAGTTTTTCAACCTGCATAATCTCTAAGCAGTTTTAACCAGATACAGCTGTTCGTGTAACTTAAATGGTGTTTTTCTCCCTGAAATATTTATTCCTCCTAGAATATTAATATTTCTTGGTTAAGAGCCCCACATAATAAATCATTTTGTGAAATACAGTCTATTAAAAGTGTAGAGTCCATGCAGAAGTTTTTACTAAGCGACTCATGCACACATGAAGAAACATGGAGCAAATGTTACCCTGCACACATAAGCAGTCAAATGCCTCAAGTAAACACATTAGAAGGGAAGAAATCACTTTGGTGCATACTGGGTGGGTGGAACTGGGATTAGTCTGAAATGATTTCTTGTTCATTAGGTTACTACTTTTCAGTGTACAATCCATTTTTTAAATAAATGAAATACTGTTTAAATCTCATCAACTAGAATTTACAATCATTTTATGGTACCTATATTTCACATCTAGGAGAGGCCACCATGACCATCTGATTTGATCCCCTCCTTAGAATGAAGACTGAAGAAATCACTCTCAGGCTTTAAAACTTCTGGATCTCATTTGCTACATATAAATTAGCTGCCAAAGCATGACTGAAAAAGCTATTTAAAGTGACAATAGAAAGAGGAAGAGAGGACAATCAAAGGCACTGATCACTTAAATTTTACAGCACTTACATTCCTGATGTTTGCAATAGTCCTGCCTTGACCTCTGCTTGGACACCAAAGCATGACAGTACTTTCCTCATTGCTGAGATGAAGGCATTTATGGTCAAGGTCTTATATTTTATTTAAACACACTGCAGAAGGACATTAAATTTTACCAGTCAGATTCACCATGGTACTTGAGCGAGGCTGGGGCTGCAGGGCAGAGCAAACAGCCAGCTCACGTGAGAGCTGCCAACGTGCAACTTCTCTCCATGGGCCCAGAATAAACATCCTCATCTTTCTCACACCCAGACAGGTTTCCCAGCCCAATGTAGCCTCTCTCCTCCACTTGGATCTTATCTTAGAGGGATGACAATACTGCATCAACCAGCCCCACTGTTTTACAGATTTGAGTCCCAAGTAAGACAAAGTCCTGTTTTATGAACAGCAGCAAAAGGAGACAGCAGCTCTGCCAGCCGTTACCAGGGTTTTGCTCCCTTGAGAGCTCCTTCTCTCAGATGGAGGTCTCCACTTGCCATTCAGAAGCACTTTTAACTCACCTTGGGCCTAAACACTGTAAGTATACAGAAAGGTACTAAAGCAAGTTTCAGTGAATCAATCTCACAGACCTCACAGCACAAGGATACAAAACCATCACCACACACCCTCCCTGGCCACAGCACATTACATCTGCACCTCATTAGCAGCAATCATTTCAACCAAATGATGCATGTATTTCAAGCATATCTATGAACACAAATATCGAATAAGGTCTTGAGTCATTCCATCTAAGGCACCTGAAATGACTGCAATCAGTAAAGTCTCCCTATTGCAGAGCCAGTAAGAATACACATCTCCTGCAAACGTGACAGCCCTGAGAACACACTTGATCCTCCAGGCATCAGTGTTTTTATTTTTGACTGTACAGCTATGAGCCTTTGCCAAAAGGAGAATCTCAGCTCTCCCTGCTGTAGACAGCGAAACAACACTGACACAGAGATAGATGAATGCCAGGAAGGCAACAGGAACCTCTTCATTTTATCTGGGGCAATCTTTCAGCCATATAATGAAATCAAAATCTCTTGGGGACCTTAGATCAAAATGGTTTTTGGTCTAGCAACCACAACTCCCCTTCAGGCTCCACATGGGTTATGGGTTTAATCTCATCTTCCTGCAAGCACAGCGGCAGGAGTGGGGCCACCCTTGACTCCATCGGCTGCTCCATGGCTGCAGGCTTCAGGCACAGCAGAATTCAGCTGTGTATGCTGATCAGGGCTCTAATGCTGGCAATAGAGGTGGAACACATAATCAAGGTAAATTAACCTAGAGCAAGATAATTCACTACCAGTATTACCCCCCACCCCCTTCCACAGCCCCAAATGCATCAGTGACAAGTACCCAGACTTTTCCCAATGAAAGAGTGACTGTATATCAGCCCATTATCTTTACCCTTAACTCTAAACAAACTGTAGGAAAGTCTGTACCTGAATCTAAGGTTATTGATATCGCTGTGAACAGGAATGTCTCCCACAAAAGTAACCACAATGCTAATACTGTATAGCAGGATGGAGATCTGAACTAGGCACCTGTTACTTAATGCAACTTTCTGAAGTCAGATTTAACTTTCTGGATTTTTTTTCTTGTGGCTAGTGCTGATGGTTACCAAAAGCATGAAGCTTAACATGCCAATCCACATGAGAAGGAAGCCTCTCTGTCCTCACCCTGTTTCCTTTCAGGACACTTATTTAAGAGAAACACAAAACATCTCCCTCAGTTGCAGGGACTTGAGACAGAAAAAGCAAGAAAATTCCTCAAATCCCAAGACATTCTCAGTGAGGTGTTATCTTTTGTCTCTTCTACATACTACTCTTCAGAGCAAATGTTCTTTTAAAGCACTCCCTGCTCCTGCCCAAAAAGGAGAAAATAACATCTCCAGCTATGGAAGTACCCAGGCTTCTTTTTGAAAGTCAAGATGTGATATAGAAGATTATGAAATACTACACATACAACTACTCCTTCATTCCACAAGTCTTCCATTCAGCACAGCTTACATCCAAAGCAAGTCACACACAGCTGTGTAAGCCCAACGTGCAGTTACACATCTGCCTCTCCTCATAAGGTTACCAGCAAATTTGTGAAAATAGAGGGGTCAACTACGTACCTGCCTTCCTACAAGAGATAAGGCACAGGGTCTTACACCTGTCAAGACACTGAATTCATTAATTTCTAATAATCACAGGCTTTCACTAAATCTCCTCCATACCTCTTAATCAAGCATTTGTACACGTTCTTACCAAAGACAGAAGCTCAGCTCTCACCGTCATGTCACTGCCAGTAGTCTTGCATCAGGCAAGTTGGGAAGGTCTTGTATGTTAAGAAGTAGCAGGAAAGGGAGGGAAATCAGTTTGATTGTGTGCATTTTCAACACACAAATGCTAGTAATGGAGAGAACTCAAACTTCACCTCCCACCCCTTCATGCTCTACTGCAGATCATGACAGCAGTTACCTCACTTGGATGCTTTCTATGGCTCCACCTTTCCCACCATTCAGGTTAAATGGCTGAGCTCCCTGGATATCACCCAAAGCTCTTTTGTGTCACTAGCATGATGTCATTGATGTCATCGCTGTAACAATCAGCCCTGAAGCACAACACAGTGATTGTTTCTCCAACTCACATTCACAGCACATTTGTTCCAGCAGTCTTGAAAATGAGAGGATGAGGCAGGCTAGGTTTTCCTGCTCAGTAGGTTTTTGCTCAAATCTAATTAAAAACATTCAGCAATTCACTGAAGTTCCTAGAGAACTGTACATGTACCGTACTTGAAAATAAGCTCTAAAAGCAAACAGTCCTTTTATTTTTTACATGCATTCCCCAGATGGAGAGGTTTCCTTAGAAGTTTCTTCATGATATTATACTGAAACTGCTGAAGCAGAAAAGTCGAGCTGCTTCTGAGCTATCTTGGTCTTGTTATTATAGCTAATGGTTTTCTTCTTCATCTAAAAACTAACAAGGAAAGCCACTGCTGGTTCTCTGACATGCAGAGAAGTGACAGTACAGCTCACTAGAAACAGACAGCTGTGGTCACCTTGGTCTGAAACTGGGTCAGAGATGCCAGCTCACAGTTGTATGGGAGAGACATGCAAGTAATATCGGGGATTCAGAGGCTGAGGACAAGATCATCCTTTTTTCTTGCTGGTAGAACTCAGGTAATACAGCTTTAACAGCTCTGAAAAGGCAGCTTCCTCACAACAAAAGGTATGTTTCATGTACAATTTTTGTAACTTTTCCTCATTTCTGGGAAAATTTTCAGGGAATCTATGTGAACAGCCAAGCCCTGCACTGCTACACCACCTTAACCCAAAGAGAGCCATCAATAGGAGACAGCATTACACTGCATTACAGCATTACTGTGCATTACACTGCTGCTTGTGGGAGAATGTGTGCTGACGGAAGGTCAGCCCAGCCCCAAACACTGTTAAGATCACTGGACAAATTCAGTGGGAAAGACTAGAGAGTCTTAATGTATTCTGCTTGTAACTCCATCCTTGACACTGAAAACAGACCTCTTGCCACCTAAAGTCACTTCAACCTGGAGAACTGCAGCAGAGCATGTCACACACAATGTCAGCGAAGTCTTGCCATCAAACAAGTGCTAAAGGATCCCTCAGACTACCTAGCTATGTCATCACCAGCTTCCAAACTCAGACTTTCTCAGAAACTGTCCCTAAATGCCTCGAAAAATGCCTGTCCTCATCTCCAGAAACGAGAGTGCCCTTAAGCTGCACAGCCAAGAATAAATTCCTTCAGGGTTGTAACAACCAATTAAGGGATGTGAAGCAATTACTTTTATATCCATACAAATGAAACTCCTCCAATGCAATTAACAATCCCTTATCATCCACTGTTGAATTTGCAGAAACCATATGCTGTACACTCTCTCCTCCCCCAACTTTCCCACAATTTTAAGCAGTTTGTTTTAGCTAACGTAATGAAACCTACCTATTGAAGAGAAATAATAGATGTGTGCATATTATCTGAGTATTTTTAAATGTCTTTTTTAATTTTAAATATAATTTCATTTGAGATTTTGCTGCTTTCATTTCTATTAATAAATTATCACTTCTTCTTTATAAGTGATGAGCTACTATGTCATGTAATTTCTTTCCTCTAAATAGACTAAGACTTTGATCTAATGCAAGCCCTTGCTGGGAATAGAGAGACTTTCTATCTAATTTAGTTACAAAAAATATTCAATTAAACTTGGGAGTTTAATTCATTTAGTTATGAAAATTAGATGAGCTCAATAAGGTACATTTGATTTGCCTTAAGGAAAAAAAAAAAAAGAATACTATCTGAAAGGGAAACAAATATGAACGGAGAACAAAAGTAGCTTTTCCTGCTCATGTTGAAAGGTGAATAATATGAAGAGTCTGAGTTCCATTTTGTGTGCCTACATAAAACACAGCCACAATGAGTTCATGCAAATTATATTTCCAAGAGATTCATGAACAGCTGGTTTTAACATCCTAATTGTCTCTTGGGTAACAAAAATCCCTGTAGGTCATAATTGAGTCCACCCCAGCCAAGGGAGATCTGATTTCTCACAACAGTATTACACCATACACACAACTCTTCTCCATCTCCATTCGAGGAAAAGTATCTGAATTATTTTTCAAAAGCAGAACAGAGCAACACAGATCTTTCCAACAGAGGCCTCCTCCTAGTTTTGCAGGCATGACTCACCATTTTTGCAGATGGGACAGCACTGGTCAGGCTCATACACGGGATCCACACACTCGGTCTGGGGACAGGCTGAGACCGTGCACAGCACTTCGCCGTTGGCTTCACAGCGACACCTTTCACACGGAGACACCTGAAACACAAACCCAGTCACCCTTTAACTCCTTCACTTAATGCACTCCTGCAGTGTGCAGCGCCCACCTTCTCAGCTGCAGTGCTCTCTCCTTCACATCTTTTTCCTCCCCGCTCTAAAACAAATGGGTTTTGTGGCCTTAAATAATGCAGAGAGCAAGACTAGGCTCCCGCAAAACTACAGAACCACAGCGGGAAAAGAAAACCTAAATAAAACAGGTTCTTCTCTGAACCTACATACCAAATGGGAAAGTCAGAGGGATGTTGAAAACAAGAACAGTGAAGATTAATAATATGAATAAAACAAAAATTACCTTACTGAATTTCTAATGAACTTCCTGAAAATTAAGTTCAGAATCTAGTTTAGTTCTATTAAAGTTTCAAAAAATAATTTAGAGAAAAAAAATGTATTTTAAGAAGAAAAGTTTTGCTAAAAGAAGTTTGAAACTTCTTTTAATGGAAATCCTTAATGTAATTTTTTCAGGTTTGAAAGTATTTTGGTAGCAAGAAGTTACATTTTATTGAAAACTACCTTTTTCAAAGATAGGTCAGGAAAAAAACCCCCATCCTTTTGAATTCAGGTATTTCCCATAGGTTAATTGTTTGTGGACAATTCTTCTAATAATTGTAACTTCCTGAAAGGAAGTTGAAATTCAAAAAAAAGGAGTGAAGGAAAATACAGGTAATCCTTTATACCTAGTGAAATGTTACTGGGTTTGAAGAACTCTTACAGAATAGGAATACCATGATATAGTTACATGAAAGACCTACTTGAAAGAAATTAATTCTCAACAAAAGAGTAGCAAGACTCCCTTTAGTAAAAAATGGACTTTGAAATGTCTGCACTTGTCACGTGTACAAATCCAGCTGTCCTCCTCGGCATTCCTGACCAAGCACATCACACTTACATTGCTGACATCCTCACGCCACACAAGATAGAGGGAAGCAAGGATGTGAAGAGCAATAAATGCTATACTGTAAATCTCATTGCTGCACTCCAAAAAACCACATGGGTACCCAGGCTCAGAACACAGGATGAAAATGCAGCTGAACGTTATTATTAGTGATCCTCTATAATCTGTGCAGATACTGATTTACTTAAGAAGGAGGCTGTTCCTTTTATGGACGCTTTTTCATTCCAGATTCCAGCTGATGCAGACAATCCCCCATTGCACTTCTCCAATAAGAGCAGAAAAATAAAATCTAAAAAAGAAAATAATTATTTGCTATGAAGAATCACCCAGATGTCTAACTTGCGGATCATCTGCTTCTTCTCCCTACTTTTTAGGCAGCCTATCACATTTTTTCCTCAAATCCGTTCTCTGCTTGCTTGCCTCTCACATCCTTCTCACTTCCAAAGTTCAAACATGCTGATGCTTGCAAAGCATCATCTCCAACTAAATGCTCATTCATGCTTTGCCACTTTCCTTCCCACCTGCCAAGGCTTTTATTTTCTTATGCACTCACGTATCTTTCACGCCCTCCACTCTGCTTAGAAAGCCTAAATAGGGTCTCCTGCTGTGTTGCTTTCTGCTTTTATTACTATTATTTATTTCAGGTTTCCTTTGCCAGCTACTCACTTTATGTTTTCCCTTTGCTTTACACTCTTCCAAGGATAACACCATGGCATATGTTATGAAATCCCACACGGAGGCTGACAGCCAAGTGCAGAAGATCTTTATTACAAACTTTGGGACAACTTTGTCCTGTAATTGTGTTTAAACAATTGTCACGTTCACTTCCAGAGCTGGAGTGCAGGCAGATGAGGAGGTTTCTGATCCAGTGCTCAGAGTTGAAAGGCTCTGGTATTTCAAGTAATCACTCGAACCACACGTGAAGTTTTGAGTGTCAGCGAACCTGAGCTCCTAAGTATTAAGGCCACAATACGATTCCCTCCTTCTAGAGTTACATCTAGAAACAACACTTACTCAATTACAAAAACATGGTTTTCAAGGAGGACTAATTTTTAATATTATTTTTAATACAAAAACATTATCCAATACATAATCCTACTTGAAAAAAGGTAGCAGCACTCAGTTCCAAGGATCAGAATCAACAAGGCAAACCTAAAGCTTTCAAACAAATTTAACACTTTTTGCCATGACTTGGAAAAGATGCAAATTTGCCAACTGTCAAAGTTGAATGAGACCAGTAGCTACCACAACAGACATTCCTTAGTCCAGGACACTGCTCAGTAACTGTCATTCAATATTGGAAGGGGTGTAAAAACTAGAGTACCTGATGACAATCAGGAAACAAGGCAGCACACAGACGTTATTCCTAAAATCTCTCCTCTGTAAAATTAAAAGCATTTTGTTATTATATAGGTTTACTAGATTTCCAAATTTGACAGAGGCTGAAATTCTCAGAAAAATAAGTCATTTACTATTGACTGAGAAACAAAACTGATCTAATTCTTATCCAATAATGATGATTCATGATACACATTTCTGTCCTATACAGCACATACATCTGAAGACAACATCTTTCATGAATAGCGCACTGTTAATGTGATACTGCAGTAAGGAAGACACTTCTAGTGCAATAGATCATGGGATTTCAGGGGAATACTTATAGTATACCCTTGGTAAGTACTGTCATCTGAACAACCCACCAACCTGAGTAATGGCAGCAGCAATAAGGAAGGTCTCCATGAGCTTATTTCTACAAAGCTCTTTTCAGGCATGCAAATAAACCACAGTGGCTGCCAAAATGGTATCAGTGTCAGCCATTATCTGCTCATCTTTGGACTAAACAACAGCACATTGCTTTTTACTGATCATCAGGATACTGCAGGAACTGTAGAAAACCCCTACTTTCTGCACCTTAATGGCAGCTTATGATTATGAAGACATAATTATCTTTAGAGAAAGAGACAATAAGACAGTGCCTGTATGAAACAGCAGCTAAATAAATCGGAATGAAAAGACACATTTGGTCCTTCATTGCCCTTCTCTACCCATGCAGTGCAAGTGCATTCCCTGCAGCACAGTTCCAAGTGACAGCCAATGCAAGGAGCATCCCTCTCACTCCTGTGGGGAACGACCAGCCCAGCAGCTCTGACGTTCAGCACTTCTGACATCACCAGGCTGGACTGGAAATAATACCACCTATCAATCTCTCTCTGATGACTAATGGTACCACAGCTTCACAGTCTACACATGAAGCTGTTAACTCTACAGAAGCAGCAGTTCTGCCCATGAAAAAACTGCAGGAAGACAACAAGAGACAACAGAAGTCTTATGTACTCACCAGGCAGCCATAAAACCTATAGAAAATAAACTACAGATGGCAAAACCCCCTAGTTCTTTAGAATTGTTTAAAGGGAAGTTTATGAGCAGAGGTATAGGAGTTGCAGGCACTGTAAAAGAGCAAATGCACTACTGTGCATGCTACGTTTTCCACTAGTGGGGTCTGAAGAAAGCTGTAGCTTAGTAAGGGTAGTAAGGTCTATCCAACAGCTTCATGTACATTGTTGTATTTAAGAAGTGAAAAATCATTTGTAGTCCAAAGTAATTTGAGCTTTCCCCTACCACATGTCCAACTTTAATTACAAACCAAGACGACATCAAAACAAAACCAACAAAAAAAGCTGACTTAAAAACAGATATACAATCTACATTTGAATCCTTAAGCCTTGAAAACACCTAAATTAAAAAAAAAATCAATCATAATCCAATATTTTTTTCTTTGGTGCTGGAATTTTTATTAATATTTTCTTGCCACTGACACAACTCAGGAGAACATGTATGGGGTTACGCTGACAATAATAAACATACCAGCCATGCTTTTATTCCACTATGCCTTTAAAATACCACTGATCTTTCAAAACTCATTTGGGTTTGCTGACTTCCAGATTTCAAGTAACTTACCCACAAAAAAAAAAAAAAAAAAGCCCCAAACCATTTGTGGTAGCAAGGAAATTCTAAAAGACACAAAGCAACAGCTTTCAAAACTATAGGTCTTTTCCAAAACACTGCACTTCTGAAGATAATCCCTGGTTCTTATAAGACTTTATACATCAGCCTTCATTTTCAAATTTTACTTGGAAGATTTGGATCATGTGCCCTAGAAATCTTCAGCTTCAGTGCGTTTTACCAAATATTTTGCTACCAGTTCCACTAATATGGATGTTGTGATCACACTGCTGTTCTGCCTCACAATACCCACTGCTGACCAGAGTGGTGTTGATGGAAACAGCCTTATGAGACCCCATCCTTTCCCTACACCCAAGTCGTGTTGTGCTGACATCCATGTCCATTTTGAAAACACAAAAATGCACACATACATGCACACACAAGCAAAGCTTGAAGGACAGAATGCAAACTAAAGAAACACATCAAACCTCAAATTCCCTGGCACTCAGCCTCTGGCTCCAGTCAGGATAACTCCTTGCCATACCCAAGCCATACAGGAATTTTATATAAGCAGACTCAGAAACATTTATATATAATTTACATATCTATACATAAATGCTTATGCAAAAAATGTCACCTAAATGTTAGGAGGTCACCTTTCTCTTCCTTCATTGATGTCTGGTACTCCTTGCCACAAACAGTAGGTGCAGACACAGAGAAAAATCACATCGCTATCCATTTATAACTCCTTCCCTGACCTTAATAAAGAGGCAGCATATTAGTAACATCTCTAAGACCATCAACCTTAAACTCATGAAATTACCATTGAAACTGTGCAGTTGCTTGCATTTTGCAATTGCTTCCATCCACTGAGCAGCAGGAACCTGACTACATCTGCACCTTGTGTTGCCAGACAACTCCACTGATTGCAGTGGCCTGGGCAAACAGCTGCATTTACAGCTTGTGCTCACAATATTGGAACCAACACTGAAGCTGAACTAAAAAACAAGGTTCTCACATAGGAAAATAATCAGGCTGCAGTTCCACTGCCTAACTGCGTCAATAACTCTCCTTGCTTGTCCAAAGCAGACATCGCTTCTCACTTGTGTGTCCAAACCTGGGTGAAACAAAGCAGTAAGGGAACCAACGTTTCATTAGAGGAAGATATGAAGACAAGGGCTAAAAGCTGAATGGAGTTTAAAAGAAAGCTGAAGCCCAAAATCTTTTCAGCACTTCTGTAAATGTCACTGTTCAACACTCCATTTTTACCAAGACCGTCAGCCATACTCAAATGTACCAGGGAACATTAAGGTTCTATGCTCACTACACATTTAACACAGTATTCTAGGCTTGCTTTACTGCCATTAATAAAACACCACTACAGAAAAGTGCTAAGAAATGGAACTCTGTAGAAGAAATTGAACGAAAAGCAGGGAGAAGCCTTTAAAACACTGACCTATGGAAAAAGTGTGAAGCTTCATCTTTTGGCCACCCCTCAAGAATTAAGTTTGCTGGGAAAGAAAGGATCTTACAAGCCATCTCTGAAAAGGTCACACCAACTAGCTGCTGTTAGAGTAGCTGCTGCCTCTTAAGTAGAAAACTGCCATCCTGAAATTGGATGCAACCCTTGAGGGTGACATGGAAAAAGGGAAGATTGTACAATATTTTCTACCATACCTTCCAAATCACCAGTGCTCTGCATCTTACTGCCTAAGAAGAGCAAATGACAAAGCTCTTATTACAGAGAAAGTACTTCTGCTCTGTTATTTATTTTTCTTAAATTGAAGAACATGGAAAGACATTATGAATCAAAGCTAAGTTTTCAGGAACATGCAAATACCGGAGAGCAAAGGTGGCAACTCTCTTTCAGCCTACTAAAATACATTTTCTTTTTCTCCATCCTGAGAGAGATTCAGCTTCCAGAACCTTGAATTATATTTCATATTCCTCTCAATATATTCAGCATGAAACTCTCTGGTGTATTCAGAAATGAACACATTTGGAACACCCCTGTATCTAACAGTCATTCACAGGAAAATTCACAAGCCATTCTTAGAGCCTGCTCACAGGTCTCAACCACAATAAAATTCTAAATAGAAGAAGACCAGGTCAACAACCAGGAAACTAGCCCCAACTCCAAAACTTTTGAGTGCACTGTAAACATCTTGCATTTTCAATGATAAAATTGCACAGCAGTGCTAAAAAGACCCTAGTCTAAAAGAATTTCCCTGGACATAAAGCTTTTCAAGTCCTTTCTTTAGGTATCACTGCAATCTAGACTGCAAACCATGCTGTTATTAAAAAGAAGGCCAGTAGTCATTCATAGAAAGCAAACATTATGCAACCTTGGCAGCACTACTTAAATAGTTAAAAACGAAAAAGAAACTACTCTTAAAAAAGAAGAGATTATTATAGAGTGATTACTAGGAATAGAAGTCAGCCCACAAAACCCTGCTTGATCACTAAAAGGCAGAAGTTGAACAGTTAATACTTAAATAAGGAAACAAACGTATTGCTGAAATTTTTCCCAAAATCCATAACACCACAGAGTAGCATCCTTCCAAGTAGCATTTTTTCCTGTAAATACCAAAGGAATTAATAAAGATCAGCACCCTCATTTAAAATGTTAGCGTACCATAGAACAAGAAAGGTCATGTTTAAGGGGAATATTTCACAGGACTGCAAAAGTAATATTAACACACTAATGAAAAGAGGAGGGGGAGACCCAGAACACCCTCTGAGAAAGCAGTTCAAGATAACAATACCACTTTAAACAAGAGAATAACCCACAAAACGACTTTTGGCTTCATTCCTTACCATGAACTCCTCTAGGGTCTGGTAGGTTTTCCCTCGGAACTCGCAGTAGTTCTTCCTCTCCTTGCACTGCGGGCAGCACTGCGTGGTGTCCACATGGATGCAGCGAGGGTGGAGCCTGGGGCACTCGGGCTGGATACATAGCGGGCCCTCCTCAGTGCAGAGGCAGGGGCAGGCGGAGGGGCCCGGCGCAAACTTCTCCCCGATGGCGTAGACGAAGCCGCTCTCGTCCACGCAGCCTTTGCCACGGTAGTCCGGGTAGGCGTACTCCTCCGGAGGCTCGGGAGTGACACTGGCAACAGATGCTGGCAGAGATGAATCTTCAGCCACCTGAGGTTCCTCAGGAGCAGCATCCCTTTGCTCTTGCACTTGAATGCTTCCAGATTTACTGCTTGTCCCCTGGCTGCTCCAAGCCTGCTTTTGCTTAGTCCAAGACTCCTTGTTCGAGTAGTTCCTGTTTCCTTTGCTCTTCCAGTCCCTGCTACCCTCCTCCCTCCCGCTCCTGCCGATCTCATTCATCTTCCCTGGACCTGTCTGGCTGTCCCTTGCAGACGTGTGATCCCTCTTTTCCTGGCTCGCCTTTATCTCCTGTTTGTCTTGAGCCTTGGCCAGTTTTTGTACGGGTACGGTGGAGCTACAGAGGGCAACCATGAGGCAGCAGGTTACGAGAAGAGAACTAGAGAGAGCTCCAATTGCCATTGCAGTAGAGCTGGGCATCACCTACTGCATCCCACAGGGGACACTGCATTCACATCGGAGGGAAGCGCTTCATAGATCCACAGTCCCTAGGAAAAGAAGGATTAGGAATACTTCAGCTTCTGCACTTCTTCCCCCCCCCTCCGCACCCCGCCTCGCCTCCACCGATGCAACATCTCAAACAATATGCAACCTGCCTCGGTAGTTTATGCAAAAGGCAAACAGCCTGCTGCTGCAACCCTCCTCCTCCTCCCCCGCTCTGCCAAGTCTTATAAATAGCAGGGCTCTGGACACCGACCGGGCGCTTTGGCTCCAAGAGAGCCCCTCGCAGAACTCCGGGGAGTCAGCGCTCGCAAAGGCAGGTGCAGGCAAAACTCAGAGCGCTCGGGGGTTATTGCTGACTTTCGAATTACAACATGTGAAGAGGCACGGACGCCCCATGAATTAAATGGAGCTCCCCAAAATCCAGCAGGGTCCGGAATAGAAATTACCCAGTTGAGTGCTATTCCCTGTCTGCACACACGATGATTTTCATTAACCTCTTATTCACGCTGAAGTACGCTAGTTTGGGTTTTGTTTAAATACCTGCCAGCGAGCACGTCTCTGTTACAACCAAAACCACGCACACGAAAGCGAGCAGAGACAAACTACCTCCCTTCCGAACTGCCCAAACCAGCACACAACACCACCTCTTCCTCGCCCGTGTTCGAAAGACAAGGCAGAGCCGCTCCGAGTTTCCGCAGCCAGGGCTCATTTAACCCACATCCTCCAGGAGTTCGGCGGCGCTCCCGGCTCCTCTCCCTGAAACACTGCACGCCAAATCGAGGAAAAAAAAAAAAAAACAAAAAAAAAACCCCAAAAAAGCCCAAACGAAAATACGTACACTACTCCGGCCACGACAAGCAATGCTGCTGCAGCCTCCCGGCACAAGCCCACCTCCGCGGTACCGCTCCCTAAAGCCATTTACAGGGCTCTCGCTCTATCCTCCCCGGCTGTCGGCGAGGGCACCGCGGGGCACCGCGCTCCGCCCGCCCGGCAGCGCTGCCCGGCCGGGCGCGGCGGCCGTGGGGTAGCCGGCGCTCCGCACCGCCCGCCCAAACTTTCCGGAGGGCCGGGCGGCGCCGCCCGACCCCCCTCCCGCTGGAGCTGGGAGGGAGCCTCGCCTGCCCCTTCCCCAGCCCGGCCGGCTCCCCCGTGGCCCGGCGCGACGCCTCCGTGCCTCCCTCCCTCCCTCCGTACCTGCGCTGCGCCGCGCTCAGCCCCGGCGGCGGCTCGGGGCGCCGAGCCTCGCCCCGCGCCCGGCTCCCATGGCGGGGCCGCGAGCGGGCGGCTGGCGGCGGCTTGTTGCTGCCCGCTCGCCTCCGCAGACCTGCCGAGCCCGCAGCGCGGCGCGGCGGCCGCAGCCGGTGCGGCCACAGCCGGTGCGGCCCCGCCACCCCGGGGACGGGCTCCGCCACGGGCCCCGCTGCTCTCACATGGCGGCCGGGCGCCCCCGTCCCCGGGGGCGGCGGGGCAGGACGGGGCGCTCCCTGCCTCGCTCCCCGCCTCGCTCGGCGCCGCGGGTGCGGGCCGGGCGCAGGGCGCGGCGCGGGGAGGGGACTCGGTGCCCGCCGGGGGGCGGCAGCGCAGCGGCCCTGCCCGGCCCTGCCGCCGCCGGAGGGTGTGCGGGGCGGGGGCAGCCCGCTCCTGCCGCAGGGCCCCGCCGCGGCCGCGCTCCGCGCACGGCGAGCGGCTGTCGGCAGGGAAAGCGGGGCAAGGCGGGTGCGCTGGGGGTCGGCCCGGCACGCCAGCGGCTGAAACTTTTGGCGGTGTTAGGGGCGTGGGTTCGGGGGGCGAGGTGCGCGCTGCGGCGCGGTGCGGCGATGGGCGCTCTCCCCGCGGTACGGGACGCGCCCCCGCTGCCGGGCACACCTGCGCACCCGGTGGCCGAGCCGCCCCGGGCGCGGGCAGCGGCGGCTGAGCAGCGTTTAGTCGGGACGGGCCGGCTGTGCCCGTCTGTGGCTGCCCGCACCGCAGCATCACGCAGTCGTGTGCGCGTTAGCGCTCCCCTGCCAGCCTGCTCTAGCAGCGAAGTGGTACGTGGCTTACCAGCTGAAATACTTACTTACGCTTTTGCGTGTTTGACGGAGAGTTTTGAAGTTAAATATAGTTGCATTTTCCTCCTTTAGACTTTTTTTGATACAAAAAGAAAAAAAAAAAAAAGGAGAGAATGCTCTGTTATGAAATGACTGCTGAAAGAGTGCTGGGAGAGAAATGCACAAGAAAAGCTAGAGGTACTTTTGTTCAGGATTTAAGCAAGGGCTTGGAGCTCAAAAGGTTATTTATTTATGTAGTTATTTATTTTTAAGCTGCATTAGATGACTTACCAGTATAATCTTCTTTTCTGAATTTTGCTTTACAGATGTTCCAGAACAGTCCCAGCTGTACTGACCCTCTGCTGCAGCAGCACTTTAACATCAGCTGTGCCCTACTCATGACTAGGGCTGGATTTCCCAATGTATTTGGCACTGTATCTGAATTTTTTAGGCTAGGTATAATTTTCAGGTTTGCTAGTGGTTTGTTTTTGTTTTGGGGTGGTTTTTTTTTTTGCTGTGTTTTTTTTTTTTCTGTGGATTTTTTTTTGTGGGTTTTTTTTTTCTTCCCATTGAAGTGGTAGCACTGCAATATCAGTTCTCAAGAGAGCAATGAAAATCTGCTGGATACTAATGTTTCATTGTTAAGTACCTTCCTGAGTGCCTGTTATTTGTGAGAACCCAAATACTTAAATTCCTCCACCAGAGGATGCAGGTACTAAACTCTTTTGGCTGCTGGGTTGTTGCTATTAAAAAGTATTGACTCCTGTCTAATTTTCAAAAATACTTCTCTTGAAACCACCTCATATCTTCCAGTTAGATGTTCACCAGCTAAATAATGCTTTAATTCTCTGAAACTTTAAAATACAAAACTTGAGTTTTGAAGGATATGAAGAAGTCAAGTTTTTCCATAGGTTGCACTAATAAAATGGAATTCCATATTGCTACGGGGTTCTAGACAAATTCCTAAGGAGATAAGATAGATTTTTGTCCTTACCTGACTAATAATAATTAAGTACTTCCTTTCCAATTATCATCTCATTACCTCTGAATAAAGAATTCAATCTTTGCAGTGTCTAAACCTAAAACATTTTATGCCTTATATAGTTTAAACCCTGACTTGGGGTGAGCAACCAGTACACCCCATTGCTAAGTGTAGAAGAACAACTTGAATGACGGATATACCTTTGAGTTCAAAAGACTGTGAGCATTGCTGTTCAGCAGCTGCTTCTGGCTAGAGCAAGGCAGAAGAAAATAAGGGCCTTGGGAAGGCAGTGCTGTGTCTGTGATAAAGAGCAGAGAGAAGCCAATTTATGGTTCTGACATTTTCATGCGTTCCCAGGTGAAACTTTGGAAAAAAATCTGAGATCTTCAGCATCCAGCATTCAGAAAACAGTTCTCACTGTTTTAGCTTAGTTTGACTAAGAATTAGCCTGATTTTATAGGATTTATATGAATGGAAAACAAAAGGGAGCTCTGTAGTTGAAATAAAAATTGTTCTGGCAAGGAATAACTTAAGCTGACCGTCTCCATTAGACCAGACTCAAGAGAGTGAGTGGACATCCATGCTGAAGATAGCTGACTATTAGTCAAAAATAATTAAACATCTACTCCTGTAGATTAGGGAGACTGAAATTTTGATGAATATTTTTTAAGAATGATCTTTGTATGAACAACGAGAATAGAATATTTTGCCAAGTTAAAATTAGCTCTCTGACTGGGTAATTACAACATAAACTCAAAACCTCGCAGCTAGGCAGACATGATCTGGACATCTGAGAATACTGAAGACAACCCCTTTTAGCCTGATATATGGATAAAGTCTTGGATATGCACCCCAGTATAGACATGCAACCCTGCACTCCAGGGAATCACCTGAAACATCCAATCCTTTCAAGTATTCTTGTGCAGGGACCATTTTATTGAAGGAAGTGTCCCCAGTGAGGAGACACAGAGAGAAAAGAGGAGGAAGCTCCATGGGACCCTGGAAAGCTGGGCAGGGCAGGCAGAGCAGAAGAGGAGCCTCGGTGCAAGTGGGGAGAGCGTGTGGGTGTTGGAAGCCCCTAGCCAGCAGCGAGGTTGGCTTTGGTGCCAGATGATCTGCAGAGCCCAGGGCGAGGACAGGGCGTGCTCCGGGGGCAGCGGTGCGGCTGCAGCGGTGTGCTGCAGTGCCCGTGTCCGTGCAGCAGCTCCCAAACTCCCGAAAGGTTACAGGGGAGGAGATGTCCCCAAAGCAGGACTCCTCTGGGAAAAGGGATGGTTTGTGCCTTTTTTGTTTTGCTTTGTTTCATTATTCCTTCTGAAGGGAAGAGAGTTGTTATATGAAAGGTGTTTTTTATTGTGGGGCTAAAGTGGCAGTTGTTCAGGCAGGTTGAAATCACAGCCTTCAAAAGGTGGCAATTTGTGCAATAGCATTAGTCCAGCCATATGAAATAAGGCCTTCAAATAGCAGTCAGTCTGAAGGCAGAAGGAGAGAGACAATGCTGAAGTACATATTACTCTAACAAATCATGTGCATTTGAAAGGCTCAATTATGAATAAGCAGTTTAAACAACTCTTAAAAAATAAATAAAGAAAAGAAAGCTTCCATAACTATTTTTAAAGTAGGTTAGCTTTCATCTTTTCATTTTTATTCTTGTTTTCTTCATGCCACTTGTCAAAAGATACTCAAGACACATTCTTGTTCACTCTTTTTTCACTTTTCTGATGCCTCTTTAGTTCCAATAAGTAATTATTGAAGAAGTATTACACAGTATTGCATAAGTTGTACTTAAAATTGTCTTCATTAATTGTTTTAAAATTGTTTCGTTTTTTCACATATATTGACATATTATTATTTTTTTCTGCTTTCTGTTCATGAAAACTTAAAACCCCTCTCTGTCATTTAGAGTTTCAGATCTTCAATACTCTCCTGCACTTCTGTAAATCACAGTTTGCATGCTGGGAAACAAATAATGAATTTTTGGTTTAAGTTTTGCTTATTACCTGTAATCAATCAAACAAACAACAATAAAAAACACTCCCAAAACACCAAAAAAAACCCAACTGTGTAGACCAAGGGGAGATTTAGACTTTAGAAGAACTATCTTTTAGAGCTATCTTTTAAACAAAGTTTTTGCTGCTTCTGGTTGATGTACTAGGAACTCCCCTTTAGCTTATGATTTGTTTCATTATTAAGCAAAATATAAATCTAATGCTGTGCTGGTTTTGACTGGGGTGGCATTAATTTGCTTCACAGTAGGTGGTTTCGATTTGTACCGAAAACAGTGTTGATAATTCAGGGAAATTTTCATTTTAGCTGAGCAGTGCTTGCACAGAGCCAAGACCTTTTCTGGTTCTCATCCCACCCCAGCAGCAGGGAGGCTGGGGGTTCACAAGAAGCTGGGAGGGGACACAGCCACATCAGCTGATCCCAGCTGACCCCATACCATAGTGTATGGCATCATGGCTGGGGTATAAAGCTGGGGGAAGAATAATGGAGAGTGATGAAGAAGAAGTCTGGAGTTTGTCTTCCCATGTACATGTGATGGGGCCATGCTCCCTTGGGGATGGTTGAACACCTGCCTGCCCATGGGAAGGGGTGAATGAATTCCTTGTTTTGCTTTGCTTGTGGGTGCTGCTTTTGCTTTGCCTATTAAACTTTATCTCAACCTGTGAATTTTGTCACTTTTCTGATTCTCTTTACCACCCCACTAGTGGCTGAAGAAGCGACTCTGTGGGGCTGAGATTACATCTGGAGTTAAACCATGACAAATAGAAATAAAATACTTAATCTAAAATATCCTAATTAAAGGTATCTATAATGAAGCTTGTTTCAAAATGTTGGAAACAAGACAGGTTTTGTTTAAAAATAACTCTGAAAATATTTCTTTGAAAATATCAATTTCTTTGCCCTGCAAGCTCTGCAGAGATTTTGATGCACATATTTTGCCTTAGAGTGAAGCAGAAGTTGCCTTTTTGTATATGAGATGTCTACAAGTTCCACTGCTTTTAATACTTTCTCTATTTTTACATTACTGTTGCATCTCTAATAGTGACTTTGGCAATATTAACTTCAGAAAAGTGTTATTACCATCTTAATCATAATAGTTAAATAATATTTAAAATTGCATAGTGAAACCTTTGGAGAGTGAGGAGGATTTAATTCAGGACCTCTGCATATGGGCTCATTTTGAGGAAAAAATAATTTTCTATTCCAAGTGCAGTGTTTTGTGCTTGTAATTACAGGACATAAGGTACATTGTTAAATTAATTTCGATGCACCTATTTTCACCATGATTTCAGTTGCTTAGGGTAAATGGATGTTAATCATGGCTCAGAAGATTTTTGGATTTGTGTCATTTTTTTTCTCAAAGAGAGATAAAACATTTTTGCATGTACATACACATGGACGTGCACAAAATAACATGAAACATTTAAATACATGATCTTTGGTATAAACAAGTCTTGATACTTTACCTTGTTCTTCTATTTTGCAAAGCCAAAGTTTAGTTTATTACATTGTCATTGTTTTGGAAAAGTGAACAAAGTGTTTCTTAGGCTTATGTTTAGGTTTCTTTGCAGAGAATCTGAAATTTAGTTAAAATTACAGATCATTATTACTTTTCCCTTTATTATTTATGATTGAATTGTTGTTTTATTTATTTATAGTATTTAAGTTTCTCTACATATAATTTTGTTATTACAAAATTGTAAATTTCTTCAACGAAGGCAATATCAACTATCACAAGTTTTATTAAAAAAAGTTGGTTCTTATGTTGTTCCACATTTTAATTTAATAGATCTTTCTTTCATTGCTCTTTAGTAATATTGGAGAAAAAACAACCCCCTAAAATCAAAAACCTAGCTTTGCTCTCTCTCTAGTTCTCTCAGGATTTCTTGACTTTTATTGTATTAAACATTGACCTAAACTTAATGAACAAACGGAATGGGAAAAAAACCCCCTAAAACTTATGTACCTTACAGGAAGATTTAGCACTGTAACTCTCACCAATATTTATTTCCATTCTCTAGCTTTATTTGGAACTTCAGTAACATGAATTTTAGTGTTTAATATTTGTTTTCTGTTGAACTATTTGAAAAACAATGTAGGTATTTTCTAAAATATGTATGTATATGAAATAAAAAATTGTTTAAACACATTGTTCTTATTTAAATACTGTGTTAATATTGTTAGTGAAGAGTAAAACCATTTATTATAGGGTTGTTAAAAACCCTTGTGTCCTACCAAGACAAATCCTTAAAAATAATGAAATTGTTTCCTATATCAAGAACTGAAAATGTAAGTAATTCACAGTATCTGTGCAAAAGCCTCCCTTCTCCCTGCAGTTTATAGGGTTAGAGTATAACCTCCAGGCACTTGATCATGTAGTATAAAAAAAACAAACAAAAAACCCAAACAAACAAAAAACCAAACCAAAAAAACAAAAACCAAACCAAACAAACCCAAACAAACACCACACCACCAAAAAAAAACCAACCCACAAAAAAAACCCAAAAAAACAAAACCAAAACAAATCCCAACCAACCAAAAAACAAAGCAAACCAAAACCCCAAAAAAACCCCACATAAAACACCCCCCCCCCCAAATCTTAACAGTCTACAGCCTCAGAGAAGCATCATGGAGCTTAAGCAATATTCTCCAAAACTTACTGAGCATAAACCCTTAGATACAAAGGCCTCAGTGATATGCTTTCCAGAAGACATCTTCAAGCTTTTCCTATTCTTTGCCCACTTTTTTCCCCTCATTATTGCTATCCCGTTTGTAAAAATTGAAGCTTTTGCAATGACACTTCATGCATAATGCATGCACATGGGATCCTAGGTCCCTCCTTAGTCTTTAAACCTGCTGTCTAAGCTCAACCAAACTTGACAAAGGAATTGCTTTCTTGAAGTTTCCCAAAAAGAGGTGAATTGATATCAAAGTGCAACATTACACTGACTGTCCCCCAACATTACACTGACTGAAACCAAAGAAGAGCCTTGTTATACCCACCAGTGACTCCACAGAGGATGGTACCCATGGAAGTGCCCAGACCACATTAGGCACATAGTTTGCACCTTGAATGCTGCAGTTAATGGATTTAAAGTTATCAATCTATAAGAAAGTTCTGCTAATTATTGTGTTCAAATGCTTTCCTGTCATTATCCTTCCCTACATTACTATAGAAGTCCCTGTGTCCCTTAGCAAGTGCCTGTGATACGGTACCAGGTGAGCAATGGATTATTTTGTTGCTCTTCTTAAATTAAAGGCCCAATGAGGCCTTTAAATTAGTTCATATACATTTGAAAATGTCATCATTTTAAAAGCTGGGTAAATTATGACTTGTAACATATTGAAAGTTTCATGAATTGCAGATTCCCAAGTGTTCTGTCCTTAGATCTAATTACTGGAGATGATTACATTCAGGACCTTCTGAAATCACAGGGGCTGGTGATAGAGTTTTCTCTCTAATGAGAAAAGTTACATGGCACAAAATTCATGATTTAGGCTTCAAGCTGACAGAGCAGAGCAGAAAAAGTCAGAGCAGACAATCTTTGGGCTAGATATTGGATTAGGAAGCAGGTAAACAGAAGGCTTATTAATTGCTGTGTTTGCACTAAGGACTAAGACACTCCTGGTGCAAACTGGGTGTCCATATCTAGGCACTGCACAAATGATTAACAGATTGGTTGGGATCCCTAGAATTGTACATCCTTCAGTGACTAAGAAAGAAGGAAAAGAAATGAATGGCCTGAAGTCATACAGCAGGTGTGGGCTGAGAAGTTTACTTAAAACTCCTGCTTCTCTCATCTTCTCTTTCCATTTCACCTTTACCAGTCCATGTTGCCTCTCTTCTCTAATAGAATATTGACTGCCCTTCTGCACAGCTGGAGTACTACATCCCTTATATATGAAAAAAAAAAAAAAAAAAAAAAAAAAAAAAAAAAAAAAGCTAATTTGTGCAAGAACCTTGGTGCTTTATTTGCTTCTTACCACCAGGCCTTGATGTATTGATGTCCTTAAGTCACGTGTAGCAAGCAGGGTACTCTAGCACCATGGTACAAAGTTTAATATGAAATAAATGGAAGTATTGTGTAATTGCAATAATGAATGCAAGCCTGTCATGCTGGTTGAGTTTACTATTTGTTGGAAGAAGATAACAGGGAACCACACAATGTCCCTTCCTACTCACAATACTGATTGAGAGTTATTACAGACTGGACTTGGTAAGGAACTGACTTTTCAGACTTGGTCCTTGCCAAATCAGCGAAGAGTCTGACAGCCTAGATTCTCACAGAAACTCCCCTGTGACACTAGTGACAGTGAATCAGGAACCAAAAACCAGATAGGACCACAAGTTTCTTTCTTCCCCCTCCTGAGATATTTAACCCCATAGTCCTGCCTTCCCTAACTACCAGGCTAGTGGGAATTAATTACTCACTTAATACTGCTGTGCTTTAACTAGTTTCCTGGAGAAAGACTGACCAGGGCTCAGGCATCCCCACTGTCAAGGCAACCTCTTTGGCAGGAAAAGGTGAGCAAACCTCATTTAATGCCCATCTGTAGCTATGCTCAGAGTTCAGAGACAGATTAGATTCAACATGTGATCCTAGAGGTCTTTTCCAAACTTAGTAATACTGTGATTCCATGTGTTTTCTTCTAATAAGTCTAACCTTAATCAGAAAATATTCTGTAAGCATGACCCAAAAAAATTTCATGTGAACAGGCCTTGTGCTTTAATCTGTCAGTCCCTACTTTGGTGCTGACTGTTCTTCATCTTGGTTTTAGAGCAGAAGCCACAGACCAAGAACTGGCAAAAAAGTCTGGGAAAAAAAATGAAAAAAAGGAAAAAAAGAAAATAAAAAGTTGAATCTTGCTCTAGGGGCAAAGTGGTTGTTGGAGAAATATAAGGATATTAAATCAGCCCTGAATTGGTTTGCCTGAATCAACCATCATCCCTAACTTGGTAATCCTCACAGTGTTAAACTCTTGCCTTTAAAGGCTTTCAAACTGCATCCTTCCTTCCTTCCTTCCCCCTTTATTAAAACTAATGTTGGTTTAACACAACTACTGATTTCTAAAGCAGATTCAAGCTACTGACCCAATGCAGTAATTCCATACAAAGCTATACCTCAGCTTCTGCCTAAGATCACCAGCAGCAGTAACAGAAGAAGAGAAGGAAGATAAATGCATCTGGTACCTTCAGAACTCAGGAAGGATTTGGCTAGCTAGGACTTTTGACAGGTCAAGCAAATAGCTACAAAAACAAGGAGCCTGATTGTCAAAGATCCTCCCTTAGCCCACTGGGCAGTGACCTGCTCTGAAGAATCATGGAATCATAGAATGGCCTGGGTTGGAAGGGACCTTAAAGATCATCTAGTTCAAACGCCCTTGCTGTGAGCAGGGAGATCTGTCCCATAGAAAAGAAAACAATCAAATATCACAGTTTTCTTTTATTTCACTTTAGGCTAAAAGTAATTTTGCCATTCCTGTCCTTGAAAACAGTCTCAAAACTCCACATAAAAAATATTTCCAAAACATTTTTGTTTAATAGTACCTTAACTGTTATCTTAACTGTTATCTTATTTTGCAAGTAGTCAAGGTGTATAACTTGGCACATGACAGAAAAAACACTTGATATAAATAGTAGAAAACAATACGTCTATACCCTCTTGAGAAATCAGAAGTAATGTGGAAATTAGTTTTACAAGAGAAACGAATGTCCAGGACTTCTGAAAATCTAGTCCTTAGCATGCTCTATAAGCACTGCCTTGTTTTTCACTCTTGGTTTCTAATCACCGTTGAGAGCCCATCATCATTATCCCCAAAACAGCTATCTGATGAGAAAGTAATCTAGATGTTGACATTGAAATGAACTTTTTTTTTGCTAGCTGTTTGATTTCTGACACTTAGGTTCCTTTTGCTTCATGTTATCTTTTGCCTTTATTTTCTTACAAGGGTCCACTTAAATTCCTTTTCCCTAAAAGATTCAAGAACAGGTGTTTATGTGCACATATACAATTTTCTTTTACTATTGGAACAAATTCTATATATTTCATTCAAAAAAGTAATTTTTGTTTTACACCAGTAACTGCTACATAAAGATCATTGAAGAAACAAGGAGCCTAGGTTATTCCTGAGCACTAAAGCTGCCATACTATTTGTATTATGCTTGACAGTCCATTGGAGTTTTCATTTTCCTCCTGCATCTTTTGGAATCAATCACTTCCAGTTGTGAGGGTGTTTTGTTTTGGGGTTTATTTGGTTGGTTGGTTTTTTATAAATTAAGGAGAGTAGCAATCAATATGAGCTGAAGCCACAAAAGGAGATGCCCTTGCCATTACTCCGTCAAACCCTAGCTCGGGCCTTTGGAGAGATCCTTACATAGCAGCTCGCAACCACCCCAAGCAGTCATATTTCTCTCTGTAAATTAAATTTCTTTAAAAAGTCTCATTTTATCCTGAGGCTGAAATTCTGTTCCAGTAAATTCTGATCTACAGAGACATCTACTTCCCATTGAAGTTGATGAGAGCTGCAGGTGACCGGTGCCTCTATAGCTCAGACCCTTAGGCTGGATTTCTCCCAGAGTACGAATATGTTATTAATAAGAGCTAGCTATCTTTGGCTGAGAGCCTGGTGAAAAACACTTTTGTGCTTTAAACAGAAGTGAGATTGTTGATTATGGCACAAACTCTCGACTCTCCTCGAAAGTTTTTGCCTGAGTTTATCTTAAAAGAATTTTTTTTCAAGCCAAGCCTTAAGTAACAAGTAAAACATAAGAGCAAGCTCCCAGAACTTTTCTGCTTTTTTGATGAAACAGAACGAAATAAATGGGAAAAAAAGTAACCTTCTTCTACCTCCTATGCTTTTTTGCCTATTTTCCTTTTTTTTTTTTTTTTTTTTTTTTTTTTTTTTTTTTTTTAGCTTGGGATTAATTTTTCTTTAGAAAGATAGAGGTTATAACTGCTTTTGTAAAAAGAAAATATCAAGCACACCTGAGGTTTTAAACAAACTGTTCCTGCTGTTAAACAAATCCACAGTGATTCATAGATGGAAGAAAAATCCCTGAAGCAGAGGCAAAAAATCCAGTAGTACTTCACTGGATCTGTATCTAGGCTCTTGCTTTGGTACTAATGGGATTTCTTTGATATGTTGACTTAGGCTTTTGATAGAGGCAAGGTTTAGTGCAAAAATGTTCACAGCTTCCTTTGCTGCCTTAGTTCATGTGTTTGGTTTCCAAGTTTGGTGTTTACATTGCTTTTTACAGTCTGCATTGCACAGATCACATCTGTAATTTAATTTCTCTCGGGTTTTCTTTTTTTGTGCTGCAGTGCTCAGACTGCTCGAGAGAAAGTTACTCTGTTTTGCTATTTACCTGACAGAGATTAATGTGCCAGGAAGTCAGGTTCAAATAAAGAATAACTTTTTGCCCTTATTCTTAGACACTCAAGATTGCTGAACACACCACAAGATAAAAGAAAATGTGTGAGTAGGTGTTATTCTTTTCACTTGCTAGTTGGCATCTGCACAATCAAAGGGTTCTTGAATTGTTAGAAGTGTTTTATTTATTTGTTGATCTGTGGCATGTGGGTCCCCAAATCCTTCTTCATCTTAAACAGAGGTTTCAGTAGGTGATTTGGGAAGAAACCTGCTTCAGATTATCCATTAAGTTCCTGCTTAGGGGGGAGAAATTGAGTGTTGTGCTGGTGTGGGGAACCCTCAGTCCCCAGGGTTAATTGCTGGACACAATTGCTGGAAAGGGCTGTCAAAGCCAAATATTCAATTATATCAAGCCTGCAGGAACCTGATGACAAGCCTCAGGTCAAATCTCTCAGCACAGATACATGCCATATTTTGTCAGTTGCATTGATACTGCATCAGGGTGGGAAAGAAGCAGTAATACAGGCAAAGCTGGAGCATCACAACTTGGAGTTTTTGTACTCAGAATAGAACTAGAGTAAAGAAATAATTAATTATTTTACCTCTAGTCATCTAAGAGGAATTTGGAAAATGTCACCCCGGAATTGTATATTTTAAACATTAAAACTAAACCAAACCCCACAAGCCCCACAAAAACAGAAACAAAATATCCTCTGCCTTCCTCTGATCCTTTCCCTCTCTGCACAATAAAGCCTCACTGGACAGGAAAATAAAAGATGTTTTAACTCAGTCTGTAGAATTGCTTTGGCAGTGCAGCAAGTGGCCAGCCTGAGAGAAAGGCAGGAAGTGAGAGGGCCAGAGGGCGGGCTTAACTGGGAGGGTTGGGCTGGAACATCATCACACTCTGTTTGCAAATTCCTTTGGTTTTTGACAGATATGTAAATTCAGATAAAAGTATGATTAGAAAGTTTCACTAACTACTCCAATCTTCTGGTTCACTGTCTCCATTTAAAGTTTCTTTGAGACCATCGCATCATGAAAGGCAAAATATGGAAGAATGTGTTCAGGAGGGAGAATACATCTGAGAAAAATTTCTGTGGTGTTTCTGGACCTCTGATATATAAAAAGTAAAGTGATTTTCAATTCTTTTTAAGAAGTAGGAACTTGGATTGTGATCAAATTAAATAATTCATATTAAATTTCGTTTGATGGCAAAGAGCTACATAGCATTCCAGAATATCTGGTTTTTATTCTCAGAAGTCACAATTCAATAACACTCTCAGTACTGCATTTTCATATTGTCCAGACCCACATCTATGATTTATAGATATCAACATTCTCTCTCTCTATCAAGGATTACTTACTTAAGTGTGGAGAGAGACGTTATGAATCAAAGTTCACCCAATGGGACTGACTCTCTTGCAACTTGTATGGACAGCAAAGGATAAACATGCAGATTTCCTGAATCCTGTGCAATTGCCACAACTCCTGAGTGAAAGTTTAGTGCCACCCAAATACCTTCTGATGAAAATCCCAGTCAAGCAGCTACAATTCCATGGCTGTATTCAGTCTGACTCAATCAATCAGAACCGTTTGACTAAAACACCTTATTAAAAAGCCTTCATCCAGCAGAGTGCAGAACTCTATTGCAAGGCTTTCATTTGTGGCAGAAAAGAATTTCCTCAGTTTCTTGCTCAAGATAGACTTTCTCTCCTTCACTGAGTGTTCTTCTCTGAGTGTCTGGACTTAGCTGACAGCTTAAAATACTGATTTTATTCAAATGCTTCACCAGCTTTACTCCTCTGTGTGTGTGTGTATAAAGTAAGAATAGAATGAAGCTTCCTGTCTTTCCCATTTTATGCCATACACCCTTCTCCTGCACAGTGTCCCAAATTTGGGTACAACCCAAGAGTGCATGTATGTTCTTAGTACTGACCATAACAGGGTAAACGCCCCATATATTCTATTCCTTGATTCCTCTCACTGAAAATAATATATATTTAGTTTTGCAGTGGAAATAGAAGCCTAGGCATCTTTTTGAAACAAACTACATCAGAAGCTCTTGGAGGAAATGAGGCCATAACAGAGAAGCTAATTTAATTTTTTGTGTCTGTTCACTCTGAAAGAATCTTTTTTTACAGGGGCACATCAGAGGTTGTATGTCAAACAAATTTGTGTTTCAGAACGAAGTTGATGTAAAGTACAGGAAGCATTTCTCAGGATTCAGCTAGGAGTTTTACCCTAATACTGAGCTTTAACAGCAATGTGCAGTTTCTCACATCAGCCTTCATATCAGAAGATTGTAATGCTAACTCTAAGGGTTTCATAGAGTCCCAGAGATATCACTCACCAGAAAAGCCTGACATGAAGTGAAAATCTGTAGAAGAAAATCTGAATTATGTACTGGCTAAACCAATACTGAAGAATAAAAATAGTAGGCATGTAAGAAAAATAATACATTATGGGAAAGTCAAGCAGGATATTTATGCCTCACAAATCTGTTGGCATTGTTTGAGGAAACTGAGAAGGGTGTAAATGAATATGATCCAGCTAATGACACTAATCTGGAGGGGTGAAGGCTTTAAAAGTCTTCTCCAAAAGACTTTAACTGATATGGGTAAAAAGAAAGGCATTCTCATGAACTAATAATATACTAAAGCATAGGACAAAAAAACCCCACCCCGTCCTCCAAAAAAAAAAGACCGAAAAAACCCCTCCAAAAACAAACCAACCCAAAAAAGCCCAACAAAAAACCAACAAAACAACAACAACAAAAAAAGCAGCATTAAAAAAAGCATTAATAAAGCATTAGTTTTCAAAATGGAAAGAACCAGATACTTATGCTGGGGTATCTTCACTCTAGCACATTCAAAAGTGATCTAGAAAATGATAGGATATGAAGAAAATGGTGTGAAGGTTAAAAAGAGAAGCTGATTGCGAACCATTGCAGAGGATTTCTTATAATAAAAAAGATTACCAATAAAAAAGTAGAAAAAATTCTGTTTTAGTAAAGGATGGTAATGAGGGGAAAATAATTCCAGAAAGTCCCTAATAGTAAGCTGTAAAGCACCTGCTACTACTCAAGAAAGAGATTTTGGAGTTATAATCGATAGATCTAAGGCAATATCAGGTTGATGCTAATCAAACAGTGACTAGGATGTTAGGCATCCTCTTGAGAAATATAGAGAACTGCCATACAGGCAGTTTTGATTCCCATCATCTCCTAATGAATATGGTTGACTGAGGAAAGGAACAGATAAATGTGACAAGCAGGAACCATCTGCTCAACCAACAAGGAGACACTGTACATACCAGGACTCCTCAACTTATGAAAGACATGACTATGAAAACATGATAGTCAGGAGAGACATAAAGAACTTGAATATAGAATGATGATTCAATTTTGTCATAATATCAGAACTAGAAGGAAGCAAATGAGCACATATTTTGACCATACCTTCCATAATGAACAGTGAAATTGATTGTTAAAAATCTTGCAGATGGAAATGGGTTTGGGAAACAAACTCGCTTAGACAGATGCACAACTAGAATGTGTGCTGGGTCTACTCTCCCCTTGTTGCTAACTGCTGTCTCCTTTCAGAGGGAAAATACCCAACTTTGGAATTTTAATCACTTCCAGGAGCTGTGCGTCCTCATCTCCTTCAGAAGATCAGTGAAGTGGTCCAAGAATCATTCTGCATGTTCTGAACTTTTTTCCCCAAAAGTACCTCGTTCCTCTGAAGTTAATCTTATGTTCAGAGTGGTGAGAGCCTTCTGGTTTCAATGCAATTTCTGGAAAAATGCAGTACTTCACCTACAATTTTCTTCAATATATGGTCTTGTCATATTTCCCATGATCAATGATTTTAGGATTGTCTCAGACAGGCTTACAGTGTTCAGCTATGCAATGTCAATCACATTCCACCATATGTTCAGCAGCACTAATGTCAATCATTGTGCTGGGAGAAAAGGGTGAAAACTGAAAGATTTGTCAGGGAGGAGAGAATAGTTTCATTCAAAGTGACCTTGCAGCTGGGGATGCTATAATGTCACTATGGGAAAGCTTCATTTATTATGCCTAGTGTTGCCTGTTTTTAGAGGAAAAATTCCCGTGGAGAGAACACACAACACACTGTGGGACGTGCCCAAAGCCTTTTGTTCCAGTGAGGCAGGCAGTGAACCCCCCTGTCTCTGTAGCATGAACTGAGCCAAGCAGAGTCCATGTCCCTGTGTGTCTGTGCCCCCCAGTGCTGTTAGTGAGGTAACCAGATCGATCTACTCTTCGCCTTTCCGCTGTGGTTTGGTGGTTGCCCCTGGTTACCTGGATGTGTCAAAGTTTCATAGAATGTGACAAGCTACATTAAAACAAAGGCAAACAACTGATGGACTCAACTTGGGGTATATTATCTCTTAAGAAAGACTCCTGAGGCACTGTTGGTAGGTATTCAAAATCTACTCTACAAAGCTCACTGGCAATCAAAAAGAAAAGAAGATAAATATTAGGAACTGTTAGAAAGAAAGAGAAAACAGAGACCATCGTTATGACACAGCATAAATTCATACACCAAATATCTTTATGGTACAAAAAATATCTATAAAGATAAACATAAGAGCAAAATTATTTTTAGAGTTATTGAATGATTTATATTTCAGATAGAATAAATATCAAAGGCCACAATACTTTAACAGAGAAATTACTTTTGAGCACAGGGAGCAAGATGAAACAGAAATATGTTGGAGAACCTAGACAAATCAGAGGGCTGGGCAATCAGCAACCATATTTAATAAGGGTAAGTGTGGATTCTGCACCTGGCATGGGACAACCCTGGATGACTGTATAGACTGGGGAATGAGATGCTGGAAAGCAGTGCCATGGAAAGGGACCTGGGGATCCTGGTCAATGGCAAGTTGACCATGAGTCAGCAGTGCCCTGGCAGCCAGGAGGGCCAACCCTGTCTGGGGGGGCATCAGGGACAGCATGGCCAGCTGGGCAAGGGAGGGGATTGTCCTGCTCTGCTCTGCACTGGGGCTGCCTCACCTCCAGTGCTGGGAGCAGGTTTGGGTGCCACACCATAAAAAAGAAATTAAGCTATTAGAGAGCATCCAAAGAAGGGCAACAAAGACAGTGAAGGGTCTGGAGGGGAAGCCGTGTGAGGTCACTTGATCTGTTCAGCCTGGAGAAGAGGAGACTGAGGACAGACTTCATTGCAGTTACAATTTCCTTGTGAGAGGAAGAGGAAGGGCTGGTGACCAGTGACAGGAGCTAAGGGAAGGACCTGGCCTGAAGCTGAGTCAGGGGAGGTTTAGGTTGGATATTAAAAAAAGTTCTTCTCCCAGAGGGTGGTTGGGCACTGGAACAGGCTCCCCAGAGACATGGTCACAGCACCAGCCTGAGAGAGTTCAAGAAGAGTTTGGACAACACACTCAGGCACATGATGTGATTAGTAAGGTGCAGGAGTTGGACTTCAACAATCTTTGCGGATCCTTTCAGCTCAGCTTATTCTGTCACTCTGTGATTCTGTGAACTGCAAAACTAAGTGGGAAGGACTTAGGGGAACAATTTTTCAGCACTTATTGTGCTATGGAAAGTAGGGAATCTCAATGAAAAGTTAACAAGTTTAAAAAAAAAATCAAACCCATGTTTGATGTATAATTTTTTAGTATTATACATACATCAATAGTGGTTTCTGGTTTTTTTTTTTTTGTTTGTTTTCAGTCAGAGTACTGTCTTTAAAGAACAGTTAAAAGTGATGAGAGTAATGTCAGAGACTATTAAATAGGATGATCCTGATGCAACCTCTGGTTCAGGGTGTCTCTAAACTGGAGACTGCCAAGAGCAAGAGTCAACACCATGAAAACTTTATTCCATTTTTTTGCCTGTTTTCACATTTTCCCCCTAGCAATCCTTTATATGCTAGTGTAAGAGACAGAAAAACAAAACTAGAAATTGACCTCTGGCAGTTCTCTTAGGTAAACCCGTCTTGTGGATTTGGGGATTATATGTAGCTTCTCATTTGCTGCAATGTTTGTTTTTAAATTTTATTTATTAACACATTTTCTTCAGTTTTCATAGATTAGACAAAGCTGGCTGCCAGTTTAATTTTTAAATTAAGAAGAAACAACAGAAGTCTCTTTTTGATATTGCTTCCTTTTCCTAACTTTGAACTTCTGGATTTTACTCATGTTTTTATTACAAAATGATAGCTCTAGATGATTGTTCTCTGAAGGGACACTGGCAACTTGTATTAAATAGTTTTAATTCCCTCTAACTATTCCCCATAGCCCAAAACATTTTCTGAGATCCTAGGAAACACCATTTCTTCCTTCATTGATTTTTTCTTTACTATAAAACAAAGCATTGATTTTCTTCCTTCTGTCCTGAGTTTCTAATGGTGCGTAAATTAACAGGGTTCATTTGTATGCCACCTTACCAGGACTCCTTGTCAGACCAGCATCACCAATAATGGCATGTAGGACCCTCCACTTAATCAGCACTGATAAATGCTGCACCAGTTGACAAGAGCAATGGTTGGATTTGGTCTTCCTCTATGCCCTTGAGCAAGACACTTAATCTAGTCTACCTTTTAATTCTATGTGTACAGCATAGGGAAACTTTTTATTTATGCCATACATGTTTGAAGATGATTCAGACCCATTAGTGAATGCTACATGGGCTCAAATACCTCTCACAGAGGCAGAACACACAATCCCATTATTTGGATTCAGAAGAATGAACATATCACAGTTTTACCAGCACAACCTCTCTTGTTGCTGCAGTAATCAATACATTCTTGAAGCTGTACTATTCATCCTCTCTTGCTGAAAAGTCTTTTACTTTACAGGTGCTATTCAGCATCACTAAATAAAATTTGATTATAGAGAATAAGCAGGATTCTTAAACTCAAAAAGAATTTGTTACCACTTACTTTGATTCCTATGAATTTCTTGCAGCTTCCTTGCTGTGTAACAGCTGCTAAATAGACCAACATTGCCATTATGCCTTGTTAGATATACTCATGTTTTATTATATACTCACAGCCTCTTTGCTTAACATTTCTGTTAAAACACCCCAATACAAAGCAATGCTTAGCTAACATTTATTCATTTGCTCCATTATCTTTACCTGAAGCATGTTGGGGTTTTTTGAAGACCTTTTTTTTTTTTTTTGGTTTGGCTTTTTTTCCCCCCTTCCTTAATTTACCATGATGCTGATGCATCCAGATGCAGAGAAAGCTAAAAGAACACAAATGTGAGGGGTTTTGAAACAGTTGTAAAGGCTACCCACGGGTCAGGCATTTGGCAATAAAATAAGGACGTTTTATATCTCAGGACAATGTTCCTCAAACAAACAAGTCAGAACTGAGAGGTGGAAGAGACGTTTCCAATAAACAAAGTTCTGTTCCTGCCAATACGTGCCCTGCCAAAAGAAAACATCTGCAGAGCTGGATTTGCCCCCAGCCAGCGCTTAGAATCTGAATTAAGACCTAGTGTTACAGGATTCATTCATTCAGCACAACTCAAAGCCACATGGGAAGTGCATGAAGAAATAAAATCTGTTGACCATGGCATTGGAGATCTCCCCTTTAAAAAGTGCAGTTTCTTTGCTGAGGGAAGACAGACGTAGAACTACACGGTCTAGTTATAACAGCACTTGGAAATACATTGGCAAACAGGACTTCTGTCAAGCACCACTGGCCTGAAAATGTTTGTAAGCAAAACACCAGGACCAGATTTTAAAGAAAAGTCTCCAGTAAATAACTTAAAATTATCTGTTCTTAAAGTTAAATGTTTCTGGAGCTGCATTTTCCTTATGCTTATGTTGTGCAATACTGCTATGGCTGATGTTTGTAAGTGTAGGGATGAGAAAAGGATCCTATCCCTATGAATGAGATATGAAGATAATCAAATGCTCTAGGTGATAGAAGAAAGCTTGTTATTATTTTTCTGTCATTGAATTTTGTATCAATTCAAAAAGGAAAATATTTAAGTGAATATAACAAAGTAAACCACACAGAAGAAATCAATGTTAGAAGTAAACTGATCCATTCAGCCAATTTTTCAATACAATGAATTTTGTACATTCAGGTAGTAGCTTGTTTCAAGGACAACTTTGCCAGTAAAATTGAACATCAGAAGAAATTAGTACCACACAGTAGAAAAATACAGTAAGTTAATCATTCATACTTGTCAGAATTTGCTGATTCTGGGAAAGTATTCTGAGCCTGATATGTGTTCTTAAAGAAATGAAGAAAAGTCTTCAAAGCTGCACTCTGATTGACACATTATCTTTTTGTTCCAAGCAATAAACCAAACGCTTAGAGCTCACTAGCCACAAGTACTTATTAAACAGCTAATGAAAAAAGGCAGGCCTAAAAGAGAAAGAATTTCACTTACATGAAAGTGTTCCAGAGAGATGTGTGATCTTCAGCAGTACCTGCCAAAGGAGGTGGGCAACATGGAGTAAAATTCTTCTCAGGATGAGAACTGTTCCTTTGGAAAACTGTTTGTTTATTTAATCACTTATGCTCGATACTGAACAGGGAAACTTTTACAGACCTCTTAATTTTTCAAGAGTTGATTCAAACAGGTGAAAAAACCCTATTGATAAACTGTTGTGAAAGAGGTTGGAGATTTCCCTCATAGTAATTTAAATTAAATAAACCACCATTTACATAAACCATTGCTGATATTAACTAGCATCTCTAATGTTACTGCTAGTAAAGCCAGAAGGAACCCAAATGGCACTAAAAGCTGAACAATGTTCACATTTTGTGTACTTCAGCTTCATCCAGCCAGTAGAACAGCGGGAGAGCCATGTAGGCATGTTGATCTGTTATGCAGTTTAAAAGGATTTTTCCATATTAGTCTGAAATGTTGTATCCAGACTAAATTCCTAGCGATATTTAATTAAAGCAAAGCCATATATGACAGCTTTGTTAATGGGCATGAAGCACCTCTTACAAGTGAATCTGACTGCTGTGTGTAAGGCTTCCAAATGTTTGTAGCTTCATAGAAGGCAGCTGTGTTGATGAAAATCAGCTACAAACAGTGAAGCTCTTTGAAAACATATCACCTTGTGCCCGCAATGAACAAAGAAAGAGATCTTTACCTGTTCACAGAAGCAAATTAAACACATCTCAGGATAGCAGTGTACAACCTAGATAGATAATGGGGGGTGTAATATTAAAATGACAGAGGAAAAAAAGCAGAGGAGTAAAGAAAGGTATATTCCACAGGTCAGCAAGCTTACCTAAGGAAGTCTCAGTCCTGGGAGTGGAGACAGTTCAGGCTAAATGATCTCTCCCCAGCAAGAAGAGTTTTCCCCCGTTCATACTATGGATAAACAACACACAATCACAACTTCAGTCTGGTTAGAATTGAAAGCAATCAATTCATTTGAAATGAATGAAGTCCACTTGCAACAAACTTCCCAGGCTAAAGTGGGAGAATGATGTAACAGAGAGAAAGGATCAGATTAACATGGTAGAACTTTGTAATAAAAGCAAGGAAGCCAGCAGCTGGGAAGCCAGGCTGTGAAAAAGGGAAAGATCAACACTTTCTCATCTGAAGAGAAAAAAAAAAAAAAAAAAAAGGAAGAAAAAAAAAAAAAAAGGAGTTATGTAACACACTGCAGTGGCTTTGATTTTTTTTCTTATTCCTGGCCAGAAAATCCCTATGGGGAGGAAAAAAAAATCATAGTGAACTTCATCCTGCTGTCCACAGGTAGGCAGAACAACAGGGCTCTGAAACTGAGATCAGGTCATTAAAACAGGGCATGAATACTTGTGCATTTCTCTCTGCCTTGGAGGTTGCACAACTCAGAGAGCACTGGGAATGTTTGAATTCCAGTCATCTCCCTGGGATTGTCCCATGTAAAATAGAGTCACTCTAAAAGCCAGTAATCTTTGATACCTGTCTCTCAGGTCCTACAATTATAATTTCCAAATTTAAGTTTGCATGAAATACACAAAGAACAGCTCCATGAGTGCTGTCTGCTGGGCATGGTCAGAATTGTTCCCCTGTTGCTATTGGCAAGGATATTTGAACATCTTCATACCTTTTTTCACTTTGATTTTGTGTAAAGGGGTCAAAGCAAAGCTGTGGATTAGCATGGGAGCTCTAACAGAATGGTGTCTCCTTGAATTAGGTAGAGTGCATGTATTTGCATTAATGTTCAGTATAAAAGGCACATGTCTTGCTATGTGAATGTGTTTGCAAAATCAAATAACTTCCATCTGACTGACAAACTCTATCCCAAAGAAAGTGCTCTGAATAATCCATTACATAAAAGGAAACAAAAGTGCAGCATATAAAAAGTGGTGTATTTAAAGCTTGTTCATTTAAGAGACATTGGAACAAGAGCAGACATCTAATACTCTAGCTTTATACCCAGTCAAAGGCATTTGTGCTTTACTGGCAGTAAACAATTTCAAGATGCTTTTGAAATGTCATTGATCTTGGTTTGTACTCCTCAGAACTGCAGCTGTCTTTTACTGCCTAGCTGGTGCTGGGTGCTTGAGTGCATTCACTTACATTTTCATTTCAGGTGCCCACCTTGTGAGCTCACTGGGTAGAAATTGCGAAGATACCACGAATGGAACACCAAGTTATAGCCATTCACCAGCAAGTCTTGAAGCAGACTGACAAAATACTATTTTCCTTCAACACTCAGACTAAAAATGTGCATAATAGTGAGATGTACCCTTTACTGAGCTTTCGTTTAGTGACAATGGATTTTACAATGTAGTGCTTCCTGCTTCTGATAGCCTTAGAAGTCTCTGGGGAAATGATTGTTTCCCTGATGTTTGTGGTGGGTCCTCAGTCAGGAAGTTCATAAGAAAATAAGAAATGAAATAATTTCCAAAGTAAACCCAACTAGACAATAATTTTATTCTTTATTATTATTTGCTGGCCTCTGCTCTCTTAATAAGGTATGCAACAGCAAGGCTAGAGATTTTTAACTGGTGGTCTGATCTGTACTTATCACAGCAAAGAGCAAACTTGCTCTTCATTCACTTTTTCAGTGCATAGAGACCCTAAATAATACCCTTTTCTTTACTGGCTAAAATTTCCAGCTATCAAGTGGAAAATCCGTAAAGTTTCAATAATTTATCTATACTTCTTGCATTCTCAAGTCAAAAATTTCACAATTTCAGCCAATGGTTGGCAAAAGGTGGAAGAAAAAGTGTTTCCTTTTGGTTTAAAAAAAGAAAAAAAGCCTCTTTTTGAGTAGCATCACAGACAAATCACAGCTTGAAGCCCAACCCTCATAAAGGTGAACATTTTTATTTCTGCAGAAGACCAATTTTTGACTTGAGAATTAGACTTTTGTGAGAATTGCCTGCTAATGGTGCACAGCAGATCAATACAGCCCCATCTGCAGTGTGTTTTGAAAGCATATGGCCTCCAAAAAGATGATGACTGTGTTTAGTACCCAAATCCAAGAGTTGCCTTCCCCAATGAAATATCCAACTCCTTCAGCTTTCTTTGAAGGTACTCTTCCTGTGCTAGACACATATGTGTGACTTGCCTGTGCTTTGTGCTGCTCCTCTCCTCATTACAGCTGACACAGCCCAAGACTCAGAGGTGGATTTTCCAAAGCCATATGCTCATTTCCTGAAAACAGTGAAATGCGAGGACTGAGGGATTGTGTGTGTGAACCAAAACACTGTTGTTCTCCCCATGCCCCCAAAAAACCCCAAACAGCCCAACAATTCAGGCTATATGCAGATTATGAGTTGGCACCAAAGTCGTGTTTAACAAGATTTCTGTGGATGCTACCAAAAATAAAACCAGAAAAAAAAAGCACAACCTCAGCAGGCAAAGTTTTACACACAGCCTGGTTGCACAATCTGCCATAGAGGAACATATACCCTGAAGAGATTCTTAGATATTTTTCCACTTTCAAATCATCTTCCTTTCTGAAATAGATACTAATCCTGTGTAATCTTGTTCTCTACAGAGAGGTGAATCTAGATTTTTTTTTTTTACATCAAAACTCCCCAAATTTGCCACACAAATCCTGCAGAAAGAGGGCAAAGGAGGTCTTGTTTTGTGGAAAAAAATTACTCTCCTGATGTGTGGCCAAAGATTTGTTACACAGAAGCACTGACAAATTATTTTCATTGTCACCAGGGCTCAGAAGTCACTAAGGGAGAAGAGGTTTTTACCTTTTCTTTCTCTGCTGGACAGAGGGCAGACAGGAAGCGGTGCTTCCTTCATCAGCACTGCTCCGTGGTGTAGTTCACACAGCTTTTGGTACAGTCTGCATCTCCCTCTCCCTGCACTTGCAGGACAGCCTGGCTGCAATGTGTGGCAGGGGCATAAACCTCTCCTCTCCTGCCATCACAGCAAGGTTATCAGATTTGCTCTTCCAGGAATACCAGTTTGTCTTTATATTTTTATCTGTCTGTGGTAGGCTAGCAGACTGGCCAGCATCTCCTTGATATGGGAGTGGAAGGGTGCCAAGGATATCCTTGTGTGGCTTGGGGACTTGGACTAGAGGAGCAGAAAAAAACCCACTGCTTAGCTCCTGGCTCCCAGCACAGCAAAGAGTGTGCATGAGGAAATCAGACGACATTTCTGTACATGCAAAATCCCCTGTGTTCAGTAAACAAAAAGCTCTGTGAAAAGCAGAGTCTTGACTTTTTGATATAAGGAAAGGAAAAAATAATAATTAGTCTTTAGAATTGTATGTATACATATATATCTAGTGCATGTCTTCATAATAATTATGTATGTAGAAATCCTTATTATATGTGTAGATTTCCATATTAAAAATCTTCACATATAATAAATATATTATAATATTATTATTATATATTATATTATCTTATTTTATTATATCATATTATAAATTTATATTTAAATATTATAAATATTAAATAAATATAGTTGTTGTTATTATTATAAATATTATAAATATTATAAATATATAGATATTTAATTATATTTAATTATTTATTATATTATATTTAAGTATATTTAAGTATATATTATTATATTTATTATATTTAATTATAATTATATTTAATTTATAAATATTATGACATGCATTAGATATATATATATACACACACACACATTTTTAAAGATTAATTATTAAGATATTTCATTTCTTTAGACATACTAAACATTCTTTCTCTAATAAGTACTTTTGTGCAGGAGAATGTTTCAAATAATGCAAATGAATAAATATGTCCCAATTCCAAACAAACACAAGACTTGGAAATTATTCTATTCAAAACTACCCATGTTGTAGCTGCATTTATGTAAGTAGATTGGCATCTCTGTAATCTGTTTTAGAAAAAATTGACTGTGATTGTACCTATAGTCCATCATCTGTTACAAGAACAGTGAGAGATGACATTTTAGGTGGTGAAAGAAAGCACAGTTACATCTATCCCCTGATAAAATGAATGTTAGCAAATGTCTTTCAGGACTTCCCAGTTATGATTTCACTAAAATCCAGAAGTTTGTTCAATTTTCCTAGAGACAACTGAGCTCCTCTGGTTCTTCAGCACGTGCTCTCAGACTTTGCAAGAAATTAGAATAAAGGATTTCTGTCTCAGCAGCTGCAAGCTCAGAGCACACGTGTATATTTCCCGACTCTGCTCAGCAGTGTTCAGTGCATGAGTCATAGAATCACAGAATCATTAAAGTTGGAAAAGACCTCTATGATTATTGAGTCCAGCTATTAACCCAGCACCACTGTGTTTACCACTAAACCCTGTACCCAAGCGTTTTGAACACTATTCCAGTGCATGACCACCCTTTCAGGGGACCAAGTTTTCCTACTCTCTAATCTAAATCTCCCCTGGTGCTACTTGAGGCCATGTCCTACACCTTGAGTGCAGTGTTCCTTTGGCTGTCCCTGCTTTACCTCTCCCCTTCCACAGATTCTCACAGGTGCTGTAGTGATCCCCAGGCAATAAGAAACCTTAGCTCTGCATCTAAGGGAGAAAATTTCCCTTTTTAGGGCTTTCTACCTAGGAAACACAGCTACCTGTTATTCCTAGGAATGGCTTCACATCAGACATCCCACAACACAGAATGTCTCTCTGCAAATGTGTGTACCACAGGACTAAGGGAGGTCTAAGTTGAGACTTTTAAATGCTGATCATTTAGCTGGTCCTGCCTGGTGACATCAGGGCAGCAATTATGCAAGTGTTCATAACTTTATGGATGTTTGCTACACAATTGTCTCTGAGGAGATCTGGCTAGGAACACAGAGCTATTAGTTATATTTATCTTGTTTCTTCATTTTGTAATTGAAATTTTATGAGCAAATGGTTGATTCTGAGTAGCAATTGTGCGTAATAAAAAAAAAGACACCAGTGTTAATTGAGGCCACTGATCTGCTAGATCACCTGGAAGAACCTGCTTAGAGCTCATCATACTGCCATACCTATGGCAGTAATCAGTAATCATTAGATGGTCTCTAATGACTATTGACAGAAGGAATACAAAGAGGAGACAAATTCAAACACAGTAAGCTATTCATTTTCAAGGGCTGGTGGTATTATCAAGACCTTTAAGTGAATGACAAAAAAAAAAGTCTAGCTGGTAACTCCAAGTATATCACACTATATTTATTTAGAGGCTGAGATGCTTAAATATGCACACTCAAAGGGAAACTCAGCACTACAGAGCAAAAGCAAGGTGATGAGTTGCTGCAGGATGCAGTGCCTAAGGCTAGCAGGGCTGGGTGATTCTGATCTTTGTGCACAAGTCTCAGCTCTTGGGCTGTGCAGATTGGATGCTCTGAGCTGCATGAGTTCTTCCTCTACCATCCCAGGGTTGCATGTCCTTCTTCAGATGACCCCACCTTGTCTCTTTTCACTCCTCCTGAACTGGGAGTGAGCTGCACCACACTGCCCCAATACCATAGCAGAGAACAACCCCTTCACTTGGGCATAGCCTCCAAGGAATGAGGGAAGGAGGGAGATTTTTTCCTGGTGATGCTGTCAACCAGGGAAGCAAGCCAAAGTTTAAAGCAACAGCTGTCATAGCTGACCTGCCAGCCCAGAGCATCCATCTGTGACTGACCAGCTGCCACCTACCCTGAGAACATGAACACAAAAACATGCTTCCCTACTTTTGCTATACTGTATCTTTTTCTATTGTGGCTGTTTTGTCAAATGTGAGAAAATGATCTCTGTTCCCACAGCACTCAACTTGAAAAGTCAATAACACAGCCATCTTTCCAGCTTTATTTTACAGCCTAGGAGAATGTCTGGCAGCCTCTTTGGGTGAAGGGGCTTGCATAAGCTTTAGTAGCTGGTCTTGCATTACTGCTCATCTCCAGAATTAATTGTGGTTGATTTTGGTTTTGCCTTTCTTGTGTTTTGTATTTTAGATAGTTCCAAAAGGAAATGTGTGTTTTATAGCCTCTTCTGGTAAAAAAAGTAAATTGAAAAATTTATACTCAAAGGCTGAACCTTGTTGATTAATATTTTAGGAAAAAGCAAGATTTCACAATTTTAGCTCTCTACATCTTGTTTTTCTTTGAAATTAATTCCTGATTAGTTTCTATGGTATCAAGGAACTATCTGCTATGAAAGATGAAATTTCAACTTGCAGAAACAGAGGAACTAGTTATAAGAAAAATAAACAACACCACTTAGCAGAAAAACTCCATTAACTCCTTCTGCCTCCTTTGCTTTTTGGGTTTCAGTAGGTAAACATCTACTTGCCATATCATTTCCCTTTTGCCTTGTCTGATGATGTCTGCTGTCACGACTCAACCAACAGGTAATATCCACACAGCTACTCAGGAAAGGAGACTTGCTCTACAAAGCTCATTGCATGAGAATTAGGCAGTTGCAAAACCATGGTATGTCCAGTGTGTGAGTACAAAAGGTATGAAATCAAGCACATAAAGAGAAGTCCATAGAGAGTTGCTGGTGAAAGGCAGAGGAGAGAGCTTTGCTTTCTTACTTTTAAGCAACCAATCGCTGCATTCAGCTGGCCTCTATGTGTTCTCCAGGACCACAATAGTCTGCCCACCAGATCTCAGGTGCCTTCAGGCCAAACTCTCTCCCTAGACTAGTCCAGAGCCCACAATTTAGAGAAGACTGTCCTTGAATACTGGGACAAACAGACAATGGTGTTGCATGGTATTGCACATTATCTCACAGAGACATCAGCTTCATGTCATTTCTCACTCAGGGATAGAAGAATGAGGCTGGAGTGCAGCAGGTACTGCTGGGAGTGTATTTCCTGCCAAAAATGGGATCCTTGTTTTGCACATCTTGTATACCCCCAAGTTTCATGGGAGGAATTGTGGGTAGAAACCTCAGGCAAATAAAAGGTTTTATTTTTTTTTTTAAGCTCAGCATTTCCCTTTCCAGTATCAGAGAATGCCATGATTGCCTTTTCTTTGGACAGTCAGTTTTTCTGGAGTTTTAGGTGAATACTTCAAGTACTTAAAGCAGCTCTGTTGTTGCTCTTTCCTTGTTGGCAAACATCACACAGCAACTAGCCCCACACAGAGTGATTTGCTGAAGCTTAATAGCACACTACTTTATTTCATGGCTTTCCTTTCCTTCCCCGCTCTTTTTTTTTTTTTTTTTTTAAGAAAAGATAGCTTATAAAATGTGTGAAGGACTGATACTGATGTAAGCTATGGGGAATAATACAACCATAGTTCATGAAAACTCCTTTAATTTTTTTTTTTTGTTAACGGATGTATATTTAGTGCTAGTATGCTCCTGTGGAGAAAACATACTATGCAATCAAAAGGACATGGAAGGGATTTTGCCATGCCCTGCTCCTCTGCAAATGGTGGCAGCCTCTCTCCTGCTGCTGGTCTGAGCAGGTCATGCTCACAAGGCAGTGCCATGGTACACAGGGAGGGTGGCAGCTGGCAGATGCTGGCAGACACAAGCATCGTTCTCCACCCTCAGAGGTGCTGCCCTGTACAGTTTCATCCTTGTTTGCCCTCCACTGAGCTCCTTTACCATCAAACAATGCTGGATGTTTAAGAAGTTAAAGGCCTGCAATACTATCAATATGGAAAAGCCCATGGCACTTTCAAAAAATTCTTCTTGCCTAGGGAAATGTTTTATGACTAGCAGAGGCCAGAGACTGGATCCCCTAGAAATGTACCCCTCTTGTGCTAATGCTGCTGCAGCCTTTATGCTTTGCAATCATGGTTAAATGGAAATAGAGATCCAGTCACTCAGGATCCATATCTGAAACTTTTGTTTTGTTCTAATATGATTACAGACATTTTTTCCCCAATATTTTCCTGCTGCCTGTGGCAAACCAGTAAAATAGCTATAAAATGACAACATTTAACTATATGCTATGATATGTTTGTCAGATAGGAAACCAAACCCATCCCACTCTGGTTTCAAGATCTGCTTTTCAGATCTTTTGAACTAGAGTTTCCCAAGAAGAGCGTTTCCCATACTGACATCTACAACAGCTCTACTAACAGGAATTCACCTGTCAGTTATGTCACATCAGTTTTGGTCCAAGCAGATTTGGCTAATCATGGATTTTTTATTATTATTATTATTATTATTATTATTATTATTATTGAAGGATTCATTAATTATTTAATAATAATTTCTACAACTAGGAATAAAGTTATTGTATTAATTCCATCATTAATGAAGTATTGACACAAGCTTAAGGTGAATTTTTTAGTCATTACTTATGTTGCATATCTTTTCCTGTTCATTGCAAATAAAGTATTTCTAGAGGAGCATGTGACTCAGAAAGATCCTGCTTCTGGTTTATCTTAATTTTCACTCTTTCATAATCCTGTGTGTTCTCTCTGATAAACCTTAAACAAGACAGTTTGCACTTTGTACCACAGAGTCACCAGAGAGTCTAGTCAGGCTATTTTTCAAACTCCAATGTTTATGCATTTGAAAAGAGAATGAATTAAAATAAGAAATAAAAATAATTATTCTGATAAAGCCTTAATAGAAAGCTAAGAAAATGCAAAACAAATGAGAGCTGTTAGAAATGAATTATTAAACCTCTCAAGCTGAAAAGTTAGTCAGCTAGGATGCAGGGGACATAGTTTCAAATAGCTGCTTATTTCATTTTCCCAGTGACTGTTCATATTAAAGCAGTAATAGAAATGGGAATAGATGTTGATTAATAAGACATCTGAGAGAGTGAAAGCTCACATTCAAGTCCCTGTCTTTAAAGTATAAATTGTTTTTCTTTTTGTACCACACTTTGAATTAAAAATAAAAACATTTCCTGTAAGTTGGAACTGTTCTTCCAAATTAACTGAAAATACTGAAATAAGTAGCCTACATCTTTATCTTTCTTAAAATGTGTGTGTGAGCATTTGCATAGTTTACTGTAAATGCTTTTAGCATTTATAACAATATTTAGGCCAAATATCAGTGCTGGCTCCACCAATGTAGGATGGCCATAATCAATTAGTTTTCTCTTGTAGTTTTGATACAAACGTAATAATTTTAAAGTTCTGGGAAAACTGAGGATAAGAAAAACTGTATTATATTTACAGTAAATGCATTGCAAGTGTTTGCTGAAAATCTGAGAATTCAGGATATCATCAAGGTAGAATAGAATACATAAGGAAAAATATGGCCATAATCAGCTAGATAATAAAATAAATGTGTTCTGACAAGAGGAATTGCCCATGGCACAATATTTGTTAGAAATACCATCTAAAGGACGACCCAGCTAAAGCCATTTGCCTATCCTCTGAATACAAGCAATCCAATTGTTGTAAAGTGGTAATAGAAATATGCCTGGAAGTGTGCTTAGCATTTTTTATAGGATTTAATCAAGGTATAAACATTTAACAGAGAAGGTTTCCTCATAAATACTGCATAATACTCTCATACAAATATTATGATATTTTCTCAGATATCATGTTCTACATACATTATCTTCATGGCCTTCAGTAGCTACTGTGATTCCAAAACATACTGTTTTCCTCTGTGGGAATGCACTAATAAGATTTTTTTCTTCTTGCCTGAGAGTCATGATTGTAGCATTAGTAATTTCAGGATACTGTGAATACACTTTACTAAAATTAGATGTGTGTTTATGTAAGTGCTTGGCATGTGCAAATAACCAAGACATACTATTTTATCACTGGATAAAATCACAGTCTTCAGTCAATATTACTGTCTGAGGACTCTGTCAAACTGAATGTATATGCATTTCTGTAATTTTCTTTTGATAGAAATCCAGGCCTGTACTCTTCTGACTACAATTTCCAAAAGCATATAACTTATAGAAGTAGTTCTTAGCTGTAGAAGAATATGAGAACCCTGAGGAAGACCTGGATATGTATTAAAATGAGACGAACATGTTCCAGCCCATATACTATTTATTAGGCAGCTGTATAGCAAAGGCTTGAATTGATCTGTTCAGAAAAACATTTATAGAATGTGAGAGTGAGCTGGGACACTTGTCTTGCTGGCTCAGGTGCGAGGCTTCATTTAAATTTTATTTAATGCAGAGGCATCCTCTTGTAGCTTCATAAATAACCTGTATTAAACATATTCTTTTCCTCCTTTGTTAATTATTACAGTTTTGAGGCTGTCTTCTGTGCCTGAAGTTTTTTTTTTTTTTGCTTTAGAGTTCATGGCTCCCCTATTCCCCTGTGCTGGGATTATGCTGTTTCACTGTGCAGCCGTGATGAGCAGAACTATTAATAGCTCGCTCCCTCGTGCTGCACTTACTGGGAACTTGCGAGCAGCAGAAGAAATGCAGCGGCGCAGCGCTACGTGTCCTTCTGCCACGGCCTTTTATCTTCCCTCTGTACTCAACACACTTGATTACACAGTGCAAAGCACACTTGCTCTGCTCTCCCACATACCTGGTGGGCCCTCACAAGAAGAGGCATGCCACTCAGAAGAGCACCTGTGGGAATTCGAAGCTCTGGTCCCACGTTTAGTTGCTATGCCTGGTGGTATCAAACCACTTCGTTTACAAAAGGATTATTTGCTTTTCCTTGCCTAGAGCCAGGGCTGCTTACAAGCACATTCAGAACTCTCAGGAGCAGCAAAACACACAGGACCTTCTTCTCAACAATGTTCATTCACCCTACAAAGCCAGAGACACTGCTGCTTTGCTCAGGTAGGGGATAGAAGCAGGATGGGGAATAAGATGGCAGCCTCACTCCAGTGCTTCCCAGCAGCAGCTACAGCCTGTCTCCTACCCTTATGCTGTAAGGAGACACAGGAGGCTCATCTGCTCTGGAGTTATCCCAAACTTGATTGTCCACAGCAGTCTTGGTCTGCTGCCACAGGAACCATCCAATCTTGGCCATCCCAGCCAGCCCACCCTCTTCCCTCTCAGGTGATGGTTGAATCTGTTCTGCAGCTGGAACCTCATGTTGCCTACCTGCCTAAAAACACCTGAGCCCTATCTACTGTTGACCCAGGACCCTCTGGGTCTTCTCTCTTTGTTGTGCCAGCTCTGACTTTGCAGGCCAATGTACACACATAGAGAAACTTGCTGAAATCCACCTTTCTTTTAGGTGTTTTGTTCAAGGAATTAGAATGTAGTTAAGCTCTTACTATTTAACATGATGGGAGCATCAGAATTCAGTTAACTATCCATTCCTCTCAAAATTGTTCTGCTGCAAAGCTGAAATTCAACTGTAGGTCACTTGATAGGAGAAGAGGTGATTTTTGAAGATGGATACTGAGGGGTAGGTGCTCTTTAGCTCACTCTCAGTAGGAGAGATACCTCCTTTCTGCAGTCCTCTTGCCTCACATATAGCTGAATAACAGTGAAATGGATTCACCAATTTGCCTCTTAAAGTGGGGAAAGTACATGGAAAAGCGTGCTAAAGGCTGTATAATCGTGGAGGTGGGAGAGCAGGAGCAGAATGTGGAGGCTGCCCTCCCTTAATAGGGTATAACAGGCCTAAATTGGAGAGTGGGAAAACCTCAGGTTTTCTCAATATAGTGAGCTGATGCGTTGAAAGATTACAAGGAACAATTTTGCAAGATTATTTTCACAAGCATCTGAAGATCAAAGCCCCCTTTAAAATAGAAGAGAAAATAAATCCATGATGGCACAGAGACTGAAGAACAGGGATGTATAGAGAAGAGGTTCTCTTCAGCCATTTTAAATCCTTCCCATGGTTATCTGTCAGCTCTGATTCCCTTGTTTTTTATATGTCCTCACCACCCATTTTGCTATTTATTTTTTTATTTGGTTGGTTTATGTGCAGAGAAGTGGAAGCATACTGAAACTCAGGAAGCACTTAGCTGAGGAATCCTGGGAACAATACACCACACCCTCCGTTTTCCAGGAAAGTCTGCCATGCTTTGAAGAAGCCAGGTGTGCATAGCAGGTTCATTCAGCAGCCTCACTGACACACTTCTCTGTTTTTTCTCCTTTCTTTTCACAGATGAGCCAGGCAGGTTCCGCTTTCAATAGCTGACTTTGAAGCTGTGGCTTTTTGTGCTTCATTCTCTAAGGGATGCAGCAGGAGCAGCTGAGCAGTGACTTCTGATGGGAAAGTGGGAAACGTGAGCTTCCGCAGCAGCCATCCCGGTCAGGGGGAGAACTTGGCAGACAAGGCTTCTCGTCTGTCTCAAGCCAAAACATCATTTCCCACACATACTGAGGGAACACAAGTGTTTGGTCCTTTCTCAAGTGAACCTGAGCGTGCAGCCTGCTGCTGCTTTAGCAGGAATAATAGTGCCAGGAAAGAGACTTTACAAATCATCTTTTGATTAATTTGAAGTTCTACTCCATCCACCAAGACATGGGCAGAAATTGTTAATGCCAGGTCTCAATGAAGGCAGCAAATGATTCCTTGTTTATGAGTCACAAATGTGAGAAATGAGGCACCAGTGAATCTAACCAAATCAGACACCTTTTATAACTTATTTTGAATTAATATCTTTCTATCCACCTCCTCCTCCTCAAGTTAGGTTCTTACTACAGTTCATTTACAAATTTCGGTGTATGATAAATGTGATTAGCTTCAGAAAAAGTGCTGATGCTTCTCAGTGAAAGAAGAATATTCTTCATTTGGGGAGAGAAAGGGAGTTTGTGTGTGGGGCTGTGTGGAATATTCAGGGGTGGTTTCAAGACCGTTAATAATTTTTTCCTCTTCTTATTCAAAGCTTTTCTTTTCACAGGGGTAATATTCAATTAGGAAACTCCTATGGAGCAGAGGGGGAACCCAGCAGGCAAGGAGTTGAAATCTCTGCAATCAGCACTGATAAAGGGCTGTTATTTTGACAAATGGGATAAAAATAAAAAGCATGAAAGGCTGCAGTAGGAGGCCTGAAACGGACGCTGAGCACTCTCCTTACTCAGCGAGGATGTGTTTGCCATGGTAAGTCATGCATGATTGTTAGAGGAGATATTCTTTGATTTTTTTTGCTGCTTTTTATCTTATTAGCAGTTACTGTAGTTTGAAATGTATTAAGCAGAGCAGTGCTCTATGTGTGTAATGCTTTCAAAAGTTTGACTGCAGCATTCTGAATCAATTCACAGGCCTTCTGTGTTGAAAGAGTGACAAATGGCTCAGTGGTTTGTGTTTCAATGTCTGCTCAGGTCTGAAAGAGCATAAAAACCAGGTACAGAAGATGTAGGCTCAGTTCAGCACATATTGACTGATGTTTCATGGGCCACATCCTCATTTGTTCAATGCATCTACAAGGCATCATATCTGACATTTGGCTGTCTATTCTTTACCACATTTCAGAACCAGGATGGTCAACAGATTGCCCAAAGCAGTTTCCTGTGGCTCATTGAAGCACGGTGACAGTGGAAGCACACCTCTGGGATGTTACAAGTCTAGCACAATCACTTGGCAGCACTGGCCCTGCAACATGCAATCCTAGCACCATTTGCCACAGAAGAGGAATTGTACCTGCTCTAGGAGCTTTTATAAGGCAGCTCAAACTAACATTGCATAAAAACAGGGAGCAGTGGAGAAATGCCAAGAGGGTGGATGTAGTGAGCTACATCCTAGACACTTGCAGCTATTAGCATGCTAAAGTAAACTGGATTAATTTTGCAGCCACAAGTTCTCAAAAGTGAGTCTGGACAATTAGATAAAATGAAGATGCATCTTTATCCAGATTTTCTAGGAAAGCTGTATACTTGCAATGGTTAGGACATCAGAGTGTCCTATAGTTCCATTTCTTACTTCACTTGTCCTGTGCTGCAGTGTCTGATAAGCCTGTTCAGCTCTCGTTGTTGAGGCTTTTTATCAGTAAAGCAGGATTAAAATACTTACTACCATCCCCTGAAGCACATGATGGATGCATGCACCTCAGAATGGAGACAATGATGAATTGTCTTTTTGAGCCAATTTAGAGCACAAAAAGCTTTACATGGACTTACTACGTCCAGTAATATTGCATACAATCAAAGACTGTCCTAATCTACAGAATCAAACTGTTTGGAAAACACTGGATTTTTCCACTCAGTGTGAATGCCTTTTAAAACTTCTCACATATATTTTAATCCTAAAGAAGTAGTAGCACGTTGATACTAGTCTACTTAGCAGACTGTGATACAATATTCATTACAAAGTGATCAAAACCAATCATACAGATATAATCTTCTGAGGAGACAAAAGCCCTAAAAAACAGTAAGAGATTAGCAGCTCTGCTATATATGGAGTATGATGATGACAAAAGCCAGCTAATTATTGTGGTTGTACCTCAATAATTTATAAAGTCAGCCATTTCCCCAAAAGATCTATAGGTCTCTTTAGACTCCTCAAGGGAAGAATAAATGTATCACAAATAAGAGTCTAGGTTTTCCACAAAGGGGTTTGAATACATGGTTAATGCTGATCTCCTGTCCCTTGAGAGAGTAAAATTTACTGAAAATGTACATGGCTGTTTGAATGAACATCCTGAATTTTGGGCTATGCCACTAGTCTCCAAAAAGGCTGACCACAGAAAACAAAATCTTTTGTGTCCCAGAATAGTTTTCTCACCCACTTATAAGCCATAGACAAAAAATGATAATACCCTAATATTATACCCATACAAAGATGGCTTGAAATTTTCAGAACTGTTTAATGTTTAAATATCCAGATATCAAAGTGAAACCTTTCAGAAGGTCCTAACCCTTTGCTCCTGAAAAACTTCTGTCCTTATCTGGTATCTCCAGTTCTTCATATAAAATTATAAAATTATTACTGACTTCTTTTTTTTTTTTTTTTTTTTTTTTTTAGCTAAAGGAAATCACAACCTAATTTGAAGGGTAATATAAAGATAAGCCAGTTTATGAAGTCTTGAGGTTTAACATGGGTGCACAATTTCATTTCATACTAATCAGTCATCTTTGCTATCTTGGAAAACAGGTAAGAGAGTTCATTGAGCAGTTACCTGCTTCAGCTTTTAGGAGAAAATTGAAACAATTAAAATCATATACCAGTGAAATGTGTGTGCAGGCATTCAGGTGAATGCAGTTCAGGAAATTAAAGTGTTATAAAACCCCAAGAGACAAAGGCATTAGTTTTCAGCAGTGTTTATAACAGACTTGCTTCCAGGCTCCACCTGGTGCCAAATTAGCCTTTTGTGTCTTGTCTCATGCCACTTGTGTGCAGTGAGCTGGTATCTGTCCATGCATGTGATGCTCCAAAGAGGCATCAGGGATACAAAGAATGAGAATTTAGATAGTCTTCTGTGTGCAGGTAAGGCCACCTTGAAGCAGTGTGTGGTTTGTCATGATGCTTCCTTCCTCTTTCCCATCACCACACTTCAGTGTGATAAGGAAAAGCCTCTCTGGCCAGTTTACACTTCTCTTCACCCTAGAAGGATCACTTTATGTTGAAAAAGGTCTATCTGAGTCCAGCTGTAAATCCAGCATTTCCAAGTCCACCACTAAAGCACATACCCCACTGCTACATCTGCATGTCTGACACCACCACTTCCCTGGGCAGCCTGTTCCAATTTCTAGACAACTCTTTCTGTGAAGAAATTTTTCCTAATGTCCAATCTAAAACTCTTCATTATGGCCTATTCATCAGTGGAAAGGGATTTATTAGGGTGGGATGAAGACACTTTCTTCAAAGTCAAGGCTGAAGTTTTCACTGAATTTATTGAAAAAAACCCGCCACCTTGGAGCTAAATAATTGTGGAACACTATCAGCTTCAAATTGCCCTTTTCCACCTAAAATTTCCCTTAGGAGATGGTGTTGTGGTTTAGGAATCATAATTTAGCGTTCCCACTGAAACTATTGCAAATCACACACCACTTTCTCACTCCCTGCCTGCTCCTCCCCCACCCCTGCAGTGGGCTAGAGAGGAGAACTGGGGGCACAAAAGGTGAAGATCATGGGTTGATATAAGAACAATTTACTGGAAACAGCAATGAGATAAGAGAAGGAACAGTGACAGCTACAATAGGAATGACAGAGGGTACCAGAAAAGAATTATGATTGCTCACCACAGAAACCCCTGACGACACGCAACACTCAACCACAGCCACACTATCCCAACAGCTCCCTCTGGTTTGGGACCAGCACCATACAAGCAACCCCTTCTTCCCAGAAGAGAGTCCTTTCCTCCCCTCCTCCCACTTCTCTTCCCACCTCTGCTCCTGGCAGTGATATGAGAATGTTCACAACAACCTCTGGGTTCCTGTCAGGCCCCCCCTGCCCCAACTACTGCAAAAATTAACCCTGCCTGGCCAGAACCTCTCATGGAAGCTTACCCATCCTTTCTGACAGCAGGGAGTAAGAATTCAATTTCCTCCTTCAATTGTTGCAGCTAAGAAGTTACAAGAAGGTACACCTTTTCATCCTGTGTTCTAGGAATACTAAATCGACACAACAGCAAATAAGACTTATAATTGTAGGTCTAGTTTCATACAATGTCTAAGAGTATGTACATTATTGTTTGCTCAAAGAATTCAAGCTGCAAAAAAAAAAAAATTGTGATGGCTATGAGGTAGCATACAAACTAATAAAATATGTGTGATGAGTGGCAAAATATAGACATGAAGGCAGACAGCCTGAAAATTCAAAATTCTTAGCAAATTCAGAAGTACATCCTATTAGTAACAGAACTCACTAGGAGAAGGACTTCAGGAAATCCACAGATGTCCCTTTTTTTCAGCTCTGCTACAGCTCTCCTTTGATAATTTATTCCCACCCAGTCTCCAGCACATTGCGCCCAGTCATCCATACAAACACAAAGCAAACAAAAACTTGTAATAAATTAATCAGGCCATTTCTCCTGTCTCCAAGGAAGAAGAAAGGGGACTAGCTGTTATCTCTATTTCAAAACACTTGGGTGACAGCCACATAAGTGTTTTAAGGTAAATAAGTGGAGAGCAGCTTCATTAAAGGAACGAAACTCTACTGAAAAACACGGGTGCAGTCCAGAACTTTGACTGCACACTAGGAAGAGTTTTATTCAAAGTTTGTTATCAGGATCTTTTGCTGCAGCTACCACAGGCATGCTTACACATTACTTCTCTTCTGTCACATTTAGCTGTCTCCTTCCTACCAAGCACCATTTATCACACTGATGTTCCACCAGTAAAAAAAAATAAAGGTAAGTTGCTGGTCCCTAAAGATGCCACACCATCCTGTAATCTGAAAATCAGCCTGAAGAAGCAGAAAATGCAATCAGCACAAGAACAAAATAAACTAATTCATGTTTTTGGGTTTATTATGCCACAAAACCCCCAAAAAACACAACTAAAAGAAAAAAAGAAAAAAAAAAAAGAAACCAACCCCCAAAAAATAACCAGTGAGAAAGGGAGATATAAAAGGCTCCAAATAATATTTGTCCCAAACTTTCAACTGAGCAAATTTTTTTCCTCATGCCACTAATGAGAGGACAACCATGGTCAGGGTTGTGTCTTCACCTGGTTCTCAGGCGTGCAAAAGCTGTCTGTTTTATGACTGCAGCCTGCTTAGCCCCTGCAGAGGGAGCAGGAACACCTCATTATCAGAGATGGGAGATTTGCAAGCAGGAATCTTGGATGAGATGCACCTAATTAGACAAGACACTTTCCCTCCATTATCAGAAAGTGAGAATGGACTCAAGGATTTTTACCATCTGCAATGTGTTCTGAATGAAAAGGGCCTAATGTGTATTTTATTGTAGTATATTCTGTAGGAAATGCATATGAAAGCCATTGCTGGCAGCCAGTCCTGCCTGTGCAGACATTGCATAATCAAGGCCAGAAGCCCTAGGGGCCCGACAGTCAGTGGCTTTAAAAAAAATCCCACTGTTCCACTGCACTTTCAAGATTTTTGTAACTTTTGCTTTGATTACTTTCCTAAGGAAAATCCCCTATCATTTTTCCATTGTTCCTGATCTTGCTGGGTTTTTTTCCACTGAACAGGGTTTAGAAAGTAGACATTCATTTTAAATAATTCAATTACTCCTACTGCTGCGCAGTTTGCCTTAAACTCCATTTCTATGCCCAGAGCTATGCTCAGGGCAAGAGAAAACTTCTAATTATTTGGACAGTTTTGCTCTTTAATTATAGAAGATCTTTGGCTAGAATGACATTTTCAAGAAACGAGGAGAGGCTTGTTAAAGAAGGATAACAAAAGAACCCACAAAACTCAAAAGGCTGAAATCTTTATGTATTCCTTGTTTTGATATAATGCTACCCATTATGATAGTGTTGAAGCAGATTTAAAGCCTGGGGTGTTGGAGGGAGAATAGATAACATGGTATGTTGGAGAGTGTGAGAAGTACTGCTACTGTCAACACTGATTTTCTGTTCTCTGAGCTCAGTGTTTGGATATCCTAAGAACTGTTCTCAGTTTGTTTAATGTCCTTGCAGGTTTGGCTAAATCCTTAAAAAATAGAATGATAGAGACCTGTGGAAATGGGATGGTGACTAACGTATTTCACATATCAGCCCTGCTGTCTTATTCCTCATGCAAGGGGCTTTCATTTCCCAGGAAGATTCCCTGCCAACTTACTCTGTCTAAGTAGCGTTTGGGCATCCTTCCCTTTTTCTTCCTCCTCAGTCTCTTCAGTTTAACTCCCAGTGGCCTGCCATTGTCCATACTGCCCCACCTTTCCAGTGTCCTGCCTGCTGTAACTTCCTTCATATTGTGTCCATTCCAGGTCCTTTGCTCTCCCTCAGCTTCTTTAACGGGATGACATCACCGTGCCTAAAAGAAATGGTTCATTCCTTTTTGAACACAGATGCAGGAAGTGCTTCCAAGCTAAGCTCAGCACTTCCAGCATCACAACATCTTCCTACTTCTTCAACTGAAGATAGCACTGGAGAGGGAATCTCATCCTATGAAACAATGAATTATCTCATCAACTTCAGAATGAGTCAGCCCAACTGGAAATACTCCAGATTGCAGCAGTAACTCCCCACAAGTTAACTGTGCTGCTGGGAATGTGGCAGCAGCTCCTGGCACTTGGAAAGATTTTCAGACAGAAGCAGTATCATGCAGACACACACAGGTGTTACGTGGAAGCTTCCAAGCCACAGCAGCTTTGGCACAGACCCTGACACTACTTTTCCTGACACTGTAGGCACTAGCTGTCAGAAAAGGACTCAGGTTCATGGAGCACATATCTCTGAAAAGATAATACATGATGATGCCTGACATGAAAGAATTATCAAGCTCAGTCACCACAAAAATATGAGCATATTCTGCCACAAAACATGTTCACGTAAGGAAAAAGATATTCCACTCACTGAATTAAGTAGACTGCAATTGAATATTGCCAGATTCTATCAGTTGTAAAGTGTTTAACATTCTCCAAGTACTTACACACGAACTGAAGCCTGCCTTGCAGCACATAGTGCCATTTCTAAAGACAATATTAAAGCAGCAGCACAACTTTGGAGGTACTACCTCCAAGAGCTCAATAATTTCTTACTGCGTAGCATTTTGTGCAGGTTTTTGAAAAGCAGGTCTGTTGGTGAGTCCAGCAGCTCACTGCATTCAGTCCAGCTGCTATGAGCATTGTGCTGCTGCATCCACTTCTGAGATGGTCCTGGGAGGGATGTGTCTACCTGCAGCCTCTGGAGAGGGTGATGTTAACTACATCTGCTGTGAAATCACCCCATGCTGTCTGTCCTTTGGGGTTTTGCTTGCAACCTATTTTTGGCTGATATTTCTCAAGTTATAATCTCCACCCCTAAATCAAAGACTGTTATCCATTCAGTCTCTGTAACTTCCCTTCCCCCACAGATATATCCTTTTCTCATCTAGAAACTTTTCCTCCTAGATCTTGCACGCTTACCTTCCTAATCACTTGTTGACTTTGTTGTCTATACCCAGGGACTATGCTGATCCCTAAATACTTTGTTGACATTAAGCATGGCTGGAATTTTTCCCAAATACATGGTATGAATCCTTTACTGCTATTTTTGCCACAGCATATGCTACCAGTTGATTATATAAACATAGGCAACCACCAAACAAGTAGAGTAGAGGTAGCAGTTCTCTAGAGGCTGCCTTCTTACCTTTCAGCTGAGTGCTAAATTCCAAGAGTAAATAATAATTAACTGAAAGTAATTAATGTAATAAAACTGCAGCAAATGGTACAATTTCATATCTGCATAAGCATCCTGCAACTGATCTATACCACTCCTGGTAGAGTGATGGATACATAGTCCCAAGATCAAAGCATCTATGTTTTCTTCTGGTTGAAAGCTTCAATTTTAAAGGAAAAAGTTTTAAAAGTTTCTTCTTCAATTTTAAAATTTTAACACAGATAATTATCTTTAGCTAGAACCAAGAAAAGCTAATATCATATATAAAACTATAAACGTAGCCAAACAGGTTGTCTTCTCACACCATTCTTAGCCGAGGAATTTCGTTCTTAATTTAGTAGAAGGTCACATCGTTTTTCTGATGAGATTTTGAAGCTTTTAAATCTAAGATAATCTTCTAAGCAGAGACTAAGAAAAATAATGAGGAATGGAATGCAGTGATGGAACTGCCCCAAGATTCAGGATTAAAAAGGCTTTATTACTATTTCTCTCCTACATCCTCCCCCTCATCATCAGGTGGAGAAAGGATAGTAAAAGATGTGTGCAAGGGAAGAGGAGAAGGAAGAGGATAGTTTCTTTGCTCCTCCAGCCAGATCAGTACTTGCTAGTACAGCTCCTTAGGGATTATAACTGGATCAACTTCTTTTTGCTTATTTTAGAGTCAGCTTTTGCCAAACTGCTGTGCTGTTTTCCCATTTTGCTGTTCTCCATAAAATCCTCACATTTTCCTTTCTCAGAGAACTGCTTTTGAAAAATCATGACTCAGCCAAAACACTTTAGAAAATTAAAAATTTAGGACTTTGGAGTATTTTGACTAAGCCAAATGGATCATTATGGAGCACCCTGCCCCAGCATGGCAGACCCCCTGCTCCCCCTTTTCTCCTCCCCCTGCCCCTCATTTTGGTGTCATTTGCAGACTTGCAAAATTATACAGGTTGTGAATAAAGACATTAAACAATGCTGGCTTTGGGGTTTGTCCTTAAAGTATGTCACTTTTTTACAGGGCACCAGCCGAATTTCTGGACATTAGCTAACACCCTTTGAGCCTGATGGTTCAGCTAATTTTCTATCCACCTTATTGTCCATTTATCCAGACAAGAATTCATCACTTGAGCCAAAGTGACCCTATGGAAGACCATGGCTGTCCTAAGGTCATGCTATACAATATCTCTTTTCATATTGCTCCTGAGTAGTCTGCCCTATCTTTCCACCTTCTATGTACTTTCATCTTGCATAAGTGACGCTGTTAAAGACCACAAGGACACAGACTCCAACTCAGAAGGCTGACAATCACTCAGTTTATTTCTGGGAATTTCTTCCCTTTTATACTATTCTACAGAGAACAACTCAGTTGGTGAAAGACAAACTTCTTCTATCACACTGATCAACCCATCGCGACATTATACTCTCATAGGGAATACTCTCCTAGGGAAGGGAATGTAAACATAGGTTACAGTTAGGAAAACATGTCTCTTGTTGACAGAAAACTCTCTGGGAAAAGAATTTCATAAAACCAAAACATCTCAGGCACGAACCAGGGCTACACATAAGAGCTCAGCAAGCTGTTCCCTATTTCAAACCACATACCTTCTTGTTGAGAAAGGATGAGTTAACCCCATACCAAAGAGATTAAATTAGTCTCATAAAGCGTGGCAGAAGCACTCATACATTTATCATGGGGTTAAAGGCACTACAGTTCCATTTTCAGGGCTGAAAGGAAGACAACGCCTCTTGAACTGCTGGAAGAGTAAATGGTCCGTGAGACTTGAATTTCAGCAGTTGGCATGGATGTTTTGTTGCAGAAAGACTGTTATACTAATTTTGTGTATCATATGAGTTTATGTATCCTATCTAGGTCTGGATATCAAGCTAATTTTAGGGAGTATGACTTCCTTTTAAAATATCCTTTCAGCTTTCTCTGCTTTGCTTCAATCTTCTGGAATCAGCCTCACTTGGTTGATGCATGACAGATCTGCTGACCAGACCTTCACCCAGCTGATGGACACCCAGAGCAAGAGATAGTGCCCCAGAAGCCTCACAGTGTGGGAGCACAATGCAGCAGGTGGAAGAGTGAGTCTCCTGCTTAAAACCCAAGACACAACATGTTTTGTTCTGGAGTTCAAGACTACTGCTGCAACACTGGATGTGAACTTTTATCTCATACATAGTTGTAGCAAAGAGAAAACCTCAAGAGCTGGAGCCACTGCTATAGCAATAGACTGCAGGTACTTGGAGAGAGTTGATATGCAAATGGAAAGGATGGTGAAAGGTTTAAAAAACAACCTGAAAATGGATTGTGAGAGATGGAAGCCAAGATCTGTTTGTTAAGAAAAATCATGTAAGATCTGCAATTATTTCTCTAGAAGAGTTCAGCAGATCACAGAACACAAAACAAGAGCACTTTGTTGGCAGCTTCAGATGTGACAATATTTAGGAGAGAGCTTTCTATTGGAAGCTGATGAACTTGGACTGTGAAACACCCACAGGAATGAAAGGTGGAAGAGACCAACTGTCTTGGGTTATGGTTCCAAACCAGGACACCAACTCAGCTTCTTATAGCTTTCGTGTAATATTATTCCTTGTTGACAACCATGAAGGGTCTGAACCTGCAACTGCATGTCAAGATAAGTCACAAGCATGTGAAGTTTTGCTACTGTCTTTTACAAACAGACAATGTATGGAGGTGGAGCTTCCTTATAGGTATGTCACTTTTTACAGAATAAGAGGAAGGTCACAAGATTGTGAGGCATCTGTGAGCTTACAGAGGTTAATGGGATGAAATCAGTGTTGCTGTTAAGATCCTCTTTTGATTTCCTTTTGACTTGCTCTCTGGTTCTATAAAGAGATATAAAACTATAAACAAGGTCAAGTGCAGAAAAGTGCCATACATTTGTTATGCCCTGAAATACAGATGGGATTGATTTCTGTTTCACCTCAAATATTTTAGCAGTGCTGATGTAAATCACAAAATCATTCAGTCATATCCAGAGAGAAAGACCATGACCTGCAGTAAGGAGTTAAACAACTGTAATCATAACTGCAGGGTCAGAATTACACCTGTCAGTTTAAGACTCCACATTTACCATCTTCAACAAGTAAAATTTCATACTAAAGAAACTGTTAATTTAATTACTATGGATCCAGTGGTCCTTACATGTTCTGACTCAATGTTAAATTTTACCCACTAATATGATTCCTTCACAGTTGTGATGGATAGAGAAATAGAGAAATGCCAGTACTTTGTAACAAGTTTGCAAGAACTCAGGAGTGAGGCTTGTCGTGTCTGTCTGGTTGGAAGGTAGCTGCCTGTAGCTTTGTTTTACTTGTTTTAGCTCTGACAACATTTTTTTTTTCCTCATAGACCAGGTGTTTCTGGCTAATTTGGTTTACTTTTGTTTTTCTTTCTCTGTTACAACCATTGTTATATATAGGTAGCAGTAACAAGCAGTTATTCTATGCAGAATGATTCTGCAGTGCAGATTCCCTTGCTCAGTTTACATCCATTCCAAGTGATTATTTCATAATGCATGGATCCTTGGGATTCTTGGTTAACAGCAACATCTGCTATAGAGGCGTTTTAAAAGCCTTGTTTTTCTGAATATAAAATCTCTATCTCAAGCATGTAGAGGGGAAAGGATTTTTTTTTACTGTTGAAAAAGCAAATTTTAATTATAATCACTTATTCTGTCTATAATCCTGAAGCAAGGGACCCAATTCAGAATCCTGAATGTTTGTACAGAGGCTCTACTAAATTCCTTAGGGAGCATTTGCATGAGAACATGGTTTTCCATTAAATTAATATTGATCATGTTCACAGTCTGGAATTAAGTGGATAATTCTTTCCCATGCTTATACAACTCCCATCTATACAGAAAAATTTGATAACTGTATTCAAAGAAAGAAAGCAAATAATACATGTAATCTGTATGAGATCAGATCAAGGTTCAGCTATGGGCACATCATTGCTTTTCCCAATCTGTAGTGTTTCAAATGAGGGGAGTGTGTAGAAATGAATTGTGCTCTGAGCTCTTGTCTTAGCAGCATTATCAATGAAATACCAATGACCATCTTGTACTCACTACACTTCTAAAGGTTCAGTTTATATGGTTGATACAAGAACTCTCTATTTAGATTCATTCATGCACTAAGGACTGCATTTCAGCAGATCATTTCTACTGGACATATAAATAAAGTGTATCGATAACTATATATGCTTTTGTGAGAAGAATCATTGGTTAAAACTCAATGATAAATTAAGATTTGCTAGTTTGTTTTGATCCAGCCTCATACCTTTCAAGTATCCATGATTCTGTATGCATTCACTGTGCAATTTGCCCTACTCTTCAGTGTGGCTGTATTAAAAACAAGAAAGATGAGCAGTGCAATAGAGACAGTATAGCATACTAACTTTTGAAACCAAAACCGTAGATATCACTTTCACCATTTCTACAAGATAAGTGGAAAAATCATTTCCTGTCATTGGTTTGATGCTGTGATTTCACTGACTATGAGAAAGTGAAATACCTATATCCATAAGTATATAAAGAAAACCAGGAACATTAAGAATGGTTAAATGTGCCTTAAATAATCATTAAAATTATGAAAATGCACATAAGATGTTACCACTGTGGTTTTGCAGAAACAATAGTGAAAATACTGGTTAAACTCTATTGTCTTAGAGGCATTTTCCAACCTAAATGATTCTATAATTATTATTCTAATAATTCCAACCTAATTCTATTCTATAATTCTAGGAAAAGCTGTCCCACAGCTTTTAACAAAAGCAGCACACAGAATGCTGGAAATGAACTGCATTTTTATGCTAGGACCATCAGCAGGCTCTGCAATGCCAGTAAAAGTGAGCTGGGAGACCATGGCATTAAAGAAAACTATGCACTTTTCACCCTCTATTACCATACACAAAATTTAGCTTAAAAAATTCATGCTGACAGCACCTCCACTGTAAGCATGGACAGAAGTATGTTCTTCCTGCAAGATTTTTTTTTTAAAAAAATCTCTGATTACAAAACTGGCCACAGAAACCTACAGATTTACTTCTGTTTGTCAGGATATGTTGTGTTGCCATCATTTACTGTCATAAGGTAATGGGTCTTGTTACACATAAGATTAAATACTGACCACGACATGTAGCACATGCAATCTATAATGGGGCCTTCTTATGTTGTTTGGGTTTTGGAAGTAGCCTATTAAATCTTGTGTGTGTATTTCCAACCTTGCATCATAGACCATAAATCACTCAAACACAGCATTATAACTGGAAAAATTTATCTCACCAGAGATTTTCATGTGTAGTGAACAGACAGGTTTTTTTGCTCTTATATAGCACCAAAGTAGAAGAGAAAGCAAGTACATTTTTATGTATGGAATGAATACATGGAGTTTTATACTACTGTAGGGTGCTTGGAATATGTTTTTCTAAAGTGATGGGACCAAAACAACTCAAAAACTGGAGAGAGGAATGGCATTATGATTTAGAAAAGAAATAGATATTCAAATACCCAAAATAGATATTCAAATACCCAAAATGTTTTTCAAAGGAAGAATGCTTGTAATTTATAAAGAATTTAGATCTAAAATTCAGTTATACTCATTTTGAGAAGAATAAACAGTGGGCAGAGACAGTGTTATGTCAAAACAGATTTCCAGATACATAAGAAAATCCAATCTTCATTTTTGTCATGAAGTTTCACAGTATTGTTAGCTGTACTTCTGCAGACCCTCCCTTTATTGGGACTGTTAAATTTTATATTTAGTTTATCATGAGACAAAACTGACATGGTTAGAAATCACTCAAATTGATGAAATTACATAAAGCACTGCCTGCTGGGTCACAACCAAACTCAGCCTAGGGGCTTGGGAAATAGAGTGTGATACAACAAGATTTCCATTTTATTTCTCTGCAAGAGAATCTGCTTCTTGGCTAAGTGCTGTTTGTTCTCATGTTTTAGGCTTAGTGACATCTGTGAGGCAGTGGAATCAATGCATAACACAGCACAGACCAGGGAAACAGTGGGTTAAATGCTGTGTTTTGGAGGTTCAGGTTTAAGTCTGGCAGAGACTAGTGCCTAAAAGAGCAGTCACAGCCACTGTGTCCTGGAGAGTCTTCTCTGGGTTCCCACATTCATGCAGCCACAATCTTCTTCTGCAATCTTCTTCAGGAACCACATTCACCCTGAACAACTTCCCCCTGCTTAGCTTTCACCTTACACCAGTCTAATCATTTCACTCTGAAGCCATATTAACATTAGTTCCAGCATAAAGTAAAGAGTAGGTATGACCTTTTCAGCAGCAGCACAAACATATGCCAGATTAAACTGACTGTGGAATTTAAGTCAATTCTTCTGCCATTTTCCAATTATTTGTAATGGCTTAATAAATACATAATTCTCAATCCAAAAAGACTGTAACTGGGCCTGTCCTAGGATAGTAAGTATGACTGCCAAATAGAATTTCAAGTTATATATGTCTTGAAAATCAAGATTAATATTAATTTCAGAAAGAAATTTACATTGGATTTCGTAAAAAGCTCAGATCCTGTTTATAGATTCTTTTATCAGAAGATTTATAAAGTAGCCTTTTTCTGAACATTTAGCACATGGGGAAAATACAGGGCATATGTGTACTTGCTATTGTGTGTGTTCCTGACTTCCTTTTTTACATCCCTCTGACTGCTCATACTGTACATATTACAGGGTATGTGTAAACTAACAAAACCAAACACTATCAATGTTGTATTAGGACAATAAATGAGAACCTGCCAGATCAAGACAAACCTTGGCAATTAGATCCAAGTCAATCTGGCAAATCCTAAGACAAAACACTAAGGAGATGCAGTCAATGAAAGAATCATATCAAACACATCTCATTTAATTCTACCATTACTTTTGAATGGCACCAACACAGCTCACAATTAAATATTCAGCCATGAGACTATAGACGCTCCCACAGCTTGCTGTGAGCCACTTTTTTAGAGCAGATAGAGTTTATGTCCTTATTTTGAATTTGTAGAAAGCCCCACAATGACCTGTGGGCAGTGAAATATAGCCCCTCCACAGGCAGGATTATGAGCTAACAGAATTTCCTTTAACTGAAGGTAAATTATACACATAATAAAATAAAGAGCAAACATCCAATTGCCCTGATAAATACAGCATCACATCCACAGGTCAGGTATCCCTGCTACCTCCAGGATAGCAGAGGCAAAGGAAGGCTTGGGGTAAAGGATTTTCTCAAATTCATCCCAAACATGGGAGTATCAAAGATCTCTAATCAGCTGAGTGAAAAATTAATCCTTTTCCAAAACATTCAAGGAACTACATCAGGACAAAAGTAGTTAACAGCATTTAAGGAAGCAAAAACCAAGAAAAAGCAACTAACAACAGAAGTCCAAGCATTTAGAGGTTTTGGAGAAAAGAAATGGCAGTCTCCACCACTAAACTGCAGTAATATATAAGAGTTCCCTGGGGCTGCAGGTAGTTGGCTCTTCCAGGCTTAAAGACCTAGCAATTGTAACTAAAAGGAGAGGTGGAAAAGAAAGAACCAGTGGTAAACCACAAAAGGAAAGTGAGTCCTTTTTTATAAGCACTGTAATACCTGCTTGTGAAGAGAGTTGGTATACCATTACCATGAAAAACTACCAAACATCTTTGCTTTAACTTGGGTTGTGCTTATCCACTGTCTTGTAGGAGACATAGTTTGAGTTACATCAAATTCATCAAAGCAGCTTTGAAAATCTATTTCAGATGTATTACTATTATTGAAAATGATATTGCACACATACTTACGTAGTTTAGACCAGATTTCTGAGCTGCATCCCTTCAGCTCATGTAAATATACAGATATTAACTTCAAATTTGGTTAGCTGCGCTTTTACAGAAAACAGAGATGGGTGTTTATTATTTGCTTGGGATTCCATTCAGATTTTACAAAAGGATATTATAAATGATCCAAAGTCCTAGAATTCCACCACTGAACTGCTGACATCACCTGTGCTATCCTGAGAAAATGGTCACCTGTCTCTGTCCACTTTACAGGTTTACTTCTATTAGCCTTTCTTGCTAGAAAGCTCAAGGGAAGTATGTGACCAGGACCTTGCTTTTAGGTGCAATTATGAAAGAGCATATTTGTTGCAAAATACATTAAGGAAATGTTGTTGTTGTTTTTCCTGCAGGCATTTATGGTTACCATTCTCTGTAATCTAATTCAATTGAGCTCAATCGGTACATTCACATTTTTAAAGGCTGTTTCTTTGAAAAATTCAGTCTTATATAGTTAAAAAAACTCTCTTAAAATAGATTATCAAAATAAAGTAGGCAGACAGGTTTAAAACTTGGTATTCATGGAGTATACTAAAAAAGTCCTTAAACTTTGAAGGAACTTTAAACTTCCATCTTGTAACAGTTTTGCAGGGGGCTCTAATAGAATTCAAGGCATTATTTCAGAACACTGCTCTAAAAACAATAAAAGAGTTCCTCTTCAAGTCTGGTTCTCAGCGTTGTATGAAAAGACAATGTGAACAGCTGGTAGCAGGAATGTATAAGAGCTACAATGGCATGAGTATTAGCATATACCCAAGCTCTCAATTTATTTTCTTTAGAGCACTATACATCTCAATAATTTTCAGATTATGTAGATATTTATTAGAAGTGCTCAGGTTTTCTTTCTTTCTTTCTTTCTTTCTTTCTTTCTTTCTTTCTTTCTTTCTTTCTTTCTTGTTTTGTTTTGTTTTGTTTTGTTTTTTCTAAACTGGTAAACTCATATGTGATCAAATATTTACGTTTTAAAAAGGTAGATCTAACAGGTGAAGGTTCTGTTTGAGCAGTTGAATTCACCTAATGAGTCTGTTCTAAGGTTTTTTCAATTGTTAGAAAAACCATTATGTACTTAAATAATTTGTAGCTATGGCAAGTTACAAGGCCTATCAGGTTTTAAGGACTCTATAGAGGTTGGCAATGCTGCATCCTTTACATTACTTAGTCAATACAATAATTTTTCCCCCCTGTTTTTTCTTGGTTAAGAACAGTGATGCTTTTTATTCAGGTGAGCTGACCATGTTATTGTCTTTTCCATAGCTTTGGAAAGCATTCTTTTCTATTTGCATGTCACATTGTGTGTCTGTCTCATTATTTCAGTGGTACACAAATGACTAAACATTGTAAATGCTACACTCTGTAAAACAGCACAATGACTGCAACTGCATTGTAAGTCTTTCTTGGTTGCCACAGTACAGGATTCATTTTGATCTCACTAGGGAGAAACATATTTTAAAATGGACTATTAGAAATCTTGTAAAAAAGGAAAAGCACCTGTTTAGTGAAGCAAATGAAAACACTTCTATTGATTTAATTAAAATTGAAGTGGACCCTCTTTTCTCATTATCAGTTGGTAGTAGACCCTGTTGTTTGCATTGAATACTACTGCAAACCACAAGTACTTTTATTGAGATCTCTGTAGGACTATTTATGTTGTGCAATAACCTACTCCACATGAATAAAGGCATCAAAATTACCTTGATCATTTGATCAAAGGCAGTGAATACTTAGGGACATTCACAGAAGTTCTGGAACAAAGAATTTTTCATATTATTTTGAACCCAGTGACTGAAATTTAGGACTTCTTAAAACTTTGCAAACACTAATTACCAAAATTCCTTTTCATCCTCTCTCAGAAAAACTTTTTACTTCTATGAAGTGATTAAAAGTATGCCATTCTCAATAACTTAGAAAAAGAAACAAAGAGAACTTTTGAGGGTTTGGTATTTCTCTTACAATCTGTGCAAGTTAAAGAGAATAAGCACCTATAGGCTGGCTGCATTAGCTGAAATATAGAGTCACATCACTGTAGCAAAGCTGTCTATGGGAACCCACTGTCCTTGTGGTCATTCTCTTCCTGTCACCAGAGGCCTCATGGACTGCTCAACGAAAATATTGCAACAATGGTGTTCATCCTACAGTGCTGAAATCAGCAGCCATACATCTTAGTGGTTGCTGTATGGGCAAACATAAGCTTTCCTAGTTAAACCAATCATTATATTAGGGACAAGTTGTTGATTCAACATATTACTAGAAATTCCTGAGAGCTGTGGAGCTAAATCTCTTATTTCCAGGTATGCCACATCATCCCTATGTCCCAGGTCGAATTGATAATTCAGTGGATTTTGCATGTCTGCCTTAAATATTGTGATACAGTGGGGCAAGAAGGCCACGTTTAACAGATAAAAGTCTCTAGTCATCTGCCTTCAGAATTCTGAGCCTTTTCTCCAGCTACAGATAAAAGTATTCAGTGGTGGTGTTTTTTGGTTTGTTTTTGTTTTTTTTTTTTTTTTTTTTTTTTTTTTTGTTTTTTTTTTTTTTTTTGTTTTTTTTTTTTTTTTTTTTTTTGTTTTTTTTTTTTGTTGTTGTTGTTTGTTTGGTTGGGTTTGTTTTTTTTTTTTTAATCAGACTCAAACAGCACAATGAAAATCTGAGACAGATATAAAAAATTGAGGCTTCTTTGTAAAAAAATTATTATGTTACCAAACCACATGGAACAGTTCTGGACCAGAGAATAGGTTAGCACACAAAGTGTTGTATTGTCTTTGCTGATGATAATAAACAGGATAACAAACAAGATCCAGAGAATACAAGAAATGGAAGAATATGTGTGTGCATGTGCATGTGAATGTTTTTGTGTGTCTATGTATACATGTTTTATATCTATGTACACCCTGCTATGTCATTAAAGGTACTTTCAGTATTTGACTTCCTCATTTCCATCTTTTTTTTTTTTTTTTTTTTTTGGTGAATCTTATGTCTAAATCCCTGTATCCACTATATTATTTTCTGGGTAAAACCAATTGTTCTGATTTTTTTTTTTTTAATAGGCAGTATTTTTAATGCAGATTCTTGGATCAGTTTCACTTTACATGGGCAGGTTTCAAAAACAGTTGTTCCTGGAAATCAACCAAGCTATAATTAATATATGAGAAATGCCCCAGGATACTTTCTTATTTTTCTGCACTGCAAACAAAGTGTTTGATGGGGCTTTTTTAAAATATTCATGTATCTGGGATCAGAATAGAATGTGGGAATAAGAGGAGAGGCTGCAGTGATTAATTTTGGGTGAGAACAATTTAGTATAAAAGCAACCTAAACCTAAATAGGAAAGGAATCTGTAAAGCTTGGGGTTTGAATATTCTGGGGAAAAAAAAAGAGAAAAAATGTATCCTTTCACTTTATTATTTGGTTAACCATTCTATGTAATTTACTGAGAAAATGTGCTGCTAGATGGCCATGAGGCATTTCTCACATTACATAAAATTTACAATGATATTTTTAAACTATTATTTATAGATAGAAATCAAGCAAAATAGTAAAATATTGAAAATATTAAAATTTCTGGAAAGATCTAATTATGTTTGCTCTTTCCCAAGTGTAGTGGGTTGACCCTGGCTGGACAGAAGCTATACCTGTAGCCCTCCCCTGCTACCAGAGCTTGGCCACACAAACCCAATATGCCAAGAATGACTACAAGAGAGCAGACAGCATTTTCACAACCCAATGACAAATCTCTGTTAGTAAAGCTTAGCTGATATTTTAGGGAAAGATTTAGAAACCCTTCAGTAAACAGTTACAGAGGAATATGCTTTAAGGTTAAAATATTTCTATCTTTGAAGGTATTTCTCAAAAATACCTTTAAAATTAAAAAAGTCAAATTCCAAATATGATTCTGAAAGACATTATTTTATCAGTTTAAATGTCAGTTTAAAATGAGAATGACATCAGCAATGCTGATACCTTTGCCTAGTATTCTATTGAGTTTCTGATGTCAGTTATCTTTTGAGAATGAGTTGAACAAGCAATGATATTTTCAAATATTTAGTGCACATCTAGGACTATTCATAGCTTTTCATAGTTACTGGAGCTTGAAAATTAATTTTTAGGAAAGGTCTTTCCTATCACAGACAGGAACAAACAAAGACTCAGTAAGTAGGAATTCTTACATAAATTTCATCTTACTTGTCCATGCATGCCACTCCTATTCACATGGGATTGCAGAACGAAGGTAAATACATGTGTATGTATCTGTATGACCATGGCTATATCTTTATCTGTCTACCTAAAACTATATATCTCGATGCATATACGAACACCCCTCTTGTTTACAATGAGATTACCTGAAACAGTTGTGGAGTCTCTGTGGAGATATTTATAATGTAACTGGACAGGATCCTGCTCTAGCTGACCCTGCTTGAGTAGGTGACTTGACTGGTTTCCAAAGATCCCTTCAATTTAAACTCTTCTTTGATTCTCTGTGATACGAGTTAATGGATATCTTCTATGAATCAGCTTGCCAAATTACTCAATCTTGATGCCATAATTTTGCTTCATAGAACAGTTTACTGAATGCCTCATATCCTATAATTCTCACTGCTCACTCCTGAACACTATTTATTTCTTTATCCTTTTCCTGATTGACTCTGAGGAGAGTGTTCCATTGATTTCCAATGGGATACTTGTGAGCTTTATAACCTATTCATTATCCATCTTACCGAGTTTGCTTTCCTTAATTGCTGCTGTGAAGTGCAATGTTCTCCTCAGTTTGAGCTGTCTGCAATGATAATTACTATTTATTCTTTCCATGAATCTTTACATGTAGATAACTTAAAGCAATTTACATGGAAATGTGTCTTAAACATCAGCTTTTCCAATTTGAAGGTTTCAAACAAGAAGGAAAAAGAGATGAAATTTTTTCATCATGTTGGTAGCACATCTCTAGAGCATGTCAGGATCTTTTATTTTAACCTTAGTATTTGATTTTGTTCATTTCTGTCTCAATCAAAAAGCAGGAAAATCTTAGAAACATACAGTTAAAGTGTTACTTCATTTATATTATATTTTATCCTTCTGTACTATATTTTATCCTCATTGCCTCAAACCTGCTGAAATTCATGCATCTCTGTTAGTTTCAGAAAGACTAGACCTGTCTGATTTGATTATCTACTTATCAGCTAAGGACAGAAGAGATTCTGAAATAACAAAACTCTGATGCCAAGCAAAGCCATCAGTACATAAATGAAAAATGCTTCTTGATACCTCAAAGGGAGCACTCTTAACATCACTGAAAGTGCCAACAGAAATTTCACATACTAATTGAGGGCAATAGGAACCTACAATATGAAAAATTCTTCACAATCAAATTTTACAGGAGGTTAGTACAGGATAATATTTAGCTTTGAGCTCTTTTGCACTTTTTCCATTTGCACAAGGGTTACTTTGTGAATGTGGTAGAGGCTTTAGCCTTCTTTGCTAAAGTAATTACCCAGGGCCTGTATTGAAGACTAATCACCTCTGAAACTATACCAGGCAGGAGGAATATATTCAAATTGATGCTAAAAAGAGTATAAGCAGCCAGCCATGTGTATACATTGGCTCTAATGGAGAAATAATGTAATATTATGATATCTTTTGTTCTGCAGAAGCCTTGTTGCCTGATGTACTGATTCTGCTCTGATGCCAAGTGTGACATAGGCCTTAACAACAGCTGTAGAAATGCCTCCTACAAGATAGAATTGCACTGTAAATTTTATAGTCTTTTCTGTGCTGCAAAAAAAAGCAGTTTTTCTTTTTCTAAACCATTTCTATCATCAGTAAATTGGTTTGAAGGCCTCCTGCAAAACAATAAAACTTAATCATTTGTATGTGGATTCACTGAAGGGTTGAACAAAAATGTTCAGAATTGGCCAGCTTAGTCCCTAACCATCAGCTAGTAAGGACAGTATGGTTGCTAAAAGCTGACAAGTTTGGAGTGATTGAACAATACCATAGAAAATTCCGTGGAGGGTTATTAAGCAGACAATTAAGGTGCCTAGCTGAAGAAATCCCCTAAGCATAAATTTTTGAAGTCTGCAGAGTATTTTCAAGAAATATCACTGCTTACTTGTCCTGCTCTTACACTTAACCTTATATATCTTCAATTGACCATGGTCTTGGCTGTTCAGCTCTATAGATATTTGGTGTGATCTAGTCTTATATTAGAAAAAAGGTATTACACAGTTTTCAAGAAAATTATTTGTATTGTCCTTCTTTTCTTAAAACAAACAAACAAACAAAAAACCAACAAAAAACCCAACAAAAACAACAACAAAACAAACAAACAAACAAAAACCCCACCAAACCACCAACCAAACAAAAACCATTAAAACATTTCAATTGGTGGAAATCTCTGTGGTATGTCTATTTCAAAAATGCCAGAGAGAACAGGACCTGAGATAGTGATGTTACTAGCACAGAGCCCTCTCTAGTTTAATTAGTCTTTTTCTACTGTGAATTAAAGCCAAAACATAGATAGTATTCATTAAGAATAACTAAATGTTGGTATACCTATAGAGATTTTTTTTAAAATTAGAATTCTCAGATTAGCCATATGATCTAATTAATAGTAAGAATTTTATTCTTAAAAGAGTATTTAGAGATTTAAGGCCTATATCTGTACCTAGCATATTAGTTGAAATGATGGTTACCAAAGGTAAAAACTGGATAGGATATCATGAAATAGAATAAAAACAGCACAGCTTCTGCAAAGGAAAATCTCATTTCCTAGTTCTTTATTTAAGTTCTTTGAACTTATATAAATAAATATCTATAAAATGGTAGATAAAGAAAAAATATTTCACATAATTTAGTAAAACTATTTAAGAGCCTTTGGCATGATCCTGAGTAAGAGTCATATGAGCAGACCAAAAGGACCATCTACGTCCTGTAGAGCATCAAGCACTGCATTGCTAGCTGGTTAAGGGAGGTGATTGTCCCACTCTACATGCACTGGCCAAGCCTCACCTCAAGCGTTGTGTGCAGTTTTGGGTGTCTCAGTATAAGAAGGACATCAAGTTATTGAAATATGTCCAGAGCAGGTCAACCAAGATGATGAAAGGCCTCAAGGGCAAGACTTACAAAGAATTGCTGAGGTTGTTTGGTTTGTTCAGCTTGAAGAAGAGGAGGCTGAGGGTGATGTCATTGCAGCCCTCAAGGAGGACAGTGGCAGGGCAGGTGCTGACCTTCTCTCTCTGTTGAACAATGGTAGGAACCAAGAAAATAGAATGAAGCTCAGGGGAAGTTCATATGTGACATTAAGAAAATGTTCTTCTCTGAGAGGGTGGTCAGCCACTGGAACAGGCTCACCAGTGAAGAGGTCACGGCACCAGGTCTGTCAGAGTTCAGGAAGTGTCTGGGTGATGCTCACAGTCATATCTTTTAGTTTTAGGGCAGTTCAGCAGGGAGCAGGGAGCTGGTGATCCTTACAGGTCCTCTCCAGCTTGAGATATTCTGTGATTCTATGAAATAAAATAATCTCAAAAGAAATTGCCATGAAGAAAAGGCTGAAGAGCACAATTAAATGGCCAGTTAAAACCCAAACCAAAGAAACTAACTGAACACAACAAAGACTTTACTGCACTCAAACTTTTATTGTTTAATGTTGATCAATAATTTTAGAAGAACTGTAGAACAGGACTGGCTCTACTTACTGAAGTTTGCAGATAATAGGAAGTCATTTGAGTCAGGAAAGGTCACAGAGGTTGAAAGAAACTTTGGACATGCTTAATTCAAGTAGTTATTCGTCAACATAATAATTATTTGATTTCACACTGAAAGGAGATGTCACATTTTTCCAGCATCTCAGGGCTCTAAATTTGTGGAAGCAACTCCTACAGCAGACCTGAAAATTGCTATAGATTCCTTGATGAAGATGTAGCTGGGAGCCTAACAACAGTAACATGAAGAATAATAAAGGTGATTGACACTGCCATATGATGAGTTTCTGTAATTAGCAATATTACCTCATTTGGAGTGCTGCTCACTTATCCCAAAAGGGGCATGGCAGAACATTGGTTAGTTCCTAGGTTATTGAAAAGCATGAAAAGTGGACTGGAAGTGTTTTTGCATATAAAAAGATACTGAGCAATTAGGACTGACCACTGAAGAAATAGAAAACAGACACACAATAAAAGTAGATTATATAAGAAAATAATCAAAACTTAGAAATTCTGTTACTTGCCTCAAAATATAAATGCAAAAAAGTGATGACATGAAAAATGTTTTGATTAAAAACTGATTTAAAGAAATTTCTGTTCATTAACTGTAAACTCCAGTACTTTTTTTCACATGAAATTGCCAAAATCAAAAGTACAAGAAGAATTTGAAAAAAATTTTAAAAACCCCAATTCATTTAATGGTTGTCAACAACAAATTTGATAAATTATCACCATGATTGCTAGATACAGGAGAATGATGGATTCACTGAACTTGGAAGTCTCTTTTGCCTTACTTTCCTATCTCATTCTTACCAACACCCTGGAGTACAAGCCCCTAATATTTACAGCACATATCACCTTTAAATACATAGTAGGTGTAGCATTACCTTTAACCAGCTGAGGGGGACATGCCCCACTTTATGAAAGGAATGAACTAGATTACTCCAGTGAACAGTCTGGTTCCAAATCATGCTCTACTCATCCCAGAAAACAGTTAAGGCTACATAAAAGCTAGATCTACTACACTGGAAAGCATAATTTTGCAAACAACAGGTATTACTTTACTTTCCTATTAATTTTCAACCTTCTTTCTAACATATGAATCACATTCTCATTTTATAAGGCAGTGACGTAAAGTCTTGCCTGCTAGAAAAAGGACAATTGAGTGCACAAAATAAAGAATAGGCACTGCATGAGTTGAGAGTAACTGGTCACCTCAAGGCTTTCAACCAAACCCAACTGCAAGACAAAGCTGGTTTTGCTGTAATATGCCCTGAAGCAGTGTTTTCATAAAGAAAAGTCACTCAGGATGGGAACTCCTTTTTTATGTTCACAGTAGCAAATATGACATGTCCAAAACCATTCCTTGCCCTTGAGGTTGACTGGTACAGTGCAGCTGATAACTCACGCAATGGTCTATTCAACTCATTGTTTCCTGGAGTAACTGGCCTGTTGTAACTCTGCTAATTGTCCCTGGCCTTGGAACTTGCTTTCTACACATTTTGAGGGTATATGTATTTCTTTCTTGTTTGTCCCATTCAAGACACATCTACCTGCATGTAGGGTTTAGAAAGCTCCTCTTTGAGAACCCTGTTCACTGTCACTGCCAACACACCCCAGAACTATTCCCAGACATCCACTGGGGCCTTTGAAAGGGCTGTTCTATCTGTAACTGTGAACATCATGATCTATGCTTGTGCCAGCTTCAAAAGCACATCTTCCAAAACATGGAGTTGCTTGTCTTCCTCAAACAAAGACCTAAGAAAATATTAAACTTTGACAGAGCAGTACTGTCGTAAACTTCACAATGGAAAACCTACTTTCAATAAATTCTTTGCAGAATAAACAACAAGCCAACTTAATGCTATCATGACAGGTTTTCATTTCAAATATTTACTATGCTCATTTTAAGTAATTCAGAAGAATGTTACATAATGAAAAGTGTTAGAAGTTACTGGGTTTTTTCAATAGTAAGACTAACTGCTTAATTTATTCTGTAGCTGAATATTAATCTTAACAGTGGGAAACTTCATCAGTTATGACATGATTTTTGAAAGCTTAGCTGAGCTGCATATTATCTACGGATTGCCACTGGCAACTCAACTCACTAAATAAGCAGAACTGGAATGAATGAATTTATTTTTTAATATCATAAGACAAAAAATAAACAAAGAAATAAACGAAAAAGGGATTTATATTGCACTTGAGAGATTTGACCAATGAATGAGACAGAAGCGCTGAAGTACTTTTACTAATCAGGGAGGAATTGGGCTTAACAAGCTCACATAAAGCATTTGCAATTTTCAGTGAGTGACTTTCAAGTCTGTAGTACACTTGACTGCACCTTCCTGGATTTTGTCCTTAAAATGTTTTACTAACAGTCCACTGAGTTGTGAAAGTACAATAAGTTCTTACTGTGGGAGGAAAGGTGCATTTCTTAAGAGCACAGCAGAACTAAAAATAGATTGCTATTTCTCCCACATGAAATATGCTACTCCATACAACAGGACTGAATTTATTTCTAGGTACCAAGTTTCTATCAATGTTCCTTCATATCAGCTGTGTCAAGCCTTTATCACAAATGTAGTTTATAAAAGAACCAAAAAATTGTTATTTCTTATTGTCATACACTTTAAGGAATAATTCTGTGAAAGACCTATTGCACAATCTAAAATAAATAGAAAGTAATCAACAACTATGGCTTTCATCAATTTCTTTTTTTTCCAATTTCCATCTCACTTTGAGGACTGATCATCTTCTGAGGTATGACTTCATAATTATGATTATAAATTCTTTCCTTTGTTTTGTTTCTATACAATTGCTTTTCAGGCTCTGTTCAATTTTAGGCTAATAGTACTGTGCCTAAGGAATACCCATAACAAATAATTTGCCTTTGTTTAAGTCAATAAAAGATTTAATGGATTGTTGACAAATACATGATGAGGGATCGCACATCATTTCAGTATTTTCTGTTTTCAGTGAGGAAAGCAATATAGAAATTCACATCAAATTAGGAAAACTGGCAAAATCTGAAGCTTTGTATTTTATGTTCCATATTTCAAATATTATTGTGAATGGGAGATATTTGGCTCTTTTTAAGCAATAGAAATAAGTGAGCTTACAAGTATTTTTGAATCATGAGATACCATGCATGGAATAGATGGAATTTTTTCCATCTATTCTTACCAACAGCAGGTCATCTGGTTAAATAAACTGATTTTCAAAAGCAAAATATATTTTGCTGAATATATGTTTCTGTGACTTTAGGTAAGTAACACATTGGAAACTAATACAATCTTTTGTTGTCTCTATTAGAGCTCAGAGAACTTGTAAAAAGTCTAGATGGAGACCAAAGCTGCGTAAGTGGCTTTAGCTGATTTTCTGAAACTAATAGTATTAGATATATTAAGAAGGCACCATTAACCTTCTTTCAATTACTTGTAACATCATCACAGTACAGTCTCTTAATTTTAAATTTTCGAATATAGTTTTTATCTGTTGTTCTCAAGCCCCACAAAGTTTGACAAAAACCTGCTGTTTTTCCTAAACTAAGCTGAGTTACTTAGTATTGAGAAAATGTGTTTCTGGCAATTTCAGGAATATCCATCTTTTTTGGGTTTTTTTAAAATAATTCCTCAGTTTGTGCTTGCTTCAACTCTTCCCTGACTTGCATGTACATTGCACTATTTAAATATTGAGGCTACATTCTTCTTAATTTTCCAGTACTAATATATGGTGGAGCTACCACGTAGACAGTCCTAAGTCTGAAACACAGGAAGCCCTGTGATCTCTACTCTGAAGCAGGCAACCCTACAGAAACTTTCCTAGTTTTGGCGAAAACAGAACATTGGTGAATACACAGAAGAATCTGAACAGCACTGTGAATTTTCTGGCAAAACCTAAAGTTACATCAGGATATGCACATAAACTCTAAAGACTGCAGCTCCTTGTGTTCCCTTGTAATATCCAAAGCACGCACAACTTCAAGCAGCAGGATTCGTACTCTTTCTTTGAGCTTTCTGCACCAACATCCCATTGAGAATAGGAAACAAAGACTTCCTGAGTGGGATACTTCTTTTTTACTTTTTGAAGACCCTCTAAAAGTCTTTTTAGTACACCTTAGGACCTGTTGCAGAGCAAGTACCATGCTCTTGTGTGCACATTCTGGGTAGATGCACAGTGACACAGGAGCACCCAGATAGCTGTACTGGGTTGATGTTTGTTCCTACTACCTGCAGATTGAAATTTCCTGCATTCTGTCTGCAAAGCAGATTCATCAATAAGAGGAAAATACAAAACATTAAATAGTCAGGAATCCATATCTACATCTCTGATATTACCAGTGGTCCTGATCTATGTGAAAGAGGAACAAATATGAAGTGTTCATTCAACTCTTTTAATGTGTGCATTCTGCTTTTCCAGAGAACCTACCTCAAAAGTAGTGTGATCACATGCCCAGAAAAAAAATTTCTATAGGCTGTCAGTCAGAGTATTAGATGTGTCAGAATATTAGATGAAACAGCACAGCAATAGCAAGGACTGGATGAGGAGAGAAGCAAATATTTTTTATTGCCAGGACTCCGTTTTTACTCTGTATATTCTTTGTTGTATTAACTGTCTAGTTTCAGTTCACTCCTTCAAGGTCCCTTGTCCTCACATGAAGCTACTGACCAGTTACTGAGCTTTTCCTCTGGTTTCTGCTGGAAATAAAAAAAACCCCAAACTATCAAGTGTAATGGTATTTGAGTTAGATTTGCAGAACACTTTAATTTATGCTCTGTCCATGTCTTCAACACCTTTCTCAAAACACATGCAGTGTTTTTCTATTCAACTCCTATGAATGAAAACAGTCAGTTCAAGTTTATGAACCTGAAGTGCCTGAAACCAGTGACATTGTAACACACCTGGAGCTTGCTGGTAGTATATAATACAAATTATGGCAAAGTCACTGTAATAAGACAGTATCATAACTTTATTTTATAATATTTCTTTTTAAGGTTAGAGAGAAATGCAAAGCAGTAGAATATCTTCCGTGGAGACAACTCATAGCAAACACTGTATGTCATCAACTCACTAAATTTCTCATTGATCTCCTTTGATCTAGGTCTCCTGCAAAGGAGCTTCATTAATTTATACCCATCAAGAATCAGCTCTATGCATCCCTCCTCCCCTCTGGTTTCATCTCACAGCCACAATTTTTCTCACACACAGATTACATGGATTCTTTCACTGAATTGAAAGGCCCCTTTTCACTTGTGAGTAATTTCCAGAAGATGGATTTCACATACTATTTCAGTTGACATTAACAAAAATAGTCATTGATTTTTTTGAGTATTCACACTTTTTCCCTAGTTGATGCTTTGTAAGGTTTGCATGCATAAATGCCAGGCCAAGTGAAAAATGAAAAAGGATCTCAAAGTTTAGGGTTAGGGTTATTTTGATTATTCTAAACTTAATTGAAGGAGCACTGAGAAATTGTATAATTTTGTTTCAGCAGACGGTGTTTATGATTTCATTTTAACAGACAGTGTAGTTTTCTCTTGTCTAGGTGATGCTCTGAGACCTATGAAAATGTACTGGATTAGAACAAAAACTTCTACAGAACAGAGGCATAAACAAAGCCTAAATCTGTCTCAATATTTTAAGATGAGAACCATTTAAGGAGAGGTAAAAATAAATCACAAACAAAATTGCAAACTACCAACAATAATGAGAACAAAATAGTTTATGCAGCCAAGTCAGTTAATGTATTTATATAAAGAAAGTGGTCAAATATCTTCTCAACATGTTTGTGATGATGGTAATTTAGCAGAGCCACAGCCCATTTCATGATGTGGTGGCCTTTAAGTGCTCTGCTTCAGAATAAATTGTAGGTAAAATGATGTGTGTTTGTTTCTATTTATGCAAAAGTGCCACAGGTTATGCACAGAGAAGGTAAGCTATGACAGCCAAATGCCATCATCTGTGCTGGTATACTTAGTAGGGCTATTTTTCTACTATTTTTATTATTTAGATTAATGAGATCATATTTATGTCCTTATACCCAAGCTTCTCTTATTAGCAGCACTTTTCTTGTTCTAACGTTATTTTTTATAACTTGGTAACTACTGAGAGGGAGAAATTATTGTCATTTCTAGTCATCAGATAGTCTGACAGACAGCACCTGTTAGGGTCTAAGTCTATATTTAAGTATGCTGCTGCTGTTAAGAGCAGAACTTGACCTTTTCAAAGTATATGTCTGTGGTTTTCTTTTTCTGGTCTTAGTTTAAGAGTAAGAGAGGAGGCCAGAAGCATACTGAACACTTGTCAAGAAGCTGGTGTGATTTTGGATATGCAGATATCAGATCTGAGAATAATAAAATTACAGTTGAAATAGGAAGTAGCTTGACCGGACTGCATGCAATAATTCTGTACCAAAGACTTAACATGAAAGTATACTAGCTTTAGGATAATTTCAGGGAAATGTTTCCAGAAAGCACACTGATGTAGGCATGCATGTAGCTAGCACACAAATTGAAGAAAAACCATCAAATCTTAAGTTTATCACAGGATTGTAGCCAAATTTTGGGAACCCTCTAAACATGGACAAGAGCCATGTTTATGAAAGAGACATTGTTTATTCTGCACAGGTACAAGGTGGAAATTTTCCATAAATCAAGCATACTAGGGAGCTAAAGGAAGAGAATTTGTAGATTGAAATTTAAATAAACCCACCAATCTAATACATGGTTGCCTCCTATTTAATGCATCTTCATTTAGCTTGTGCAATCTTATGCAATACTTGTTTACTGTACTTATGTGGGCCTCTTCTGGTGGTCTCAGAATATCAGATGGTGCAGCAAATAAGATGTGATCTGCAGCTCCAAACATGTCATAAACAATTGCCAATCAAGATATAAAATTCAAAAGCTTTCCATAAGCATTAAGCAACACCTGCTGAACACACCTGATAATATCTGTTTGCATTCAAAAGATGGGATAAAGGTGTGAATGACACCATCAACTTCCATCTACAACAAAGGCCGGTGGAAGGGACAAAGAATTCTGCTTATAGACATCAGGATAAATCCAAAAGATAGACAGATCATAGGTGGATTCATGCAAAAAGAGATTTATTAAGCAGAAAAAACACAGGTGATTGTCTAGCTCACCAACTTACAAACAGGTGGACTGTTAAAAAATAAAGTAATAAACTGTCAACGTAATTTGTTTGCTGTGGATTTTTTGGGATTTTTGTTGGTTTTCTCTTTTAATTACCATGGAACTTTCAACCACTTAATCAGAATATAAAAACTCCCTTTAGGTTAATTGGCTTGGTGAGAACCAGATGTTAAATGAGAGGCGTATTATTTCCTTCTCCTAACTTTGAGAAAATCCCATTTAAGTGCCATATTTCTAAATTGAGAAGAATCCAGTTCACTTCTTCAGTTTCCCGTCTTGGTTTATTTTTCCATTTCATTATCTGTACTGAGAAAAGGATCCAAATTTTCATATATCAATACTATAAACTGACAATCTAATTAAAATTCTAGCAATAGATAATATTTTAAGTAATGTTTCTGTATCTCTGTACAGTTTTGGATTTATAGTTCTTTAAATACTGTAAATGATAAGAAAATATTTTAGAAATCAGCAGTAGAATTTAGGTTTCTTGAAAGATTGGAGGAACCTTAAAGGCATGTTTGTTCTTTGGATGTACCTGAAAGGAAAAAATCTAGTTGCTGAACTGTCATCACAAAGTACCTTCAATGATATTAAGGCCACAAAATTTTGTATTTTTTCTGCCGCTCTCTCTCACACAGAAGCCATTATTATTTCATATTATCAGCTTTACATTTGGACTAGACTTCATATGTGCTGGACTGGGCCCACTTAATGACTTTAACGAAGTTGTTCTAGATTACTGATCGTATGAGTGACAGCAGACTCTACACCAGCCTGGGCTTTTGATACAGCAAACCTGCTACCTGTAGAAGAACTTGTGGCCCTTAGGTATAAAGTAACTGTGTTATGCCTTCTATCTATGGACAGCATTAATGAAAGGGGGACATGCATAATCACTGTACAATTTTTTTTTACAAACCTGCTTTGCTTGATAAGAAATTATCTTGAAGAACACACCAGATAACCAAACCTCAAATGATATCTTGAGCATGTGGAGTAAAGTGCAATCCATTCTAAATTCCCATTGCAGCCCTTATTCATTATTTTGCAGTTGCTACAACCATACATCCCTGTTTGTGGTCTGTTTCCTCTGCCTCCACGGAGCAGATGTCATAGTGGGACTATTTCACTGAAGTTGAGTTTAAAAATACATTAATGTCTCAGGTCTTGAAATATATTCGATCCAGAATTTCCCAGTTAACCTATGGATCACACAAAAAGCCTAAAATTTGGGTTCCTTGAGAAATGTTTTATTTGAGTTACATATCCCTTCCAGAAATGCTGCAAGGCTTAATTAATTAGTGATTTAACTGCTCAGGGTCTTCAGATGAAGACTACTGTATAATTACTTGGATTTACCATTGTGTTGATCTATGATAACTATGTTTTCCTTCTCTCTCATGGGAGAGAAAATACAACTAATGATTTCAAATTTGAATTTCTATGAAGATGGAGATTTTATTTGCTTCTTTTTAATTTTCTCCTTTCTAACCTCAAGTTTAAAAATATATCTTTCTTCATTAAGGATATATGAAAGATTTGATTTACAGGACAAGCAGGGGATAGGGCCCAGCCAACATGGGATTAGGAAAGGCAGATCCCACTTGGCCAACCTTATCTTCTTTTATGACCAAGTGATCTGCCTAGTGGATGAGGGAAAGGCTGTGGATGTAGTCCTCCTGGATTTCAGCAAAGCCGTTAATACTGTCTCCCACAGCATTCTCCTGGGGAATCTGTGAATCCACAGGCTGGACAGGTGTGGTCTCTGCTGGGTTAAAAACTGGCTGGATGGCTGGGCCTGGAGAGTGGTGATGAATGACAACACATCCAGTTAGCAGGCATCTGCTTACTAGTGGGGTTCCTCAAGGCTGAGCAGCAAGGTCAGTCTTGTTTAATATCTTTATCCATGATCAAGATGAGGGGATTGAGTACAGCCTCAGTCATCCTCATGGATGACTCTAAGTCGGGTGGAAATGTTGAACTGCTGGAGGGTAGGAAAGCTCTGCAGAGAGAGGGAGACCTGGACAGACTGGATCAATGAGGCTGTGGCCAAGATTAAATGAAGTTCAACAAGGGCAAGTGCCAGGTCCTGCATTTCAGTCAGGAACTGACTTAACCCAGCACTACAGGCTGGGGAAAGGGTGTCCAGAAAGTGGTGCAGGAGAAGGACCTGGGGGTTCTGGTCAACAGCAGCTGAGCATGAACCAGAATGTGCCCAGGTAGCAAATGACTGGCTTGTGTCAGAAATAGTATGGACAGCAGTACCAGGACAGCGATTGTCCCCCTGTACTTGGCACTGATGAAGCTCAATCCGTCTCCAATCCTATGTTCAGTTTGAGGCCCCTCAGTACAAGAAAGACATTGAGCACCTGGACAAGAACAAGTGGTCTTAAGCTCTGCTAGGAGAAGTTCAGGTCGGACATCAGGAAAAATTTCTTCACTGAAAGGGAGGTTAAGCACTGGAACAAGCTGTCCATGGAAGCGGTAGAATCACAGTGCCTGGAAGTGTTCAAGAAAGACTGGATGTGGTACTTAGTGCTATGGTTTAGTTGACATGGTTATGTTTGGTCAAAGGTTGGACTTGATGACCTTGCAGGTCTTTTCCAACCCTAATACTTCTATTATTACTGATAGCTCGTACAATAGCTTTCCTTTAATCATCTGAGCTGTCTATGGACAGTAGCAGGGAATACCCCAAAGTAGGCTGTCAGGAGTGCTGCTGTATCAAACCTGGTAACATAGCAACCTTGGCAGCTGAAAATGTAGAGAGGCGTCTGTTGTCTGGGTTTTTGCTGTTCTCCTCTGTCTTCTTTAAAGAGTTTGTAAAAGTCTTGTTTTTAGCCTTCTGTGTCTTTGGAGTCAGATACACTTTCATTTAAACAAGCCATTTGTTATGGTGAAATCTAGAGATGTTTACATTCTTTTCATAAAAGAAGAGACTGTTGACAGACTGCTGCATGGTCCAGTGTGGAGGGAGAAGATTTTCTTCCTCCAATCCATGATCACTGCTGGAATTCGATAAATACTGATTCTGTAAATAAAGTCCTTCTTCTTTCCACCTCGGACATCGCAAGGTGTGGGTGGGAGTTCTTGTGTCGGTTGCAGCAGGCATCTCCATCATAAGTCTGAAAATTATGACTTCACTGAGACCAGGGGTGCACCACCACGTAGGAAGCAAATGAGTTGGAAGCTGTTCTTTATAATGTGTAGATCATATTTCACTTTTATCGAAGGAAAGTTAAATTTTATCACTGTGGTGAGCTGACCCTGGGTGAATGCCAGGTGCCCACCAAAGCTGCTCTATCATTCCATTCCTCAGTTTAGCAGGGGAGAGAAAATAAAACAAAAGGTTCATGGGTTAAGGTAAGGGCAGGGAGAGATCACTCACCAGGCTCCATTACAATCAAAAAAATCTTGACTTGGGAGATTAGTATAATTTATTAATAATCAAAACAGAGAAAGATAATGAGAAATAAAACTAAATCTTAAAAAGATCTACCCCTACCTTCTTCTTGGGCTCAACTTTCTATTTGCTCTCCCTCCTTCCCCCAAATGGCACAATGGAATGGTAGATGAAGGCTGAAGCTGGTTCATCACAGGTTGTCTCTGATGCTCCTTCCTTCTCAGTGGGAGGACTGCTCACATCCTCTTCTGCTCCAGGTAGGGTGTCTTCCATAGGATACAGTCCTACAGGGGACAGGCTGCTCCAGCGTAGGTCCCCTGTGGGTTCACAAGTCCTGCCAGCAAACCTGCTCCAGCATAGGCTGCTCCCTGGTCTACAGGTCTTGCCATGGGTCTGCTCTAGCTCAGGCTTCCCATGGAGTCACATCCTTCTTCAGGCATCCACCTTCTCCAGTGTGGGTTCCTCCATGCTGCAGGTGGATCTCTGCTCCACCATGGACCTTCATAGGCAGCAGTGGCACAGCTGCCTCACCATGGCCTTCACTTTGGGCTGCAGGGGAATCTTCTCTGGTGCCTGAGGCATTTTCTTCCCCTCCTTCACAGACCTTGGTGTCTGCAGAGTTGCTCCTCTCACATATTCTCAGTGCTCTCTCTGGATGCAGCTGCACAGTGTTTTTTCCCCCCCTTCTTAAATACATGACCTCAGAGGATCTACCATTACTGCTGATGGGTTTGGCCACTGGTGGGTCCATCCTGGAACTGTCTGGCATTTGCTCTATCAGACATGGGGAAAGCTTCTGGCAGCTTCTCTCAGAAGCCACCCTGTAGCCCCCCACTTGTAAAACCTTGTCATACAAACACAGTGCAATCACGAAAAAGAGCAAAAGACACAAAATGGCTTTAGACATTTTTTTAAACTCCCAAAAAATACTTCATGGAAAAAGAGATTTTCAATTAGAGCCATCAACATAATTAAAATGAATCTGAAAACTTTTTAATAGTTATTGTCCTTTTAAAATTCAACACTGTATTCCTTGTCTCTAAATATTGACCCAAATAAAAGAAAAAAAATTCTTTGAGTCACAAAAAAAAGGGTCCCTTTGATGGAAGTAAGCATCCTTGCTAGCCAGTTTGAGCTGAAAAATATATTTAATTTATGCTTTGTGATGCATATGCAGTTTGCCAGTTTTTTTTCTTTTTTCTATGGTCCAAACTGATTTGAGAAAACATGAGAGGATCATATTTTGAAGTACCTTCTCTGCCTATAAATGGACCTTAAATCTTTTCTGTAAGATTTTATATTTTATTTGCACAAAGTAAAACTTCACATAAAAAGTCCATCTTTTCCCTAAAGATTTAATGCACGGACTAGCTAACTAATCTGCTTATTACAGAATTCTGTGGCTAGTAATATTTATATGGTTTCAAACTGAATGCTCAAGTTCACGAAAAAAAATCCACTGAGAACTATTAAATATAAAGATACCACTTTTGGCTCAAATATGAGCTGCAAATTTCTGGAGGCTGGGAGAATAACAGCATGCAGTTTGCTTAATTTTATACTCTTCCCTGAATATCTGATGTTGGGTGCTCCCAGAGACTGTGAATTCTACTGGATTTTTTATTCCATAAGGCCAGTTTTTCTTCTGGCTTTATGACTGATCCAGGCAGAGTCCATATAGTTACTTCCCTCTTTACAGGAGAGAACAGCTTAAGTCTAGTGCTGAGCATGTTTAAAAGATCTGCTACAACAGATTATCAACATAACTTTTAAGCTACCAGAACTGCCTGTCCCTAGCTTAGCCTAAACACAGTTATTCTTAAAATGTCATCTCACCCCTCACTACTTTCTTTTAAGGGGAATATGAGGTCAGCTTAATTTGCTGGGCTCCACCTTGTGTAATGCTGTGCAAGCAGGTTTTTGTGAAGCACACTGCCATAGCTAGAAGTGGATGTAAAATAACAATATTTCAATGTTAGTTCCCAGAGAAGATACACTCAAGACTGGAAGAAGGAAATTTAAAAATCAATGTGCCATTTAATTGCTTTTATTTCCTCAAATGACTGACCAATGAAAAAGCCATTTTGTTTTTAATGTGGGTTTTGGTGAACCATGTCCTGAAACAGAAAGAAAGAAAAAAATCACAGGCCTGTAATTTTCTCTCCCTGTGGCTTTGCATTGCTCTGGGACTACTAAGTTTTGTAACATCCAAATTGTTAAAGTGACTATATGGAATACAACATTTGAAACCTCTTAACTAGTAAATTGAAGCTGTCCCATATTTTACAGTACATTTATTTAAGAAAATCATAAGCATATAGTATCTTTCAACCCAAAGGATATAATAGAAATTTACAAACTGGATTTGTTTCATCAAGATTCAGTCGTCTCTGAGAGGTTAAGGAGCTGGCAAAACAGCAACTTCAACTATTACAGGGGCAAACTTACACACTGGCTAGGACTGTAAAGGCAAATCCCCCCATCAGGGCAACTGTCACATCATTTTTCATCTGCTGACAATGTTGGGTTTTTTTCCCAATAACTAGGCTCTTTTTCTTCCCTTATACTGTAAGATTATATCATACAATCTGTGTTATTTATCTAAACCAGATAAATTGATTATGTCCTTCTAAGCAAGTAAATTTGCCAATCTTCTTTGTGACCCAGTGGCAAGGGAGAATCTTGGACAAATGCATGCCTCAGTCTAGTGCATATCCTACTCCTTCCTGCCATTGGATTTTTCTGAGATTTCCTATTTGAGGATCTTTCTGTGCACATGCAGGGACTGGAATTCATCTCTTATCCCTGTTCCTTATCACCTCTTTGGGGTAAACAGAGTCAAATAGAACAACACACAGACCAAAACTTCCCCTTTTTATAATATCATTGAAATGATATACATGATTACAGGTACAGACCAAGTGACTGCAAAGCTTGCAAGAAAGAACAGGGATAGACATGTCAAGCAGTTCATTCATCTTATTCTTTGGTGTGAAAAAATGGAGTGGTTGTAAAGAATGAACTGTAATTCAAATGAAATGAAACTTGAGTTTACTAGATCTGAATAGTCACAGAAGATCTGCCACTTATTTAGATACCCTCAGTCAGCAGCATTGATTTATATAAGCTCTACAACAAATGACACAATATTTGACATGAGAGTTTTTCAATATTTGTTAAAAATTCTTTTAAAAGGTGTTGCAGACAGCATGCAGTGGTTTTGTCTTGCTAAGTCCAGAATTTTTCAAGGTTAATAGCACAAATAATTTTTCATCTATTAAAATTGGTGTTGAAGAAGAGAATTGCATTGTCTGATACTTGTCATTCAATATTTGTTCTCCTGTTTAAGATATTTCAGTCTCTCTAATGGGAGCATAAACAAACTATCAGATTCAGAGGATCACACTGTGCATAGCAATTAGTGGAGATACAATATACATAAAATTCATAAGCATAGTTTGTATGAAATATCTAACAAATGCAGTAACAAAAATCTGTGAATTTTCTCCTTGTTTTAACAGTTCATGAATTGTTAAAGATGACAAAAATACTTATATACTGCCCGAAAAGCTGGCCCAAAACCTATGGTCAGGCATAATTTCAAAGGTTGTCTGTAATCCATATGATTGTAGGGCTGTTTCAGATAAAGTAAAAGCTAGTAAGATAATTATACATTTAATCTAGGTTCTATGCAAATATACCTGCACACCACTAAGCTAACATTTACTTCTGTGTCCTTATACTGCTAGGAGGTTGTGTCAATTTAAGAAAGCTTACAGTATGCAGAACTGTTGAAAAGCTGCTTTATGAATAGGCCAGGCATGTATTAGGAGATATCCAACACTATAGCTGAAAGATGACTTTCAAAAATTTTCTTGGACCAGAGCACCAATGAATGCAGACTTTCCAATTAAACCTTGTTTTTTCTTGGTGCTTGTCAGTATATGTTTGCTTGGCAATTCCTCAGTTGGGATTGAAGGACTCTGGATGTGGCTTTCCTTAGAGGTGTTCAGGTGACAAATGCTTGCATGTTCTACTGAATCCTCACAGTCTTTTCTGGGTTGGATCTTGTGACTTGTGCATCTTCCACATCATCCTGACAGCTTCAGTCACTTACTCTCCTGCATCCAGCCCTGAGGAGCTGATACTGAGCATGGCCTGCAAGCTGCCACTGCATGAGACAGTGTCAGTTTGCCTTCTCCAAAGTCATTTGTGAGTCTCCTGCCTCAGCTCTACAGATTCCCAGGTTAAAGTAAAATTTTAACAGAGGAATTACTTTGTTGCTCCTCATCCTGCAGAGTGGGTGGTACCTCCATAACTTTTAAACTTTAGACCACTGTCTGAAAACAAAGGCTGCTTATGTTTACAAAAATATCTGTTTACTATTTTATGTAACCTAACATTTATATACCATATAACATCTCTCCTGTCATGTATTGTAGGGTTCATTCTGTCTTTTAGAATAAATCTAAATAAAATTACTAGGTTCATATACTTTCCCATTTCAAATGAGAATGGTTTTATTTCAATATCTAGTGGAAGGCAATCCTGCCAGTGGTAGGGGGGTTGGAATTAGAGCTGTTAAAGGCCTTTCCAACCCCAACCATTCTGAGATTCTGCAGAAAATTTTCATTTTCTGTCAAAAGTACAAAGCTTTTTCCCAGTACTTACATATTCAGGTTTGGGTTTTTTTTTCTAATACCCTTAGCATCTTCTTCCTCCTTGATTTTTCTAACGACACACATTTCTTAAAAATATTAATCCAGAAATGAACCCTTTGTGGTTAAGATTGCTGTAACACTGGTAGCTACTGTACCTACTCACATTTCTTATGGGCTTGCTGTGAGTTTTTCTCTGAGATCTCATCTATATTTTCATATTTTAATCTTTATAGTGTCTTTTACCTTATTTTTCTATTGATTTTCTAAATCAGAGTGCTCTTGATTTTGTAGTCTTGCTTTTTGTCTCATATTTGTTTGAATAAATTCTGTACATTCAGTGAAGAAAATTTCTTTCAATGTAGCAATATTTTTGATGGATGTTTTCAAGTTTGCATCTTGTGATTAAATGTTTGAACAAAGGAACACAAATTTTTCAAACAGCATATTGCTAATATTTCAGGTGAAACAAAATATTTTCCAGTACTTATGATATTATAATTGAATGCATTGATAACTTAGAGGAAAAACCCTGTACAGAAAATATGCAGAAAGAGGTTTAAATTTCTGAAGGAATGTAATAAGTAAGTGCAAGTCATACTACACAATTTTCATTTGTTATGAGAGGGTTTTTCAGGCTTTTCTGTTTGCAGAAACCTAAATATCTTTTTGAAAAAACACTTTTCATCATAAGACTTATCATTTTTATATCAAAGATCTGATGGTTTTCAACAACTTTATTTTCCTTCCAGGATGGCTTAACTTTTATTGCTAATTATTCTTCTTGTTCTTTTGTAAGGGAATAGTGCTGAGCATATTGATATTTCTCATCCTGTCTCCTCAGTTTTAGTTTCCCTGACTTTTTCCTCTATTTCTACTGGGTTCAATGAATCATTCACGGTGTTGATGCTCAGCAGGAGCAAGGCTGACTTTGTGATGTGGGGCAGAGGAGTGCTGATGCTGTAAATACCGAGGAAACCCTGTGGGCTACTGCTGTCACAAGGTTCTCTATTGCCCTGATCAATGAGTCCATCTCCATGAGGGGAAGATTTGCATGGAAAGACTGCTTCATTTTATTTGGCTTTTTTTTTTTAAAGTGGAATTTTGTGTTCATGGATTATGTCAGGTAAAAAGAAAGGGTCTGAAGTTTATCCTCTCGCTGCAGTTGTAATCCTTTGTCTCTCTGTTAAAAATGCTGTCCAGGATGTCAGCTGTGACAAGGATATCTGTCTGCAAGGTACTACTTGGAAACCATCAAATGAGATTTGAGGCAGAGACCTTCAAAATGTCAGATTGTCTACTCTACCAGAATGACAACAGACCTCTATGCATCCAGTTATGTGTGACTTATGTCGCAGAATATCAGAGGTTATCATCAATGGGGACAGATGTAGATATCAAAAATGGTTGACCACAATGTCCCTGAGGAAAAGAGAAAAAAGGCATTAAAAATACAATAAAAATCCTATTCCATACATCTGGGAGAACAGCACACTACTTGCAGTTGGGTGCGAGGTCCTTGAACTGGTGGTCAGGAAAATAATGAAATCTGTTATTTTGAGTAATATTGCATATGGAACAATATATTGGAGACAAAAGCACAGCAACTTTCTTTGTTGCTTAACATTTCTGTGTGTATTTATTTCTGGCATATGGTACTAATCTGACAGTTTTTAGAAGATGAAACCTTGTTCACAGCATCTATCTGGTATCACCTCTAGCCTTTGAGAAAACAGTCACCACATGTATCCTGTAATCCTCACCATCTCAAATATGCAGCATTTCTGCAGGAGACAGTTATTGGAAAAAAAACATGACATAAAAGAAAATAAGCAAATTTTGTATCTTGTGTGTTTTATGTTGTACATCCAGTGATTTATGAAGCACTACACTTGATCTATCCCAGTTCAATATGGAGAAGAATTAGCCTCTCACTCTCTAACCTCAGTTTCAGACTGCTCCTAAGCATAGCATGCTAGCCAAGGTGGTGAGCCTTGCTGCAAGGAGGCTGGACACAGTGTGCTGTGCCAGACTGCAGTCTTGATAACCTGAGCAGGTCTACTGGCTCAACACGTCTCTATGTTTTCCAATTTCATCAGAACTTGACAGTCGCTTCATCCCTGCAATCCCCTGATCCTCTAGCATTTTGTGATAAGCCTTAAGTCCTGCATAGTACATGAGCTCATTGAAAAAATAAGAGAAGAACGAGGAGGATTATTCATTGTTCCCATTAAATGTAAATCCTTTCAGCAACAGCTTAGCAGAAAAGCAGTTTTACTTTACAGGGAAGTTTACTTTGGACAGATGTGCATAAAAATACTGCACTTTAACTATGCTGAACAATCCCATTTCCTTATTTTCTTCTCTCTTTCCTGCTCATGCTTAAGGACCCTGTTTATCCTAAGGAAACCAGTAGTACTGTGCTGGTTTTGCACTGTGGTGACTAAAACTATCCAAACTGCCAAGGCTTTGCATCAGGAGAGGTGACTGAGAGGCTTGGAAAAATATGGGGATTGTGTGATACTGACACAGGTACCAGTAACTCTACAGCCATGGTGTGATGGGCTGCTGCCACAAGGAATGGCCCCAGGGGAAATCAGCCCTTGTGGTTCTGCTCTGACAGGTACTCTGACCATTGAATTTGAAGTCATACTCTGGGAAGCACTTTTAAATCCACTTCCTCTTGGTCTTCAAAGCTCCACAAATAAATCTGGTAGGGAAAATATATCATACCTGAAGAAAAGATGATTTCTCTCTGAAGTTGGAAAATCATGCACATTTTAGAGAGAAAATGAGGAAAAAAATTAAGATAGGGATCCTACAAATCTTTGAAATTACCTTCATTATAGTTAGGAAAGAGTAATTACTGTATGCTACATATGGACTTGCTTTGGTTACAGTTTTCTTCTCATTCTTCCTGACTATTTATAAAAACAGTTGGTTAGCCATTCCCCTTGACATGAGCTGGACTGAATGATCAAATAGTTTGTTTCCATTTGTGACTGATTCCATAACTAACAATTTTTGGGGGTAGGAAACTAAGGAGAACATCAAAAGGTACCTCTGTAGAAAATCATAATATAATTTTATATTATAATAGCCAAGTATAAAATGTAACAATGGAATGTTTTCAGAATAAATTTCTACTACTGTATTTCAGAAGGACAGCTTGCTGGTTGATTGCAAATACTGACTGAGATGTAGTGCTGTGCTTTCATTAGCAGGTGGGAGAGGGGACTAATGGTAGTTGGTGCACTGAACTTGATTTCCTGACTCAGCTAAAGACTTCCTCTCTTACTATTTTACATAACCTCTCATCCTTATTTCCTACATCCTTTTAAAAAGTGGGCCAAAGGAATGCGTAATAAAAGCAGTAATTTCCTCTCTATTCAATGAGATTGACAGCTTTTGCAAAACTCTGTAATTATCAATATTTTGCTGTACCATGCTTGCTACCAAAGTTAAAGCATTCTCCACCATCATCATATATTTCCAAATCTGTTTCAAAACCCTGTGTGAATCTATGGTTAAAGAAATGGAAGTTGTAGCAGCTCTTACCTAAAGAAAGCTTTGCAAAATATTTCCCACTAGAAGCTAGAAATAGACCCAAGCTTGGATAATTTTCCAGGTTTGAAATATAGGGTGGAATAATCACTGACTTCTTCAGTTTATAAGTTTCACAACTTTCCCATGATTTGGTGCTTATTAAGGTGAACAACTACAACTTTCTAGTCAATTTGCACACAGAAAGGTGTAAGAGACACACACTCAGACACCAGCAGTGGAATGTGAAGCCATGTAACACTCATTGTATCACAGGTTTGAAACTCAAACCCATAATTATATTCATGAAAACAACTGCTTTCCTTGTTTCTTTGTGTGACCTTTTTCAAGTGGGATGATTTTCTAACATGCATCAAATGTCACAGTGTTTTGAAAGACCAAAAATAATCATCATTCACAAAGGTACTTAAGCACACGTCTTTAATGGGACTGTGCACCTGCTGCAGCCTGTACATGTGCCTAAATACTGAACTGAATCCAGGCCCTGAGAAGAAAAATAAATCCCAGCTGCTCAGACCCTAATTTTCTTCCTTTATTTTGAAAGTTGAGCAATTGAGAATTGATAAAGTAGCATTTAAAGAGAAAAGTCTGGTATATGATTTATAAGGTTTTCTAGAAGATACATTAGAAAGCATTATGGGATGCAATTAATCAGTGCCTGGATTACTCAAGATACTAAATGCTTTTCTCTTTTCTACTTTCAGCAAATAAGAGGATAGATCAGGTATAAGTATGGCACATTTTTCTAACTGATGGCATAATTTTCTAGCACCTTTCCTTGATTTATATTCCTATGTTTATCCAATTTCCTTTATAACATCATCCAAAGCAGAAACATTAGGTACTTGTTATTTAACCTCTACGATACCTTCAGAAATTGGCAGAACAAAGTGGACTCATATTCTTATTGTTGCTTTAGATGACAATTTGGCAAAACTGAAGGACTGCAACATTCAATTTATTCACTGTTGTTACCATAAAAATATGGACAGTACATTTTTTGCTTTAGAAGAAATATTTTCCTTACCAGCAGGAAAGGTTACCTGAAAGAGCCTCCTGTTCCCAGTAAAATAAATAGGAATTTTGACACTGGCATGCAATGCAAAGAGCACCAGTTCCTAGTTCATGAATTTCCTGGTATTGGACTGAGCTCTGCAAGAGTCTGGTAACTGTTGGCCAATGTAGCTCATAATTTATTTAGCAAACTATGGAAATTTATACTGGAGAAAGAAAATTCTGTTCCCTAGCCTGAAGCATTCCTGGTTATCTCACAGCCAGCTCAGAGATAGTGATTTCACTGTAGTATGTCCCTTGTGACTTCAGTTTGCAATGAAAACAAATAACCAACTGACAAAAAGCTCACTGTGAGCACTAAAGAGCTGCATTTCCACGAGATCAGCCAAGTGCTCATGCCTGTTTCACACACTAATTTTTCCCTTCCCTATCAGTGTAATATATTTGACGGCAACATTGCATAACACACAGCATGTCAGAAATACCTTGCAAAACTTGATCCATACCCCTAACCTGTCCACTTTAAAGTCTTGTCTTTGTGTTACAGATGACTCAAGTTACAGATTGGGGGTGGGTCCTAGCTAAGATGTAAGTACCCTTGAAAATATGTCTCTTTTACTTGATGTGTTGGTCTGTCCAGGGATGCAAGATGAATTTTTATCTCACCATAGTTTAAAAAGGCCACAGTAAGTGTCAATGCAGACAAAAGTTATCAAATTCTATTATACACCCAATGCCTTCTCACAAATCCCACATGTATTCAACAGGGCAGAAAACTTTTTGAACAATCCTAGCACAAGGAAATTTCTAATATAGAACGTGTTGCTGCGATGATAAAGATGATGAGCTTTGTCAGAAGGTCTTACAGCTGTAAGTGAACTAGTGACACCACTTTGTACCTTTTAGTTTGAGTACTGTCTCACTCAGACAAGTTACCTGAACATAAGCAGAAAAGACAGAGCCTCAGAGACATATTTTTTGAAGGTAGAATATGTTGAACCTTGCTGTCACATTTTTCAGCAGCGGTGACTCTACAGCAACAGTACATAGGAAACACAGATGTGTTAAACCTAGGCTGTACCTGACAGAGCCCCAAAGTAGGAATAATACAAAATTGTTATCTCTCACTCCCTTATATCCACATCTCCCTGAGCCTAAGCCAAACTCCACAGAAGTTAAAGTTCCTTTGATGCAAGGGAGGTGTGCATTGGGTCCAAAAGAACAATTTCTGTGAATCCAATGCGATTGATATCTATTAGTTTTGAATATATCATTCTATTCTATATATTCACAACTGGACTAAAAGTTATATGATCTTTAAAAAATTTAAAAATGCAGTATTTTTTTTACCTTTGATACTTTGGGTATATCTAGACTTTTTCTTCTGATTGTGAGGGCTAAATCCACCAATATTTGTAAGACCCCTAACAAAACTGACATCAGTTGAATAGAAAATCTCCAATGAGAATTACTCAAAGAAAGTAACAGAGATTTGGTGTACAGTTGACCAGTATTTCATACTGATCTATGGGAAATTCAGTTTTCTATTATTACTAAATGCAGTGGAGGCAATCTTCTGGCTCTCAGAGTTAAGTAGTGCCACTTCTAGGGAACCCATAAAGTGTCTTTTAAACATATTCCCAGAATCAAATTTGCAACAGCAGTTAAATGCAATTCACTCACGAACATGAAAAAAATTTAAATATGAAAAGGTAATATACTACACTTTGTACCATTGGTGAGGAGGCTCACTAGGATAAGGCATACGGGAATGGAATAGTAAGGTCATACACACTGGATAAGGTGTCATTCTCACTTAATGAACAGTTTCAGCAAATAGAAACTAATTGCTGACATGACATGGCTGCCCTTCACTGCAGAAGAACTTTCAGGAATATACCTTGTTTTGTTTGTTTTTTTTTTTTTTTTTTTTTTTTTTTTTTTTTTTTTTTTTGTTGTTGTTTTTGTTTTTCTGTCCCTCCATGAGCTGGTAATTGCAGCCTGAATTTTTTTTTTAATCTCAGTCCCAAAAGGATATCGAATAATTTAAAGGATTTATGCAGGCTAAGCCTGGCACAACAGCAACTAGCCTTGCAGACATGGAAGAAAAATAATAGACTTGTCCCTTCAAAGCTCTTGCTTCCTCATGAGAAAATTTAGGGTTGTAGATAAAACCACCTGCCAGATCTTTCCAATCATTCACAAAATTCTAAAAAAAAATGAATTTAGCAGTTTTCTCTGAAAGATGTGAGCATTACCAGAGAAATCCATAGCACACTTCTAAAAACAGGCCAATTCTTAGGTTCTGACAGACTTAGTTTCTCTGCTTCATTAGTCCAGGGATGAAATGAGAAAGGTTCATTCCCTGTGTGCCTGGGCTTGTCCAAGGTCTAGAAGCAGCTGAGCATAACAATAGCAGCAGCATATGATAAAGTACATTTTTGTGATAGACTGTCTTTTGTATTTGCTCTGCATAATGCAGAAGCAAAAAAGCACCCTGCTTGGTTTGTCTGCATCTATGCCAGATTTGCTGGTAGAGCTCATGCAGCCAGGGAGTGCAATTTTGCTATGCTCCTAGTCCTATAGTGAGGGCAGCAATATCTTGTAATATATTTAACTTCAGGGAGAGTTTTTTTAATTTCCTGTTTTAGTATTTGGCTCTTTTCTAGGGTCAGAATGAAAGATATCACTACCTCATTACTGTACTTCTTTGCAGAATTGTTACCTTAGTAGGGATTACAAATACCCCTATAAAATGTCGTCCAGTGTTCTGAACAGGTTTTGTAAAGCATAGGCTACTGAAAATTTCAGGTTACTGTGTTACAACAAGAAGTCATATTGCATGAACACTCACTAAATTATTGCATCTCTTACAGTACTTCTCTGATTATGATAAGCTCTTTGTCTTACAATAACCTTCAAGCCATGCTCTTCTTACAGCACTCTGTTATCAGAAGCCCAGAGTTTGGATTGATGTAATTTGACATGGTTCTGATGAGATTCTAGGAATCTAATGTGACAAATAGACATGAACAACACAACCCTTCCAGCTAACAAGATTTGAAAAGGACTAACTAGAGAAAAGAAATATCTTGGAACATAAATGATACATTCAAAAAATAAATAAATAGCCTAGCTCAAACCCATCTCTATCAAGTGATGCAGAAAAAGTGTTAAAATTTAAAAATACTAATGAGATTATATGAATCTTCTTAGCTGTGACTATGTCTTAGATACCTGTTAATGAATATTAATGTAAGAATTAACACCAAGTTAAAATACAAAGCTAACAACACACTAGCTATGTATGTATATAAACCCAGAATATTAACTCAGTTTTGGACAATAATACTTTGAAACTGCTATTTTCTTTAAAATAAAGAAACATGTTATAAACTGTTTAGTATAATAAATATCTACCCTTAGATGGAACAACTATTGCCAACTTTGAAAACATTCACTAAAAAGATCTCTCGAGGGAAACGGACTTAAACTACAATTTTACACATAAACACAGTAACACTACCCTTATTTAAATTATCACTTTTAAACCTTGTGGCAGAGTGAATTTCTATGCCCTTAATCTCCAGCAAAATAAATATTATTGTATTAAGTGTCACCTAGTGACTCTGGTTTCACTGAAGCAAAAATATTCTTACTGTTTATGATTACATAGATAACCTTAAAAATAAGAACTGGGTATAAATGACCACAACATTTTCATGCAGAAAGAATCCATTCATCTCAAAAAGTGGTTAACTCTGCAGATATATTGGTGGCAGTTTAGAAGCCTCTATTTTTAATCAAATATAGAAAGACTGAAATATGTGTTATTTTCTATCTACTGATATCTTTGTGTGTGCTTTCCAAATAATTTTTTTGTATACTCTCATATGATGAATGCTTCTATTGTTCTCCAACTCATTCTCTTAGTATCTTTTGTATTGGTGTTATGCATTGCTAAAGAAACACTGTAACACTTCGAAAATGGGAGACATTGGAATAAGAAATAGACTGAAATAAAATATAGCAAAGAACAGAGTTCTGCTTCTGATATCTCCTCCTGTTCCAATGGACATAGTCCAGCACAGACTATGTATGTATATATTCACATCTACATCTATTCACACACACACATATATATATTTCTACACAGACATGAGTATATATAGACAGTTGCAAGCAATGCACTGTTATGATCCAATTATAAGAGATACTTCTGCCCAAATTTAGGTGCAAACAAGACCATATGTCAAAGTCAACAGTACAGATTTTCTTTAACAGTAAATGTGAGGTTGAGAGATAGAAAGGAACAGGAAGAGAGTGGTGAGGGGGAAGAGAAAGAGAATAAGAGAAAGAAAGAGATTAAGCAAAAGATAACACCACATGGATTCCTGTGGCACCCTTCTGGTCCTTCTTCATCCTGGTCTTCTTTGTGGTGGGGATCCCCAGATCATTCTTCTGGAGGTACCACTTTTATACAGTCCAAGTCCTGGGCATCCACAGGGCATAGATGCTGTTTCCATGATTTGAGGTGGCATGTGCATAAACACTTGCTTCCTTCCCACTTCCCACTGCCTGCCATGGTGGGAATTTTTGTCCAGACACTAAACCTTTACCTCCCTAGGTCAAGAATTAGCTCCTTCCTGCTGTGGCATCTGTGCTTATCTCAAGTTCCGTTGTGGTGACTTATCTTAAGGGAACAGTGTTTGGAGACATGTTAAAGAACTGCATTCTTTAAGTCCACAGGGGTTATAACTCTAGAACTAAAAGAAAGCTAAAGAAACTGCCACAGAAGATCCATTGCAGCGCAGCATAGCATGTCTAGGACAGAGTTTAGACCTCAACTTAATTCAGTCAAAGGGGTAAGGAAGTGTGTAGCTCAATACAGTTTCTGAAGAGCTCTTTAGTCTCCTCTTAACTAGTGACTCCACATACTCTTGTAAGAGGGTGTGCTGGGTCTGTCTGGGGTGGAGTTCATTCTCCCATAGCAGCCCTCCCAGTGCTGTGCTTGGTGTCTGTAAAGGTGTTGATGACTCACCAGTGTTTTGGCTCCTGCTGAGGAGGGCTGGCACAGCATCGGCGATGTCTCCCAAACATTCTGCCCCTCCATCAGTAGGCTGGGGATGGGCAGGATCTAGGGAGGGAACACCACTAGGCCAGCTGACCCAAACTGACCAAAGGGACGTTCCATAGCATGTGACACCTGCTCAGATAGAAAAGCTAAAGAAAGGAGGAGGAACCAGGGGGCATTTTTTTTTTTTAACAATGTTTGCCTTCTAGAGCAACCACTGCATGTGCTGAAGCCCTTCCTCCTGAGAAGGGGCGGGCCACCACTTGCTGATGGGAATGGAAAATAAAATTATTGTTTTTTTCTCCTTGCTTGTGCACAAGCAAGCCTTCTCCTTTGCTTAAGTAAACTGCTTTAACTCAACCCACAAATAATTTTCCGCCTTCCTTTTTCCCCCCTGCCTAGCTAAAAGGGGTGATAGAGCATCTTTGTGGGCATCTGGCGTCTAGCCGGGGCAACCCACCAGAGTGGGACATGGCTATCTTGTTCTAAACAAATGAAGTGCAGCATTTTGTGGCTTCACAGAACCATTCAGCCTCTGAACAGCCAAGGAAATGAGCAAAGAATTTTATTTATTATTTTATTATAATGCACATAATTAATTTTCTCATTTGGAATACAACTTTTTTTTTTTCAGGATTAAAGTTTTATTGACAGGACAGGCAAAAAACATAGTGGCATGGCTGGAAAAAGTAAATGGCAAGCAATACTTATCCCCTCCAATAATCAGTCATTCATTTGATGGGATGAGCATCATCCATTCATTTGAAGAATGAGCAATTATGGAGGAAAATGAAACAAAGGACTGGGAAAAACAGAACATCTAACAGAATGTTATTACAAGTGGCACTACTATTTCTCTATAAACTATAAAACACTTACCACAAGGTTACAGATTTAAGGTTCTATTCCCTCGTATGTCACTTCTTCACAACTGATAATTTTTATTAAATTTTAGAGTTTTATTTTCAAACAGTTCTTCATCAAAGACACTAAAACCAGAAACCAATGTCACATGTTCAATACGTACAGACTGATGAAGTTTCAGAAAACTTCATATTTGAAAGAGAGCTTTCAGTTCTGCTTTCCTACTTTAGTTGGTAACAACCACTGGCAAAAAGAAGTAAGGCTGTGGCTAACATTATACTGTAGTTCAAATACTGGATATTTGTGGAGGGCTCAGAAATTTCAAGACATCAATTTTTATACCAATAGATATCTGTCTAATATCACGTTAAAGAAGGACTGTAGGTAGATTTAGAGAGGGTTTTGTTTGTTTGTTTGTTTTTGTGGGTTTTTTTCTGAGTGGCAAAAAATGTTAGTTTAAGATAGACTTTTTTCCCCTCACCACTTCTCTTTAAATGCTTTTGCCACAGTAGTTGATACAGATGGTTATGCTTATAAAGATAAAATGAAAGTGGTCATCAGAATGTATAGTGTTGACAGGCAGAGAGGCCTAACAGGAATATTTTGCTGTAGAAGTAAAAATTGTAATATTTCCAGTTGGTAAGCAATCGTTTTATTTGATACATTTTAAATAAGTCTGAAATGAGTTATCTTCTCTCAAGAGCAACTTGCACACAGTAAATTTCCAAAACTTTCAAGTGTAGCACCTATAGCAAAACAGTTACTCAGAAATGTAACCTTTAGAAGAAGCAGAATAGAAACATTATGACTTTATAACATGCATTATTCAATAAAAAAATTTCCAGCTCTCCAAACGGCAAAAATTTCCTGTCAACTCTGCAGCTGAAACACATTTAATTTACATGGTTAGTCAAGTTGTTAAAATACCTGGTTCTTTTATCAAAGTTATATCCTGTAGGTTAGAACATTTTCAGAAATTATTTTTAGAACACAGAATGTAGGTTCTACAGTTGGAAATACTGCATACCTGTTGATAACAGAACAATTTGACAAAAAAAATCTAGTGATGATCAGATTATTTTACTTTTTTTTTTTTTTTTTTTTTTTTTTACCTTGTGTGTGCATAAGTGAATGCAAAGCTTCAGGATTACGAGACTGAATTTAGTCTGCTAGATGGACACAATCCCACAAGCATCCTCCTTTTTTTCATTTTAGTGATGCATACATTTCAAAGGAAAAATTCTTAATTATAAGGTATTATGTGTTTACAGAAACTTATCAGGCTGCTTGACTTCATTATTACATTAGGTCTGCCCCAGCACACTTTTAGTCCACTCTCTGACAGGGTGTTTCATGTTTATGATGCTCTGTTTATGCATCTCCCAGCACGAGCCTAGACTTAACCACTTATTCATCTCCATATTCCTGGAAGATTTTGCCTCAGGATGCAAAGTGGTAGAGTTCAGGATTGGATTATTGTGTGGAAACAGTAGAGTATTGCTTGTTCAGATTGTCTGTGGCTTGGTATCCAGAATAAAGTGATGGGTTAGTACAGAAGATGTGAAGATCTTTAAATACAGATACACTTCTAAAGCTGCTGGTCAAATATAATTCACCTCATAAATAACATATTGATACCAGTAAGAGTGATTTTGGAGTTGGTAGAAAATCACATGTGCAAAAAAACCCAATCCAAATCTGGCTCTTCAAAGCAGTGTTCCATCACAAATTACCTGTCCTAAATATGAAAATTACTTTTGCGTTCAGTTCACAGGATTGTACTACAAAAAACTCTGAAGTTAGGAAATCTGAAAGGGAAACACAAGTCACATGGAAGTACATAAATATTCACCAGCAAACAGAACATGGAATGTATTTGATTGCCTAGAGTTGAGGAGTAAAGCAAAACTGAGAATAAGAGACTGCTGGGTAGCTGTTGGAGTGAAGAAATGGATCATAGCCAAAGCTGATCAATGATGGTGTTAGTAAGATTGCCTCTTATACTTTTCTAATGTTTCTCAGAAGTCAGTGTTGCCATCAATTAGATTTTTGACAAAATTAGAGCCATAAACACAAACATTTCTAGTGAAAGATATCTCCTTTTCACTAGTGTTGTGAGATATATAATGTTATTATATAAAATGTATGTCCTAATAGCATTATTTTATAAGTACAACTTGAATGGAAAGTATCTAAGAACTCAAAATAATTATACAACCTCAAGGAGAAAAAGAACCCAAACAACCAGCCCACTACGTTTTTGTTTATGTCTATAAATTTAATTTTAAAATCAAATGGAAAAGAAACAATTTAGTTATTTCCATTGAGGAAGTCCTTGTCAGTTGGGCAAGTCAACCAAAGATGAATTCTGGATTAGGAAAGCCCCATCATCGCTTGCCTTGACTTGAAGACCTGGACTATTTTTTTCTTGCAGAACACACATCTGGCAGTGGGCATAACAGGTACCTCTTTCAATTTGTATTTTCCTTGCTGTCTTGAAAGGCAATGTAGAAGTCCCTGAGATGAAATACAAAAGCAACATTTGTTAGAATTTTCGACCATGAAAACCCATGCCTAGACATGGAGAGCAAGAAGAAAGACTGGCTAAGTAAGCTGGAGTAGGAGCCCAGTGGATGAACCATCAGAACGAGATAAAGGCTGAGTCTATCAGGCAATTAAAGACAGTTTCTTATGGTATATGTATATGAAGACAAATTTATATTGCTCTAAAAATCTTAATTATGTCACTGCCAAACTCCAAGACACATCCTCTGCTTGAGTTCTTAATCTCATTGTTAAACGAAGAGTCTGAGGAAACTAAGCTGATATTTTTGCATGACTGCAATTCTCTGCTGTCTGCACAGACAAAACCTTTTTGTTTAGGGCTGAAGATGCCAAGTTACTGCTGATAACTGAACTTGCAGGGGACTGTGGAAATTGCCACTGCTGTCAAGAAAGCTCAGAGTAACAGCAAGCTGCTGAACTTTCTGACAAGAACTGCAATGAAATGACTACACAGCAATGAGTTTATAACAACCAAATGAGCCACAACAATAAACATTTTTCAGAAAGGAAAACTACCTTTTATTTAGGAATATCTAAATTGGCACTCTTTGGAAACATATCCTGTGTTTTTAGTATGGAGATTTCATTGATAACACATTTTTTTCTGCTGACACCTTAATTTTCTTTAAAAGCTGGCAGTTGTTTGGCAGTTCTTATTTTTTATGCCATGGTGTTTCAGAAAAACAAAGAATTCAGCTCAAGGCATTTTTTAAAAATTTGACAGGTCTTCCAGATTTTTATTTTTTTGACAATTTCTAAACTAGTGACCCAATAATAAGAGGGACTATGAAACAAGGCAGTTCTGACAAGGTACACATGATGTTCAAATCTTCTGTAAAAACCATTTTGAAATATTATATTGCTGCTGCACTTCATTTCAAAGCATTTTATTTGTGTATCTACAGATGCAAACCTACTCCGTCTGACTTGAACAATCATATTTAGTAGACTGCATGAATGAAGTTTCTCCGTTTTCTTTTCATGTGCTCACTCATGAACTCGATACTGCAGAAAGAGATGTGAATCTATTTTATATTGAAACAATTTTTTTCTTATTTTGAAATTGAAATAAATAAGATATAGATTTTCATTAGACTATTTTTCTTCGTCTTTCTCTTAAAAGACATTTTAGCTGTAGTAAGGGTCTTGAGATGACCTTGGGCATTTTTTTTTTTTTTTTTTTTTTTTTTTTCTTATTCTGCACCTGAGTTCTCATTTCATGTGAAGAGGCACAAAAAAGACTCTCAGTTAACAGGATGCTTATCTTAGGGTAATCACTTTTTCTGCCCATTCACCGGATGAATGGTGTGTCAATTACTTTGATTGAAGTATGTGTTACCAAAGTATGAACTAGTATTTTATCTATCCTCAAAGAACAGAAATCCATTCCAATCACCTTGGATGTAGTTAAGACGGTCTTCAGACTTTCTTGAAACCTACACGTGTTGTGTAAGGGCAGGTAAAGAATAAACATATTAACAGATGAAGAGTGTGAGGTAAAAATTGAGGAAGGGTTACAGGAAAATGGATGAAACTGCTTTCCAAATGAGAAATCTTTGGCAAAATGACTACGGAAATTTATAACCCAGGTCTTGCAAGAAAGCTCAAGCTAGTGCAGTGCTGCTAAAGCATCATGAGACAGTCAGTTCTATTCTTCCTAATAAGACAAATTTTCATAGAATTATAGAAACACTGAATCATATTAGTTGGAAAAGACTCTTAAGATCATGGAGTCCAGTGCTGCTAAATCAGCCCTGTAAAGTTGCCCAGTAAACCGTGTCCCCAGTGGCCCCATATGCAGATCTACATGTAACTCCACCACTCCCCTGGACAGCCCATTCAAAATCTTAGCAACCCATGGAATGAAGAAATTCTTTGTGATGTACAACTTGAACCTCCCACAGCACAGCCTGAGGCCATTTCCTCTCATCCTGTCGTTGCCTGGGAAAAGAGACCCACCCTCACCTTGTTACAACCTTCTTTCAGGAGGTAAAGTCTACCCTGAGACTCCCTTTGTCCTCCTGTCTTCAGGCTAAACAATCCCAGCTCAGCTTCCTCACCAGTCCTCACCAGACTTGTGCTCCAGACTCTTCACCAGCACAATTGCCCTTCTGTGGTCTTGCTCCAGCACCTCAATGCGTTTCTTGTAGTTGGGGCTCCAAAATTGAACACAGGGTTTGAGGTGTGGCCCTGCCAGTGCTGAGTACAGCAGGACAGTCAGTGCCCTGGTCCTGCTGGCCACAGTATTTTTTAATGCAGACCAGGATATCATTTGATTTCTTGGCCACCTGGGCACACACTGCCTCGTGTTGAACCACTGTCGACCAGCATCCCCAGGTTCTTTTCCACTGGGCCACTTTCCCCAGCCTGCAGTGCTGCATGGGGCTCCTGTGACCCCCAAGGGAAGGACCTTGTTGAAGCTCCTAGAATTGGCCTTATCCCATGGATCCAGCCTGTCTGGATCCCTTTGCAGAGAATTCCTACCCTTCTGCAGATCAACACTTCCACAGGGCCTGGTGCTGTCTGTGAACTTTTAGAGAGCACACTTGATGCTCCTGTTCAGGTAACCAGTAAAGATATTGAACACAACTGAGCCCAACGCTGATCCCTGGGGATCCCCACTGGTGTCCAGACATCATGTGGGTGCAGCACCATTCACCAACACTCTCTAGGCCCAGCCATCTGGACAGTTCTTCACCCCAGGAAGCGTGCAGCTGTCCAAACCACAAGCAGCCACTTTCTCCAGGAAACAGTTTTGGGAAATGGAGTCCAACCTTTACTAAAGTCCAGGTAGAAAACAACCACAGCCTTTCTCTCATCCACTAGCTAGGCCATCTGGTCATAAAAAGAGATCAGGCTGGTCAAGCGGGGCCTGCCATTCCTAAGCCAATGCTGGCTGGGCCCAATGCCGGGGGTCCCTAAAGGCATGCTTTGATCCTTTAGTGTCCTTCCTTTACAACTATTGAAAAGAAGGCATTAGGCCTAAAAACATCAACAAGACTACGGCTCTTCAAACAGGGACGCACTTTAGCCTCCTAAATGTGTTTTTATGTCCCATCTAATGAGGATAAACAAATCCAACAATGGTCGGCGCTGTATTTGTTTGTATCTCCAAAAATGGTAAAAGCTCCATGCCATAACAAATTTTTTCAACAATTGAAGGAAATCTAGAAATCCTTAGCCTTGGACTCCTTTCTCACTGTGATTCTCAGTATTTTTATTCTGTTCTCTAAGATTGCCTCAAGGCTATTGCTTGTTTTCAAGCTTCTAGACTCACGACTGTGTAATCCTCAAAGTTATCCAATTGACTGGAAGGCAAATGCTGTATTTCCCTTAAATGCTGATTTAAGGCCTTTTCATGAGAGACACAGGTATCCGCAGTGCTTTAGGTAACACTGGATATGATAGTCTTGGACACGTAAAAAGATACAACAGAACGCCAATATTTTTTTAAATGTCATGGTTCATGTCATGCACCTTTCCAAACAAACAATATTTATTCTGTGGCAGGACAAATTTTGACATCTTTTTTAGAACATTACTTGGTTTTTGTGAAGGTTTTCATCTGTCTGTTCATTTATGTACACCAGTGTGATCTTTTTCCTTCATTCAGTTTACTTGAACAAAAGGTGAAAGAATTTTAGAGATATGGAAGAAATAGAAGATCAGGACTCTTACTTCAAGGGATCAAATGTATTTGCTTTCTGGGGTATCAGTGGTATTTAGTCTATCTATTCTAGTAGTTTTTGTTACTTTTTTGTTTGTTTTGTTTTTAAAAGTATCACTCTAGTCATTGGACAGCTAGGGAAAAAAAACAAAAAACAACAGAGATTCAAGAACACATCGCTTGTACCTGAGAAGCAGTTCTGATGTAGCCTAAAACTGATTCCACGTGAGGGATCAGTATACACTCAATAGCCACTTTTTGTATGGCTTTCACAATGTTTTCCTGCAGAATTTTTAGTAAAATGAATAGATGGGAGGCAACAAGAAAGTCTTCCATGGGAAGTCTGTGTTGGTATTAGCAAACTATTGTTTGCAAAAGAACATTCTGCAACCTCCCTGCTGTCTCTCTGCACTTCACATTTGGATGTTAAAACTTTCTGAACACTAATAGTTATTTCTTCTGTGACCTTTAACTGACAGGACTTCCTACCATTTTGCATTTGCTGTAGCTTGTGTGCCAAACCAAGAGTGAAATTATGTACATCACTTGAATTTTCAATAATTCTAATGAAATGCCATAATTTCATTTTAGAAGAGACAGCATGACAACAACATGGTTGGTAGCAATCTCTGTTGAATAAGAAGTCTGATTTCATACACCTACAAGAGCAAATAATAGAAAACACCCACACCAAGAAAAAAGTCCAATGTCACCCTAAAGTCAACAGATGTGAGTTATCAATATTAAAAGATTTCTTCCTTTATTCCTGCAAAGGACTTGAAGTAATTAAATTATTACAATAACCCATCTCAATAAATCATCCCATACTTCAGAAGATAAAAATTATTCCATTACGTTCCCCATTGTGAATTCTTATAACTATGAATTTTGAATTTTACTTCCATAACTTCATGATTTCTTCTTAGGCACAGGTTGTTTTACAAAACAGAATAACGAGCAAAAGTATTTGCTAATATATCTCTAATAAATGACCACAAAAGAAACGACAGGAGGCTGACTGAAACTGAGTTTGATTTCTTTAAAATTACTCCTGAATATTCACAGCAAACATCTTGCAGCACATTCCCAGCTCTCAAGATAATAATAAAGTTTTTCCCGTTGTCACTCCTGTAGCAAGTATTATTTTGTATTGAACTAGCATGCGAAGCAATAGTTTCCCTTTTTTAATACTTTAAAACAAAGCAGCAGTGAAAATAGCTGTTTCTTACATTTTGGGGTTGGTTGGTTGGTTGGTTGGTTTTTTTAGTAAGAAGAAAACTAAAGTAAGTCTCAGATCCAAATGGACTTTCTCTTTGTAAGATTCTCTGTAATTACAGAAGTAGCTGGCTATAGACTTCAGGTAGCTGCTCCAGCTATCAAGTAGAATTAGAAGAGAAACATATAAAAGGGACCAAATATGATACACTTAGTGAAAAAAATTATATGAGGAGAAAATCAACACTGAGAGTCTTTTTTCTGGAAATAAATGAGCTGGTCAGCAATGCTATACAGGTCTGTAAAACCAGGTTGGCTCAGGAACTGTCTCTGATATCATATACCACCATGACTCAGAATGCAAGAAGTTGGAAGCACACTGGCCATCTTACCAGGTTCAGGATATGTATTTAACAGCAAAGGGACATACATTTTCATACATGTTGTACTGTGTAACCCAGTGTCACAGAATATTTTAGAGGTAAAGCAAAAAAAAAAAGGGTTCAAAGGCTGGAAAAATTAAATTAAACATAAAGTTATTTATGTTTTTAAATGCAGCAATCCAGCAGTGTTCTTTGATTCAGAGGTCCTCATATTAATGCATCACGGAAGATAGAAAGATGTTACATTGGGGAAGGCCTGAATATTAAATTCCTCAAACAACGGCTTTTCACTGCTGTTAGAGGAAACCTACTAATATTGGTAGGCCTGGAGTCCCATCTCTCAGGAAGGGTAAAACATGGTTAGACTTTAACACTGAGCGCAGCATGCTCTTTTCCTGCAATAGGAACGTGTTTTAGGGTGGTTAAGAATTTTTTTTCTTAACAGAACCTAAGAATTTTTAGCTTCCCTTGTGACAGGATGGAGCCAAACAACTTGAACAGAAAAGATTTTGCTCTTTATTAGGCAATTTATATTCTTAATCCTTATCTTATCTAAATATGTGACAGCAGCTATACAAGGAATTTTGCTTCTTAAGCCGCCCAAGTCAATTATTAGCTCCTCAAGAAGCCATTCATATAACCAACTCCTGTTCCACGGACACAAAAAACACTGCAAATTTATTCTTGCACCTCTTTTCATGTTGAAATCACTTGAGGAAGGACAGTGATGATACACGAGTTTTAAACTGCTTTTCATATCAGTTCAGTGTTTTTCTTTGTCTGATGATAGAATTTCATTACATTACAATAAAGCTTTAGTGTTGGTACAACTTGTTCCTGTTGTAATTTGCTTGTTTCAGTTTTGCTGCTTCTTTTAAGAGTGTCAAAAAAGCAATTTTTAAGGCTAGACAGCATAACCAACTACATGGTGAAGGAAAATGCTTCAAGCCAAGAGGAAAGCTATGTCTGATTATTGATTAGTGTTTCTGAGAGGTGGAATAAAGAGTAAAAAAATATAGTGTTGTTTCCTGGCACAAGACAGTTAAGTCAGGAAAATCATGGTGGGGAAAAATGACATGTTTCAAGCAACCTACACCATTTATAAAATGTGCTTGATCTCACTGTGTTGTGACGAATATCTTCTTGTACACATGTAACAAAAGGAAATTTGTACAGAAATGTCTCAGCATGGCATGGTTGCAGCTTTTAAAGGTTTGGAATTTTTATCAACTAGTGAGCTTTAGAACTATTGGGATTTCAGCAGAATAACGATTCCCAGTCAAAAGAGGGGACTTCAAAATAACCTCTTACAGGGTTGTGTAAGCAGCTATAACACATCACTAAGGTGTCCTGGGGTATTGTGTGTGTGGTCAGTCAGCTGGCTGTGATCACTGTAACTCCACTGACAAAACAATGACTGGTCAAATCATCCTTCATCCAAATGCCTCTTACCATTTCCCTGATAAGTTTAAGGTTTATATTTATACCTTATACCACTGGATAAGTATTTATGCCTTAAATTAAATATTCAAAGAAAAATACAAAGAAGTATTCCACTTCTGTTATCATGGCTTTGTTCAACGGCCTCAGAATCCCACAGTCATTTTCAAATTTGCTGCAAAACTGATTAGCACCTAGTTTTGGAGGCATAACCAGCTCTCCACAACACATTGATTTTTTAGGGCTGATTTGACTTCTTTTAATATCATACATATTGAAAATTACCTTATTAGACTACACAAATAGGAAAAATACTGAATTAAGTGGCTCTTCTCAAGTTGTAACTCCTGACTTTAATATACAGCCATAGTCTTTTTGCAAGGTATCAGTTTATCAGATGGAATTAGATGGAATTAGAGTCAGGGGAGCTCAAGTCAGTAAAAATGCCAAAAGAAATATCTTAAAACATTGAGTAAAAAGCTTAATTTCATAAAGGCCAATAAGAAACCATCCTCCAGATTTTAAATTCCTTAATGTTATTAAAAAAGTGTACGCTGCTCAAAACAGAACTGAAGTTTTATAAAGCAAATATATTAATTTTCATGTTCCTAACAGATAATTATGTCTTTCTTCATAAGCATACTTCCATTTGCTCCTTTATATCAATTAAAACTAAACTCAAGTAGCAGAACAGCGAGTATTTTCAAGAACCTATGGTTCAAGGTGAGTGGCTGGTGAGACTGTAAACCAAAATGGAATAACACTTACTGGCTCGTCTCTCACATTAATTATATTGAAATAGGACCTCTCATGAGCACTATTTATTTTCCAGTTGCCAAAACACAAATAAATCTCACAATCACAATTTACTCACAATTGAGGTAAGTTACCACAATACCTGAGCACCTGTGGTATGGCTCTATGTGTCTTTCTTAGCTTATATGCATCACACTGAGAAAATTATCCTCAGCAGTAACTACAGGTTCCTTTTGAGTTCATAGATTTTTTTTTGCTTGAGAAACAAGCATAAAGATAGCTTGAGGTAAGGTTTAATTTGGAATACAGTCCTAAATATCTTCTTCCTCTTGTTGTTTCCCCTTGCTGCATGTAAATGTTTTGCTATGTCAAAGATACTGACAAAATTATCTGCACATAACCTAGTCTTATTTCTTCTTTCCTGGTGGAAAGGTGGCAGGGAGGATTCTGCACTTTTTGAATGAAATCCAGCTTGTGCATATCCACTGCAGATCTCCCGTTGTGATGTTTTGGTTAGAGAAACCTGAAAACAAAGAGATTAATTAGAGGCAAGGCCACAGAGACCATGCATTGGAAGCCAAGCTACCACAGAGGACTGGATTTTCTCCCTTAACCATTTATATACAGTTTTTATAATTTAAAAACAAGCAAACACAAAACCACACAAGAGACATTACCACAAAATTTGATTATAGGTGGAGATTTAAGCAGAAGAAGCTGCCTGGCACCCTGCAATAGCAAACAAGGTAATTCAAAATAAGCATTGCTGTTAAATAGAATGTAGGACTCTGCAGCAACATGTTGTAGGAAGCAAAAATTTAGAGTGGATAGAGGGATAGAGTTAAATACATAGTGTGAGAAATTCAACAAGAATGAACAGAAAGCCAAAAATGGTTATGAACATAGTGCAAAAAAGAAAAAAAAACCCAAACTGTAATGGTGTAATTAAAAATTCGCTGGAAAACTACAGGCTTTTTTTCCTCCAGCTACCCAGGTTCATCTTATCAACCATATCAATCCCAGTATTTATGAACTGGCTCTAACATAAGTGATAACTAAGCTTGATCTGAGCTGGTCCTTATGACCAAGTCATTAAAATCACCTGAAAGAAAGGTTGTTTAACAGTACCTGATTGTATATCTTTGATGGAAGGAAAGAGGAGAGTATTATCTCAACAAGAAGCAGTTTAGAAGAGAAAGATAATTGTTGAAAGAAGGTGTTATTTGGCTCATAAATAGTTAAACCTCTAGTTTAGTGACTAACATCACTTGAAATCATCTGAGTGCCATCAATTTACATTTTTGGATTAGTGTAGTGTGATGATTGGTAGAACTGGCATGCAAACAAACAAACAAAAAATTTTACCCAAAAGCTAAATTTGTGAGGGATGATTTTATGTGTCACATAATATTTTCTCAGTCCCCAAACTGTGTAATTTAGAACTTAGAATTGCACAGCTACACTTAAATATCTTCTAAAGTTCTGTCCATTTTTAATGATGTTAGCTCATTTTGGTAATGCTTTCCTCTTCAAGAGGTGTTACTGGGGAAACACAGCCCATCTTTAATAGGGAGCTGCAACATTAAAAGCTGCAACTGCCTTAAACCCTGAGTACAAAATTATCAAGTGTTAAAATAGTCTTGAGTACTAAGGAGATAGGGACATTTCAGTTCTGTGCAGGAGAGTAGAATAACCTGCATGGATACTGTGACCAATACATGAAAAGCAGATTCTGAAGTGCTATTACTAGGTTCTCCCCTTGCAGAAGAAAGATCAAGGACTGCTAGTCCTCAGCCACAGATGTCTTGATTCATCCTGCTTAACTTAAGGCCCTTCAAGAATGACCTTGTCTGTGGTTTCATTTATAATCAATGGTGAGAATCCAATACCTCCAGAGTAAAGTGTTGTCCAATTAAAGATTTACATCATCTTTTGAAGGCATCTGCTCCTTTTCATTGACTAAGGTGACTAAACCTCTGACTTAGATGTCTAAATTAAGTGCTTAAAGTTGAGTAAATCTAGGGGATAAAAGATCACAAAAAACTTTTCCATTGTGTTTTGTACAACAAGTGCAAGAAATACTTCTGTTCATATCATCGATGCTCTTAAGAAGACAGAAGCTCTATTTTCCTGCAAAGATGTTTGCAGGAACATCTGTCAAACCCTCTAGGGTGAGTTGACCTTGGCTAGCTGTTGGATACCTGTCCAGACTCTCCCCTCCTCCCCTTCCTTAGACATGGGAGAGGGAGAAAATAAGACAGGTGAATATAGAGACAGATTGTTTGACCAGTTATTGTCATAAGCAAAACAGGCTTGACTTGGTCTGAGGGAGGAAGGAGCCTGAGGGTAGACCCCATTGCAGTTTACAGCTTCTTCATGAGGGGAAGAGGAGGTGCAGTCACTGATCTCTTCTCTCTGGTGACCAGGGACAGGACCTGAGGGAAGGGCCTGAAGCTGAGTCAGGGAAGGTTTCGATTGGATATTAGAAAAAGATTCTTCACCCAGGGGGTGGTTGGGCACTGGAACAGACTCGCCAGGGAAGTGGTCACAGCACCAGCCTGACAGAGTTCAAGAAGCATTTGGACAGTGCTCTTGGGCACATGATGTGGTTCTTGGGGATGGTCCTTTGCAGGACTGGGATTTGGAATCAATGATCCTTATACTTCCCTTGTAAATCAGCATATCTTGTGCTTCTGTAACTCAGGAAAATTAATTCAATTTATTGCCAATTAAAAAGTATATAGATGTTGAAAAACAAAAAGACACTTTGTCCATCTCCCATTTTCCTGGGTTAAATATCATTCTTCCATTCCTACTCCTTGTCTTCTCCCACCCACCCAGCATTGCAGAGGCAATGGGGAACTGGGGGTTGCAAACATAGCAGTTCCTCTCTGCTGCTCCTTCCTCCTCACCCTTTTCCTCTGCTTGAGTGTGGGCTTTCCATGGGCTGCCACCTCTCTCAGGACATGTATACCTGCTGCAATGTTGTGTCCTCCATGAGGCTACAGTGTGGATATCTGCTCCAGAATGGAGTACTTCCTCCTTTTCCTCTGACCGTGGTTTTCCATCTGCTATTTTTCACTATTTTTGTTCCTTCATCCTCTGTCTCTGCAGAATTTTCTCCCTTTTTGTAGAGATGTGTGTTCATTGAGGAACATAGCCATGGCTAGGGATTCAGCTATCCCCTGCATTGGGATTCCACAGAACTGACAGGAGCTGGTTGTTTCTGACATGGGACAGCCCTCTTGGAGGCTCCCCAGTGTCCTTGCCTTGGCATGCAAATCCATCACATGCCCTATTCCCAGGCAGACACCATTATAATTTGTGAGTCATTATGAGGTTGCAGATAAAAACTTTGTATTATTCTAGAAAGGAAATAAGTGAGTGAGGTGTAATACTTTTCCCATTGATTTTCTCATGGAAAGTTCAGTTTATTGTAAAGGTAAGAGTGTTCATTCTTGCAGGTGGGAGTTTTTAGTTCTGGATGAAACAACTGTCTAATTTCCCCAAAGGATAGCTCTCAGGATGTAGAACTGAGCTGAGGGTATTCTCTGTGCTGTTAAACAGGCAATTACTTTCATCCCCTGCTTCCAGAACTGATGAGCTTGTTTCTTTCAAAGGGCAGTTCAGATACTCCAGGGATTCACTCAGATGTGGATACTGAATGACAACTCCACTTAAACCTGCCACGTTAATGTATGATTGTTTTTGACTACAGAATTACTAACTTTAATTTGGAGTGTGTCTGAATTCTAGCCTAGTAAAGAAGAACGTACTGTGTAAACTTTTACATCTATAGATATGAAGTGCAAGTAAAATTACTGAAAAACATTTCAGGAAATGAACTGAAATGTTTCAGGTAATCCATTTATATGAGGGGAAAACAGGATAGGTAAGTTCCTCTCCAAGATAAAGTAGGCAGGTAAAGTGTCAGCAGAGAAGTACCTATTCCACAAATTGCCAATGTTTTTGCTGTTTTCTTTTCAATTTTTTTGAACTTTTTGGTGCAGGGTTGGAAACAAGTCCCTTGCTCCTCCCTCCTATTAAAAGAAATAAATCAGTCCAGCCTTTTTGCTGCTTCTCCAGAGTGTCTGTTGGCCTCAAGACTCCCAGAAGAATCTAAAACTATATGCCTTTCATCCTGGTGATATGGACAGACTCTAGGCTCTTTTCCTATTGCCCTTCTCAATTTTCATGGTCCTTCTGAAGTTCCACAAGGCTCATTTTATCATACTAGAAAACTTCTCTGATAACGTCTGACCTACATACCCTGAAGCTCGGACCAACTTTGAGAGTGGTTATGAAAACTTACTCTTAAACTATCACTCTGCTAGTACTGACAACAGGATTTGACCTTTTTTGCATTTGTGTGCTCAGTCAGAAGAGTGAGATGAGACTAATGCAGCCTAATTTCAAAAATGCTAGTAGTTTCATTTATCCCTAGGTGTTACATAATATGTAATTAATGAAGCATAATCAAAGAAATACTTCTAGGAAAGAGCCAGTTCTGGTTTGAGATGCACAGTTTTTTGTGATCCTTAGCTTATTACAAAGAAATTCCCCCTTCTAAAAGGAACTAATGCAGATGCAGACAGATGGATTTCACAGAATAAGCAAACAAATAATTAGAAAACAGTGTTTTCAAATGTTGCACTATGGTAATAAGTGAGCCTCTTTTACAAGAGCTAACTGCTATCAATTGCCTCAGCTGAAATATTTGGCTGTTAAGCTCCTGCTTTTAGGTGTTGAATATGTATCTTAAGATTTGGAACTGATAGAAGCAATGGGAAAATACACATGTAAAAATGACTACATGACTTTTTTTTTTTTTTTTTTTCCAAGTCTTCAAAAAACATGTAGATGTGGTACTTAGGGGCATGGTTTAGTGGTGGACCTGTCAGTGTTAGGTTGATGGTTGGGCTTGATAATCTTAGAGCTATTTTCCAACTTCTGATTTTCCTAAGTGTGATGTGATTCCCTAAGTAAACTGTAGGTCTGGTGTTCTAACTGTTACCTTCTTCAGAGTGGTCCTTGATTCTGCTGGCTTTTATCAGATGCAATAGGAGCTGCCAGGAATTTTCTGTTTCTGAAAGCATTCAACTCTGACTTCTTTGGAAATCATAGATTAGATGAGAAGAGTAATTAACACTGTCTGTCTGTCTAGTTTGCTGTTCATCTGACTATCACTGTCAGTTACATCAATGTTAAATTCTCGATAAAATTGATCTGATTTTACTCCCCTCTGAGTGTTTAAGTTAAACATTGGGGTTTTTTTATTGCACCTTTTTTGCCATGGCTCTTTTGTGAGATTTTTCAGCATCCTGCAGAAGTCACTTGGCAGCTAATGGTGATCCAAGAAAACTTTCTTCACACCTATTCATTTAAACTACCAGGTCTTTGAAGCACCAGACACTGGGGTAGAAAACAGAACTATTTGGCATGCATTTCAGAAACCTGTGTACTGATGATGACAGAAAAATATAGATGGCAGAGCTCACTCCAAGGCTCACCCTCTGCCAGCTGGGCATGTAAACAGGTTACAGACTTCTTGAATAAACAATGTTGAGAAAATCTGTGAACCAAATGTCCAAATATCCTGAGGCTCAGTTTGACCAATGACCAAAGATAAGTTCTGAAGCTGTGTTCTCAGTTGAAAGATGGAATGAAGCAAATTTCCTGTGGCTTTAGCCACCTGTGAGCATAAAATAAGCTTCTAATAATTCCACTGACTGAGACAGAATAATATCAGATTTATTAATACTGTTCCTAAGAAAACAGCTGAGGAAAACAGTTGACAAGTAACTAAATTGCCCAAGAGCTTGGTAGGTTTTTCTGAATTAATCAGTTACTAATCAGCTGTTGAAATAAGACTGTATGGAGTCTGCTTTTGTAGATATGCTCAGCCACCGAAAATCATTTTATGAGGGCTCTTTGTTTACTTACTGAACTTCTGAAATAAAATGCCCTCTACCAACCATTATTTGATAACAAGCAGCGTATTACTGGATTATTTTTCAGCCTTAGTTACCTAGAGAAAAAATAATTTAATATATTTTTGCCACAGAGGGGAAAAAGAAGGGGAAGAAAAAATCCTCCCCCACCCCTGAAAACTCTCAAACCAAATAGGGATAAATCAAAGTTCTAAATTAAAGAAAAAAAAAAAAGGTGCATATAAAACTTAGGTCTTGTAAGGTACAAGGTACTTTAATGTAGCCTGGGTTACTTCTTATGTTGCCAGAAGCAACAAAAACAAACAATTTAGCAAGAGTGATTATTCTCTGATTTATCGTACTTGGGAGGGAAAGAGCAGACAGACAGAATGTACATGTTACCTCAAAGGAAATGACTGATGAAAGTATTCAAAATTTCACTGGTCTCTGATGAGGATTCATATAGGCAGATATTCTAAAGAGAAACAGCATTTTTCCTATAAAAAGGTATCACTTTGGAAAGATAAGCCTCAACCTTTTTCTATTGTCTTGGGTTTAATTTTCAAATAAAATCCTAGTAAGAAAAAATATTATTCCATTCCTCTTGGATGTCTGAGTGCTGATATTTCATTTCCCACTGTCACTCAAAATACACTCTTCTGCTGCCTGAAGTCAGACCAAGGTAACAATTGTATGCCACAGTGACTCATTTTCTTGAGGGCAGGATGCCTGACAATAGCGTACCCAATACTTGTTACAGTATCCTGTATTTTGTGCTTCGAGGTATTGCTGAATGCCTTAACAATACCTCAAGTCTTTACCACATGAACAGTGCTTTCCCTCTTGGTTGTTTTTGACAGGGCAATATTTCTATATTTGACACTGAATAATTAAAAAAGAAGAGTATTTTTTTCCTCAGCCTCCTCTATCCATGATGGTATTTGTTTTAATTACTACATGACAGTCCTAAGACAAAAACAAAAACAGAACAACAAAGCACCAACTTTTTCTATCTCAGGTCCTGTGGTTTTCATGTGTGCATGTGTTTAGGTTTTGAGTTTTTAAAATAAAATTTTTCAAATAACTTCTGAGTTTTAGAAATCTTAGAGAGCTTTTCTAAAAGCCAAGACTTTCAGGAACAGATAGAAGAAAACAAGACAAAATCAACAATGTTCGAATAAGTGCTTCACAAAGCACTTCTTCATCTTGGAAAAAATGCTACTGTTCTGAAATCCAAATTTGTTCTAAATAAAAAGTCTATCTAGAACTTGAGCGCTGGACGGATTCTTAGATGGGATATCCCTGATAAGGGGGGAAAAAAGAAAAATAATCTATAAGAGACTTGAAAATTCTCCTTTTCACGGAGATATGGGAAGTTCTTTAGATGGCATTGTTATCTAAATAATAATATCAAGCCAAAGGAGACGTTAGAGTGTCTACACGTCCGAGGTTCATTTTAGCCTACATATTAATGTAATTTTGTATTACTACACAGCTTATACTTAGGCAGATAAACATTACCATTGTTCTTGACTGAAACACAGTTATTACCCTGAAGAAGAAAATCACAACTTTTCAAGCTAATAAATTGCAGTCATTCTTGGTGGAGAATGACACTCGAATTTAGGTCAGTAGGAATTTTAATCGATTTGCATTCCTCTCAGAATTTTTTACTCTGTCTCATTATTCAGATTTTTTGATGGCCCCAGAACAAGATTTTCTCTTGGACTGATGCTATTGAGATGCAATAATGCTTTTGCCTTTGAACAGAGAGACTGCTAGCCTTAGAACAGAGATCAGTTTTCTTACTAAATGAAAACTCAGCACAAAGATACAAAATGTCAGATTCTCTCATATCAGTTCTCAAGGTCAAAAATGAGGAGAGGATTTTTTTTTTAATTATTGCTCAGCTTCTCAGGCATTATGCTCAGTTGTCAATTACAGCTGATTTGGTGATGTTTGCATATGAGAAAAAATTATTCTAGGAAATCAGATTATGAATATTATTGATCCCAAGGTTCCTAGAATATGTCATTGTTAAAATCACAGTGCAGTGAGCTGAATTTGTCATACATTATTCTCTATTCTATCTTTTTCCCAGCAGAATAGTCCTCTTTCCCTGTTTAATAAAATACGTAATTTTCTGCAACACCCTTTCTTTCTATAAGCATCTTTTTTAAAATGTGACACTCAAGTTTTCCCTAAGAAAGAAATAATATTAACCCATGCAATTTTAAGGAAAAGCATAAACGTCAGTCATGCAAGAATTTGGCAAATATCTTTACGTCCTGGAAACTTTTAGGGATAGAAGGGAAGAGAAATCACTGAGACATCCTCTCAGCAGAGTCTTCTGAGTATAATTTGAATTGAAGCAACTGTAGAAAGGTGTTTTCTTCACTCCCATCCAGAAGCAGCTGTGTAAGACATGAATAATCTGAAGTTAATAAATAAATAAAAGTATATCATGCGCTTTTCTGAAGCAATCACCAATCACAGCTTATCCTGTACTCATTCCAAAATTGATTGGTTTAATGTTAAAACTCTTGCCAAATCACTGTCAAAATATTTGTATTTTCTCTCCACAAAACTGTCTGTGAAGTATATTTCAGCAGTTTAATGGAGATTGTCTGTTCAAAATGAGAACATGGAGCACTAACAGAAAAGATGAATCCAGCTCTAATTACTTTGTCTTGTTGCTGTTATTCAAGAATTATGCTGGTCTTATGACAAAATAAAGAGTAGAGGATAGAACAAAAACCTGTTATTTCTATTTTAAAGCTGTGAAGTCAATGCTTTCTCAATTGTATTTTTTAGCATGTAGCCACAAATGCTACGTTTTTTCCTGAGGACAGTGAAAGTATACCTTATTTTAATCAGGGCATGCAAAGTAAGAGAAGGGGGACAATTTAACTAGGAGTTGTTTTTTATTTCTATTTCTATTTCTATTTCTATTTCTATTTCTATTTCTATTTCTATTTCTATTTCTATTTCTATTTCTTTCTATTTTCTATTCTTTCTATTTCAAAGAAAGGTAAAAAGTCTTGCTAAGGTTTTGGGGCAGTCTGAATTCAGTAATAAAAGAGAATTAAAGTCACAAATTCCAGATAAACAGGGTTTAGTTACCCATGGGATTTTCATTGTTGAAGATACCAAATGGATAACAGCCTCAGCTCCCAATATAATTATTTTGTAAATATTTTTCATATTGACAGGATAGAGTAGGGTTATTCACAGCTGATGATCTTTCTCTCAGATCCTGGAAGAAATCTAGATTTCAATCTAAAGTTTCAGGTAATGCAAAGGTAGGTATGGGTGCATTATTGCATAATCTGAATTCTTGTATTAATCTAGCATATTTAACTACTATCTATGGATGTAGTGCCCTGCTATGAAGGAAAGAAAACCCTTCAGAAATACTTTAAATAGGTGTTAAAAAGCTATTTTAAGTTGTGTATAAGCAACCAAGCCGAAAATTTAAGGAAGTTTCTGAAAATTCTTAAATCCTTCAAAAATATGCATAGATATCAAATAATTTTGCGCCAATAACCCTATAATATCATTGGGTTAATTTATCAAGTATGATTTTGATGATTCAGATGCCACTTGTAAAGAATATTACAGATTCTTCTTCAGTATTGGACAGCCACTATCCATTATATTTTTTTTATTGTGATAAAAAAATCACAAACACAGAAATTTTAAGGGAAAATATAGCTTCTTGGTAAGAAAACTGCCCATCCTGAGATGTTAATGATTCTAATTTCCTTGCTGTATGTGTGTACTGCCCTTAAGCATCTGTAGATTGTCTCAAGACTCCATTGCATAAAGGGAAACCAAGGTATGTAACTAAAGATAAATCTTTAGCCCTGACATAATTGACATTATCTCAGAAATTTGTGCAATACCTGTGCACTGAGTCTTAGCCATAACTTTTCCAATAGATCTGTGTCAGTATTCACTGAAATCTGTGGCACAGAAGTTGAGTGTCTGTAGCCCATGGCCCAGTTTTGTAAGGCACAGCTACGTGGCCTTGGCTCAGCTTTACTGAAAAACTCTTGATCTGTGAGAGGATACAGGCTAAAGCCAAGATTTTCTTCTTGAGGAAAAAAGAAGCAAAGACCAAAGTGAAATTTTTGAAATGGTACTAGCAAGTTGGGGAATCAGAGAAAAACAGTGAAATGGAAAGGGCTGAAATGTTGAAAAGAACGGGAACTCAGATCAAGACCAAGCCTGTTCCAAGTACCATGGAGGGTCTGACACTTTCCCACATCAATAACAATTATCTGGGCAACAGAGAGTCATCAAATGCCTGTACTGGAGGTGCTGAGCATACTCATGTTTAGGCGAGTTTCTCCTAGCTACCTGCTCTGTATATCCAGCCAATGAATAATTACGGTACATGTAAAAATTGTAAGTGTACAAACTCTACTTATAGAGTCTCTGCACATGGTTAAAGAGACCAAATAACTTCAAGGTTACATTTGCATGATAACTTGAATGTTCAATGAATATAGTGACAACTCTAGGAGAAGTATACTGCCTTATGGAATGAAACACCTGGTTTATGCGTTAACAAATAGTGACAAAGTCAAAGCATTAATGATATATGCAATGAAAATTCTGATTTTGCCCTGTAAGCCTTGGTCTCTAAGCACTTCATTTTAAGTCTGTATATTGAAATACAATATCCATTGGTTGTAAGAATTTAATTGACTTATATAAATCTCAAAAGAAAGTCAATTAATATTAAAAATTAGTAAGTGTAGGGGGGATAAAAGCCAACCTTGGAGCCCAATGACAGTATATTGAGTTACACAAAACTAAATTCTTACACATCAAATGTTTGGAACTTGCAAATATCAACTAATCCATTCCAGGAAGCCTCCAGCAAGAATTCAGTAAGACATAAATTGGTTTAAGCAAAGGTCATTTTAAAACAGAGGAATGTCAAATAGATATGCAGTAATGGAGTAAAGATTCCCTGGACCTTTCAGAAGCTTTTGTTAAGATGACATAATAACATGTTCTAACAGCTCCTACTCATTAGTCCCAACTCAGTCTGGTGCCTTTGAGGTAGGAGTTCTAGGTCCTGAACGTAGTCTCCTCTGCTATCTAGTCACTATAAACTGTAATGGAAGACACATAAGTACATCTGCCACCTATTCCAGTCTCTGAACCAGTCTTTAGAGGGTTTTGAAAGTCATGTGGGGTTTTTTTTGCCCCCATTACTTCTCTATGTAAAGTCGCCTATCTTTCACTACTAAACTCAGCACAACTAAACTGTTTTAAGCAGTGCTTAAAAACACCATGAGACTCCTGAAAAGAATGGGACCCCCCCTTAACAACAGTTTCAAAATGGAAGAGGATTGCATTGTTAGGAATTTCAGTAACATGATCTGAGGTCTGAAAGCTTGAGGGAAAGCAATTGATTTTAATGAAACAAAAATCTTTGTCATCTTTACCTATACTGATGTTTAAGAAGCCTACTAATGTTTAAGTGGCTGATACTTTGCCTGGACAAAGAGCAACAATTTTATCATTATTTTTTTTCAAATCCAGGAACAAAGCCATTGAATTCTAAGACTTTTCTTCCCCTTGAATGAATATACCAAGTATATATAATTTTTTTTCTGGCATAATTTTATGAACAGCTATAATCAATACACAGATATTATCAAGTTTCTTTCTTTGACATTTATCAGTCCACAATAACCAATAACCAGGGCCAGAACAAGGCTGTACAACTGCAAAGTTCCTAGACCAGCCTTGGCCTGTGTGTTATCTTCACCTTGGGCCCAGTAGGATACTATTATTTTGGTACCTTCATTTCCATGCTAGGATCTTTCCTCGTTTTAAGCACTGCCTGTTCTTTTTTTCAAAAAATTAAATCTTGCAGCTAGACTTTCAGAACCATTGCCAGTTTCCCTTTCTCCAAGATTCCTAGAGACAAAAGTTCTAGTCCCCAAGTTTCAATTATAAATTCCTGGTTCCTTGTCTCAAAGACAGACAGTCTTTGAAGTTGAACAGGTACCTAGACTTAGGAAAATTTTGGGAAAAAATCACTTTGTGATCTATAATGCATTTCTCTTCATTAGACTCCTCACTGTTCATAAAGACCCTGAGTCTTGGTAAGATTGCCTGAGGTCAGAATTAATTCTGGACAGTTTCTCCCTTCTTTAAGAGAACAGAATGAAGTTTAATGACTTTCTAAATCCACTGCTAAAAAGTCTCCCAAGACTTCTTTTTTTTTAACATCAGAAAGAACACCCAGTAAAAAAATTGAGGACTACTGAAGTTTCTCACGAGCCACTTAAAAGATACAGTCTAGCCTTTTAAAACTGTTCCAGTCCAGCCTATTTCATAAGACTCTGTGTACTAGCAGCTGTTGATCTATTTATTGAACATTTTAAAATAGAATTAGTATGAAGAATATGCCTATTTCAGGAGAGGAGAGAAAAAAAAAAAAGCAGCAGTATCTTTATTATGAGCCTCCAGGGCTTTTCTGGAAATCTTAGGCTTCTTTGATACTGTCAGATCAAAATCTTTTCATCTCATGTACATCAATATTATTTTTTTTTCAATTTGAATGAGAGCCTGAGCTCTCCAGAATCACTGGTATAAAATTTATACCATGGATTATGTTGTGTTATGTTTGTATTTTTTTGTGATGTATGTAGTAGACTGATCTGTCTAGGCTGAGAAATCATAAGCTGACTAAGTAAAAAAAATACAGCAATTTTCTCTCTTTTTTTTTTTTTCTGTGAACAAATGGAAAAACAAACTAAACCATACCTGATCCTACTCAGAGAAAAAAGTTACTTGATTAAATTCATACACATGGCACCCAACATACACATTTACAATGATATTTTCATGGGGCATAATTAAACCTCAGTCATCAGAGTGTGGAAATGTTTACCAGATATTTTAAGTGAGAAAAACAGACAGAATGAGAATATTGTTTTGGTTTCTGTGTGTATGGTGGGGAACATGGAAACATAATAAGAGTTATTGAAAAATATTTTTTTCCTTGAGGCTAAAACAGACCAAAATTCATCATTATTGTTTTTTTGACATGTGGCTGTGTTTCTTGGTAAACAACATTTATTGCTTTATAAGCTTTCTCTGAGATTGTGTCTTCTAAACTGTGATAACATATATAGGCACCTTTTTTACCTTTTTTTTTCTTTTTAGGTTTTAATTGATACCCCTAACTCCATAAAGTATTCTCTCAGTGCTGCCCAAAACCTCTGAGTTTTAGGTCCTCAGGAAGGACCTATTTGTCATAAAAGCAACAACAATGTGCCAAGACCCAAAGTTGCAAGACACAGTAACTCCAGTTAAATGCTTATATTAAGATATATTTGGCTATAAAGACCTCATTAAAAAAAAAAAATGCTGAGTAGCTACAATTCCCTTCCAACAGGCAATATAAATGGATAGCATTAACTACTGTTTGTGGGGAGCTAATTCTTAACAGGAATGTGTTCTTGAATCATATCCATATTATAGAACTATTCATGCTACACCAGAAACAGAGGAGTGCAAGGCTGTACGTGATACACCATAATACAGCAAAACACACACCATACAGCTGAGAGCAGTCCTACCTAATTTATGTTGACAGAGCTGTGCTTGTACAACAAAAGTCAGAATTTGACCAATAACCAAGTCAAACACAAGAAGACACATTCGTTTAAGAACATAAAACAAACATTATATTTCCTGAAGTTAGCCATAAATTGTCCTTTTCAATTTTCCCACATTTGCTTGTATCTGAATTCACATCTGACAAACAATTAGTTCCAACACTGCAAGCTGAGAAACATAGTCATTAATAACTGTAGAGCACAGCTGGCCTTAAGAATTCAGACAACACTGCTCACGTTGACTTTAGGTTATTTGAAATGAGCAGATTTATACACCCTACTATGTTTCACAAGCTTACAATTATGTATTCAGAATCTAAATCAATTAGGTACTCAGATACTGGCAAATAGGAGATCATGAGACCTATTCACTTAATTTTCCTCATTGCCACTTAGTGAGGAAATGACTCAAATCCTGTTCACATTGAAAGTACTGGGAAAACTCTTGCTCATACAACAACAAATCCTGGCCCCATTAAAGAATGTTTCATTTAAAAGCTTTACAGGAAGCAAGTTGCTCCTTCTGGATCACGTGGAAGAAGTTTGAATGCATTGATTTGGGAAAAAAAAATGCCTTCTTCCCTATTCCATTTCCATCCTAAACCTGGAAACCTCTTTTATATTAAAAAAAAAAATGCACTATATTCTTCTAATTCTTTCAGTGAAGCACAAGCATAACCTACCCTGAAGCATGGGATGTGCCTGACAAGATATTTCCGTACCCAAGACAGACTGACTATTATTGTCAATAACTTAAGGGCTTTTTAGACCTTCCTCTGCTCTTGCCCGCCACGGTGTATTCAATGTAAATGTAAAAGGTAGGTCACCCTTTCATCCCTTTGAATTTTTCTTGCGTCACGAAGACTAAAAGATTAGCTGACAGGTTACATATGTACTTTTGATAAACTTTCTGTGCAACTTGGGTGCTCTGGGATGACGTCTCTCTACATTTAGTACTACCCGAAATATAGTTTTAAAGGCTCTTAATTTTCCTCTTTTTTTTAATATAGGAGGCCATATCTGGTATATTAGAGTCTGGGAATGAACAGATCCAGAGCAGCCCTGCCCAGAAGGACTTGGGGGTGTTGGTGGATGAGAGGCTGGACATGACCCAGCCATGGACATTCACAGCCCAGAGAGCCAAACGTGTCCTGGGCTGCATCCAAAGCAGAGTGGGCAGCAGGGGAGGGAGGGGATTCTGCCCCTCTGCTCTGCTCTGCTCTGCTCTGCTCTGCTCTGCTTTGGTGAGACCCCATCTGCAGGGCTGCATCCAGCACAGGGAGGACAGGAAACCGTTAGAGCGAGTCCAGAGGAGGCCACCAAGAAGATCAGAGAAATGAAGCACCTCTCCTATGAGTAAAGGCAGAGAGAACTGGGATAGCTTATGGCGGAAAAGAGAAGGCTTGGGGTGACCTAACTGCAGTTAGGTACGTAAGAAGCCTACATGAATAATGGAGAGGGACTGTTTTCAAGAGCATGTAGTGACAAGGCAAGGGGGAATAATTTCCAACTGAAAGAAAGCAGGGTTACATTAGGTATTAGGAAAAAATTCTTTACTGTGAGAGTGGTGAACCACCACAGCTGTTTGCCCAGAGAAGTTGTGGATGCCTTGTTCCTGGAACTGTTGGTGGAAGGCTGGATGGAGCTCTGAGAAACCTGATCTAGTGAAAGGTGGCCTTGCCTGAAGCAGAGGGATTTGGACTAGATGATCTTTAAGTTCCCTTTCAACCCAAGTGTCTTGGGTTGTGGAGCCAGGGGTGTGTATTCTATTTCATTTGTTAAAAGCAGTTGGGGAGATGTTTTTCTTTATCTCTTATAACTCTGGGGGCAGAGGGGTGGATACCTTCTGATAATGGGCCAGCTGTTAAAACCAGGTGGGGCAGTATTTCTTACCTCTTTCACCACCTGTCCTCCCTCCAGGGGAATATTTTCTGCTAATGGGCCATTAAAACACCCCTAAAAAGACACACATCCCCAAAGTAGAATATCCACATTACATCATCCTATTGTGAGATGCTCCACCCAGTGGTGGGAGCCAACCATTCCTACCTGGATAAAAACTGAGACATAGGAACAGAAAGTATCCAGCTTCACCCGATTCCAGGAGGGAGACTGGGCCCCTTCTCACCATCACTGGACCTGTTTTCTACAGGATCATCTCTGCTTCACCAGAACCACATCTACCACTCCAGGAGGACTCACTTTTGGACTGCTTCCAACACCCTGACCAACAGGGTGTCAGGATATAGCTCTGTCAGGGCTCTCCAAAATTTGTTTGTTTGCTTGTTTGGTTGGGTGGTTTTGTTTTCTACTACATTTGTATTGTAAATATTCCTAGTAAAGAACTGTTATTCCTATTCCCAAATCTTTCCCTGAAAGCCCTTAATTGCAAAATTATAATTTGGCGGGGGTGAGGGGTTTACATTCTCCATTCTAAGGGAAACTCCAGCTTTGCCTGGCTGATACTTGTCTTTCCAAACCAAGACACCAAGCCATTCTATAATATGAAAACTGACTCGATAACTGTCATGACTCAATGATAAGGGGTGTAATGTTAGAAATTCTTGTCAAGCTGAACAAAGACACCAGGCACATGTCAGGCAACTCTTATTTTTTATTGCATGGTCTTCTATAATTCCAGCAACTAGCCCAATGTTTAGACTCAAAAGGTATTGGCTACTTTTCCCTTAAATTTTTACAATACACTTCTACGAGAGTGGAGGATAACAAGACCCTAATTTTGTACTGTACACTTCACAAATCCAACAACAAACTCCTAAAAAGTCAAAAGCCAAAATACCTCCACAAGCTCCCCCCTCCCACAGAAAATTTCAATGATTATGGGATAGAATGTGATAGGCTTGTTTTGGCTATTTTCCTGGGCAAAGCACCCGGAAGAAAACAAGGAACATCACCATTCCCTGGATCCTGTGTTAGTGCTGCTATGTGGATGGTCTAGAGCTGGGTTGCAAGACAAAGAAAACAGAAGAGAAAAGAGGAGAGGAGAGGAGAGGAGAGGAGAGGAGAGGAGAGGAGAGGAGAGGAGAGGAGAGGAGAGGAGAGGAGAGGAGAGGAGAGGAGAGGAGAGGAGAGGAGAGGAGTGGACCTGGTCCAAGAGAGATGGAGAGGGACAAATCCATTTCTTTTTATAATTAACCTGGTGTATGTTTCTCAAGTAAACTAGATTTTTTGTACTTTTTTTTTCCATGCATGCAGAGGCAGCCCTTCCCCAGGAAGTGATCTGGGGGGAGGCTGAACACAAGTCTCCAGGTGGAGCAGGAAGCTGGCTCAGCACAGCGCTGCCCCACCTCTGTGGGACCTTCTCTTCCAATCACACATTTCCTGTAGCAATACTCAGAACTTTTGAAACCTAAAGCATGCTTAGGTCTCCTTCTCTACAATACCTTCTGCTGTATTTATTCTTACAGATCTCTTAGTGAAGAAGATCCATCAGCAAAACTTAATAAGAACTTTTAAAGAGAATATGACAGAACACAAGGTATGTGGTTCACGTAAGTCATAAAGGAAAAGCACAGATAGATGAGGGTGTTTTAACCTTAATTAACCTTTTAAGTCTGGTCATGACATTTAACACATCCTAGTAGTTCAGCCAGGTTACTTAAAATTCAGCTAGGTTACTTAAAATTGACTGATTTTGTACTTTTAAAAATAGTTAACAGTACCATTGCGATAATTATTTTTAAAATTTTCCAATACAATTTAAAATTCAAAGAGCTAAAATATATAATAAGAATTAAATAAAAGTTAAAGTATTTCATTTTGCCTACATTAATTTATTGATTTTTCAACAACAAAATAAAATGATGTATTTTTTGAGTAGATGAGGCGGTGGCTGAACAGCAGTACAGAAAGTATTCATATGATGGGCCTTCAAAAATCATAGAACTTTTTTCAAGGTCTCCCTCAACTCATAATGGAGACAAACGTAGGCTGCTTTCATGTGGACTGTGAAAAATGCCTCATGAAGCAAAACACTAGTGTTTTATGAAGTGAAGTACTTTATGAAGGAGCTGAATGTGAAATTGTTACATTCATAATGATGCATTATTTTTCAGATGCAAGAAGATTCTAGAATTGCTGATGGTCATTTGTATGGGGTGTGGAGAACTATTTAATGATGTAAATTTAGATCTTGCTAACACTAAGGGGAAGGCAACAATGTGAAAAATTAACGTGGATATTGTTCTGAGCATCTCTTTCAGCAATTCAGAATAAACTCAGCCACTGTTATATTAATTTATCTTTACAACGGAGATTGTTCCAAAAAACGTCAACAAATATTAAAAGATTTCTGAAGCAATGTTACAATTCATAATGTTAAACGGACTGAAGAGATGCTTCAGCAATTGATAATAAAACAGAACAATGCAGGGATTACAGAACAATCCCAAAAAATGTATTACCTGTCTGTTGATTAAAAAAAAATAAAAAGAAGAAAAAATTAAAGCCTAGAATTTTAACAGTACATTGACATAATAAAAGAATTGACTTTTGTCATGTTTCAGGCATGTGGATTTTTGGGGAAATGAATGTTGCAGGACTGCACAAATGTGCAAAGCAGAATTAATGCTTTGTCACAGAGATTAAAATAGAAATAGTCCCACAGCAAAGTGCCGGTCACAAGATTGATCTTGTCTGAATTAAGCCAACAAGAAAAAAAAGCATCTTCAAGGTTATTGCGGAGTCTTGATTTTATTAAATATACCTGAATTTTGCGAATCATGTTTGTACACTTGTTCTTTCTCCTCCAGCTCCCCATATTTGGACTGACATTGCAGCACTGACCCAGAGTGAGCAGAAGCAGGATAGGATGGATATAATTAAAGCAAGTTCAGCCCTGTGATATTTTTCACTGAGAATGTTACATCCGTTAAGCAAACGAGATGGATCAGCATTATTGAATATAGCAACCTTTATGCAAATGAGATGGATCAGCATTATTTTCTTACTGGCACTGCATTCAGAGTAATTCTCTTGAAGGACATAGGCTTGAGGGTCTCTTTTGCAGTGCCATGAGACAGCAAGCAAAACTGTTTATAACATCCAGTTTGTATAAGACCCTGCAAGTGTATTGTGCAAATACACCATGTTTCCATGCCTCCAGTGATGAAAGGAACATCCACCGCACTGAAACGATGAGGATGTCTCAGTGAGACATCTCAGCCCTCATGGCTGTAGCCCAATATTTGTGAGCATTCCCAATCTTGGAATTATGTGAAGCATATAGGTGCCACAGGATGCTTAATGAAGAGGTAATTACAGCCAGTCTAACCAAACATCTTCTGCTTGAATTCTACAAATGCTTTTCCAATACAAATTTTGTCATTGTTCACATAGGATCTACATATTTTTCTTCCCCAAATAACACACTGGGTAACAACAGACAAACTACATTGACACAATTGAGAATTTATCTAAGTCACTGTTTTGTTGTGCTTTATTAATGGCCTGTTCACATGAAAAGACAATGCTGCAGCAGTTATGTCAAAGCTGCAATGAAGATAAATCAGAAATAACATCAGTTTCAACAAAATTACCACTCACCTATAGTAAGGTAACTAAATTTAAGAGTCTCTGCTGCTAAAGATCTTTATTATTGTATGATAATTTCCACAAATGAAATACATCTTTGGATGATCAGTCTAGGATTTTTTTTTTAACCAGTGAAAGTTAAAATAGGCTTCTTTCTCATCAGTTACTTGTGCTTGTGGATGAGACAGAGTAAAGGATCCATGGCTGTCAAACAATGACAGTTTGTATGAAACATTTCAAAGAAATTGGAATATGGAAAAATGTCTCAGGGACACAGATAAGTAAGTTATTTAAGAAACAACTTCAATTTCATGCAAAAATAAAAGCTTCTCCTGCCAAATGAGTGAAACTTGTCAAGTCTACTAGATCTCTTAATTAACTGGGAACATGAAAGAAGCTCCCTTCAAGGTATTTGAGCTTGCAGGCATAATGGTTAGTTCTTTTTGCAGAGTATAAAATGAACAATGCATTTATTAAGCTCATAAAGCAACTTGGATGAGCTGAAAATATAGATGACTAATCAGGGGAGAAATTAAATTATTCATAATGTGGAAACACTCACACTGGAAAGAGGGAAGGGTTAAAAATAGCTGGCAAATTCACATTTTGAATATACTGGAGGGCAAAGAAAGACTTGGATATGACATATCCAACCCCCCCAAAATCCCTTTCAAAATTCACAAGACTATACTATCTTTAACAGATCTTTGTAAACATTTTTGATAGGAATCAGAAACTTAGGAATCTCATTAATAATAAAATAACCCTAACAGTTCTGTAGTTGATTAGACATTTATAGTAGCTCAATGCTGTTCCACATACCATGGAATTGGAAAACAATGACAGAAGGAAAAACACTTTTAGAAGCTGTAGTTTGTAATCTGTTGCAATTTGAGGGGATTATGTTGGATAAACACATACAAACAAAAAAGCACAACTCCCTCACTAGGACATTTATTTCTTCTCTGTTCTGCACCTGACAGAGACTGCTGGCCAAAAAAAAACTGGCTTTAAAATAACAAACAGCCCCCCCTCCCCAACAAGTTACCAGCAATTCCACTTGCCATAATTTTGGCAACATATTTTTGCCCTTGAAAAAAATCCCCAGGGTTCACATTTTCAGCACTTTCTGAAAAATGGGCTTTTAAACCATTGATCTGAACACCTGAACTGTTAATCCGATCAAAATTACTAAGCTTGAAACATTCAATTCTCAGTGAGTGAAGGATTGGAAAGTAAGTCCTTCCTCAGATGAGATGCTTCTCCCAGTGGCAGCAGTCCTCAGTGTATTGCTGTTCCTTAGGGGAACAAATGACAATATCAATGTGAGCAAGGACTGTTAAGAACAGACTCAATCAAGAGCAGACTCAAACAAGAACAGAGAGTGCATGTTAACAACAGAGGCAATCAACAGAGTCAATCAAGGACAGAAGGTGCATGATAACAAGGTTTGTTTTGCTCTTTGTTTATCTTTCCCTATTTTCCCTTTTTTGTTTCAAATTTTTTATTTTTCAGTTCCCATGCACACCAACTGTTAAATATTAACTGAAATTTATTTACTAAAGCAAATGTTGCTCTGGGTCTTCTGCTCAAACTACCCGGTCCTTGAAAAAAAAAAAAAAAAAAGTTATTCAGGGAGTCTACACTGATGTTTTAATTATATTTGTATGCTTTAAAGACCTAGAACTGAAATCTACTTTTCTCTCCTCCCTGGAGTACAACATCTTAGGTCACTACAGGGAACTTAATTCTAGATGTTGAAAACTTTGTCATAGTTCTTCTAATCCCTCTTTTGTTTTCAAATGAAAAAAAAGAGATTTTGGAGAGTATATGAAGGCCAAACGAGAGCAAAACACTTTCAATGAAGTTAAATAAGATGCTATTTATTGAGCAACATCCTCAGACACATGGTGTGATTTCGGGGTTTGTACTGTGCAGGGGCAGAAACTGGACTGGAGGATCCTTGTGGATCCCTTATAACTCAGGATATCCTATAATTCTGCAGTCCATTGTGAGTAGCAAGCCGGCAAGGAAAGGAGCCTAGTCCAGGAGGCCATAGTAAGTGTTGGAGTAGCTCTTTAACTCAGTCTACTTCTCCATGCTCATGGATATTACATACAAATAAACTCCATCAGTTTACTATCAAATAAAGATCTGTGGAACAGCTAATGCTCCTGAAAATGGCTATAATCCACTTCATGGCTTTTATTGCTAGTGAAAAGTGAGACAGCAATTGGCTTATGGAGAAAACTAAAAATTTGAGTATCACTGTGTTGGTTTGGCTTTGTGTGAATTCTGCATCCACATTTTGGTCTGATCCAGTCCAGCCAGACAGCCTGGTGGGATTAACTCAAACAGAGTTTTTTTTCCTCCACAACCATGAGACTACTGCTGTACGTTTATTAAATGCCACCTCTATACTGCAGTGAAGAGAGGATGAGCAACACACATACATGCCACACATCCCTGTGCTGGCTCACTCACTAACATCACTTCTAATTCACCTTTCTACTTCAGGACAGCAGAGGCCATCAAAGAGCAATTAAACACAGCACTTCCTGATCTGAACTTTTGAAGCCCGAACTTCTCTAAGTATCAAGTCTAGTAGGAGTTTCAAGAGAATGAAAATGAAATAATGTGAATTATTTATACTTGGGATATGCTTGGAACATAACAAAAATTTCACAGCATTTAGTAAGTGGACACAGTCACTCACTTCCCAAACTACAGAAGACTCATTGAATAAAATGTCCATAAACTGCATAAATAGATGTAGTCTTTATAATAAGGAAAAACTGACTGATCTTCTAGTTATGGGTGATTTGGAAACTTCTATACCTTTATGTGTTATGCTGATGTTGAATTTGTAGGTTTTATATTATATCATCATTTACCAATATTGTCTCTGCTTTTCCTCAGGACCCTTGCTAAATTCCTCTGCTAAAGACAGCTTGACCTGAGCAAAATTTCACGAGAATTTTCCAGCTTATTTTCTATCAAAAAATATCTTACCTTTAAAAAATCCCTCAGCTCCATAGAAAAGCAGCTCATGCAGGATGAAGTCAGATAGCTGTCACACTAGAAACTGCATGTTTGCCTCTGCTGCCCCAGTGACTGCTCTTGCATGCAGGAAATCCACGGGTGTCAGAGAGAACTTGGTAAGCTGGACTTTCAGTGGCTCTGTGCTCCACACAGACTGAATCCCCTGGAAGTCTTAATATCTTTGACTTGTGAGAAGCTGTGACTTCCAGTCTGGGATAAAGTAACAAAGAATGGTTTCTGATTTGACAGAAACTCCAAGTCCTTCATGTTTTTTTCCCCTCTTTGTTTTTCCTTCCTTCCTTCAAGAATACATGATATATTCCACACATCTATTTAAGTGGAAAAGGAAACTTTTGAGGATATCTTTGTTAAAATAGAAACTAAATAACCCCTGCTCAATGCTTGAATATCTGAGACTTAGGAACAACATAGGAATTGCTATAACCTATCACAAGGCAAAACCAGAGAGATTTAGAAGAAGATTCAAGAAGTGTTCAAAGATGCCCATAATCCACAAGGAATCTAGGGACACAGCAAAGGACAAAGAGAAACAAACAGAACTTGATTATACAGAAAACTTGAAGCGTCATTATCTGAAGACTTCTAGATTTTTTCTCATTTCTCTCACACCTTAAAAATACTACACCCTTCTGCTCCAATTTCTCCATTTGCTTACATATTATATATGCATTTAAAATATAAAACAAAAAATTATATTTGGTTAAGATAACAGAAAACATATCAGGACTATCTATCAGCTTTTACCCAATTCAGTGACCAGAGTAGAAAATTCCTACCAACTAATTCACTAATAAACTAATAAACTTTGAGAAAGTGGAAATTTTGGTCATTTTCCTTAGGTTTATATTCCTTCAAAATTCTCTCTTTCCTAAGTTGTGCTGTGACTTTAGGTTCTGATTCCTGTGAAAGTGGAAACTCTGTACCACACAGGAAACAGCCAGAATGTTGGTCTTGTTTCAGCAACAGAAATTCTCATTAAAGAGCATTAAAGAGTGCTTCTTGCTGGAATTAGCTTAGCTCAAAGAGGAATGGCTTCAAGCACTTGCCAACATCTTTTCTTGTGAGAGCTTCCCATTTCATAATCACGGAATTTAAACTTGAACAGGTGTCCAAAAGCTTCTAGGTGCTTATGCAAATTGAACCATACCATTTAGTGCTTGTATATTATTAAAGCTCATCATTTAGAATTATTTTAATTACACGGATTTAATTCCAATAAACAAGATACACTATATTTTGCAGATATTTAAAGGTCTTTCAAGTCCCAAGAAATAAATGATCAACAGAATTATCAGGTATTTTGGTGTCCTAAAGTACAAACATATCAGGTTCAGTAATAAGAAAACATTTGCTAGAGGAAAAAAAAGGATTCAAGTTTGATACCAAAATACATTATCACCCTGATGGATATTAATGGGAATTGTTGAATGAAATAGAAGAGCCTTTCCTGTATTCATTTCTGCAATTCATGTGTCAAGGGTATTCATAGTTTTAAAAAAAAATCCAATAAAACAGACAGAAATCATTTGATATGACAGGTGCATGAGACTTTGCAGATCTGAAAGAATCTTTGCAGATTAAAGTATTTGAAAAAAAATAGATAAAAAATAGCATATAGTTTTCATTTATGCACAACGAAAAAACAAGTCAATGGTGTTGCCTAGAATACAAAGAAGTAATACATGAACTGGCAAGATTCAATTGAAAAATTGACTCCTCTAAAATGGTAGAGAAATTATGCACTTTTAAGCAAGGAGATAAAGACTTCTGCTGTGGTTTTAATAATGCAGGTCCATTAAAAATCTTCTCAAGTTCTTGGGCTGGGTCTGATCAAGGTTGGAAAATCATAAGCTAATGCAGTCAAGTGCTAATACCCCTCATGGAACAAAATATGGGTTTTTATAACTGCATAAGAGAAACAATGGGCCAAATGCATTTAAGGTAAGAGAGTCTGGTTGAACTTATGAAAGCATTGTAATAACATGCATCCTTTGGGGTTCCTATTCTCTCAATATGGGTCAAAAAAATAGGGCAGGTTCTAACACTAAAGACATATCAGCAATGAGACAGATTCTGGCCATAAGGTAAAATAATTCATATGCAATAACCCTTCAAAAAGAAACGTCCCTGGGGATATAAAGACACATGTAAGCAATACCAATACATATACCTAAAAATGTAAAGGTTAGGGTATAAACAATAAAACCAGTTATAGTATAAACAATAAAACCAATCATGCTGATATTGTGCCATTTCTGGAGGCCATGCTCGTAGCAAAAAATGTCACTGGAGATAACAGAAGCCTGAGATTTTTTGATCACATGCAAGATTCATGACAACACCTGGAAACTTAAGAGACTTGTCTGTAGTCTACAGCTGGCAAAAAATGTTGTAAGATGGGCACAAGTAATTTAATTTTAGTATTTGTGGATGTTAATAAATGGATGATGATATAAACTACTGTAATACACAGTATAATGTCATTGATTTTTAACCAGAAATACTGTAAATTGCCATCCAATTTGGGGGACATTAGATGTCCCTCATGAAATCACAGGATGATTCTGATCCTCCTGCACAATTGTGAAGTTGGGATCTGGTACAATACAAACTCTAAAATTATTTTATTTGCAAGATATAATGATAAACAATTACAAGAAAAACTTTAATCCCTCAGTTCTGTTCCACTTTATCTACCTTTTCAAGCTCCAAACCTACCATTTATTCTTTCTTCATTATCTCCTGAAACTCCAAGATAATAATAACTTCCTCTTCTTCCAAAATCCAGCTCATGGGGGATGAACCAATTATGCCTTCTAATCATACAACTTCTGTTAGAAATCAGGAGGCAAACACTTAGGAAGAATTTGAAACTGTACATGGAAAACAGGTAAAATTATAGGCAAGCAGTAGTACATAATTTAAATCCTGCTCAATTCATTTGAGGACTACTAGCAGGATCTCTTCTGTTCTTCCATCTGCAGATCACATTACTATGGTATTATTTTCTCTTGTATTTTACATATTTATTTATTTATTATTGTCATATTAGTACCCTTTTCTTTCTACCTCCTTGGACCACATGAATTTCATTAGAGATATTCAGGGAAAGCTTCCATACCAAAAACCATGCTTAGCATTCTGCTACTAACAGCATGGGACAGAAGCACAGAACACCATACCAAATCAACTGGTGGTTTCTATCCATTTCCACTTTCCCAGACTGTCTACTGCTTTGGTTTGGTAGAACAGACGTACGAAACATCATTTTGGGAAAAATAATTTCAAAGAATTACCTTTAAATATATCTTTCTTCTTCAGTCATCAATTTCCCATGGATTTTATTAACTGTATTTAGTACTATATAATTATGCATGTTTTTGGACCACCATCTTTTGCACCAACCATATTTCGCATTTGACTTAAGTGAAATCTATCTTAGACAGTTTTATTACAATTTAACCTAATTTATTCTTCTCAAAAAATTGATTAAGAAAAAAATGTTAGTATACATTTTCTACTTGCTATCACATTTTCTCTTCTCATGCTAAATACAAGGTCACTATTAGGAAGTAGCTATAATATATCAGCATATCCAGACATTATATACCTCAGTGAAGGGAAAATCCTCAGGGTCTGATTTTCCTTGCTTGTACTTTTTACAAAACTTAAAATTGTCTTGATATGCATAATGGTAACTAAAAATAATTGCCAGCTTGAAGAGGGGAGTTGTACCTTGCAGTGCTGATAAAAATCAATTTCAAACAGATCATTTCATTAAAGACTCCTGTAAGCAGGGCATCCCTACTGAGGACCTCAGAAATTACTTGAATACCTATCCTGAAAATACTTACACATTTATACATATATATATATTTGCTCATTTTTGATTACAAATAAATTCAGTGAAGCTGAAGTGATATCAATAAACTTTAAGCTAAAATAGGTTTCCAGATATGAGTGGTTGTTTCCTTAATCCACTCATTATATCTGTCCCTATTTAAAATACTCTTCTAAAAGGATGGCTGAAGAGTAAACTTTAATTACCTTAAATGTACTCCCTCTTTACAAGCTCTTGTCATCTATGACAGAGAGATGGTCTTGCCACTACAGTTTACAGGTTATGCAATAAAATTGATATGATGCATTAAAAAAATGATGCTCAAAGACTATCTGTTACATATTGAGCTACATATTTAGTGGAAGTAAGGGTGAGAGTTACATTATACATTCCTCCACATCCATTTTGATATGATAGAAGTACTAAAAATCTGGTGGGGAAAACAGATTGTATTTCTCACTGTACCTGTAACCAAAATGTATTGTAAAACAGTAAGGGTAACTGACTGATTGTGTCCTTCACCCATCTTCTCTGGGATATCACTTCTGCAAAGGCCCTGAAATCAGCCTGAAGGGTTTTTTTCAGCTCTTTCATTGAGATGTAAATTTTCAGGAACTGTATGTTTCCAGGAACTACCCTTCATCAATGTTATTGTTTTTTCAGAGAAAAAATTTAACAGCAAAATCTAACTAAAAAGCCATAGCTCCTTTTTGTTTCCTTGGTATTCTCCTAAAAGCTAACAATCAAGGCACTTAAAAAATTAAAATTTTTTTTCAAGATATGAAATTATCTCAGATTAAACAAAAATATCAGATTTTAGATTGAATATTTTGCACGAATAATAACTTTGAGAGCACTCTAACCATGCATTATCTAATTTCTGTATTGCTATTAGCTGAAATAAGACAAGGTATTTGTTAGAGCTCCATCCAAGCTGTATCCAAGACAAAGAAGGCTGCTGGTGCTCTGTGTGCCCAGATCTACCGGTGCTGATACTGAAGACATGCTCCCAGGAGATACACACATAAAAACCCACACATACCCTACATATACACGTCAGTGTGCTTGTCCACACAGATCACAGAGAGAAACTTGGGAGTACCCACAGGGACATAGCACCAGTGGCCTCATCCTGCTTTCCTCTGGGGCCCACTTGTTACAACAGTGTACATACACACATACATTTATATCTGTATTTATATCTGTCTCTCTGTGCAGGCATCCACTCCCTTAGCCTAAGAGATGACTGGGCTGCTGCTCCCAATGACTCGTGGGGACTGGTTACCCACCTGGTTGCTGGGGATGATGTCTCCCCTGGGACCGACCAAGGAGGTACCTGGACAAGGTGGTCATCCTTTGGGAGGCCTTCATTTGGGCTCCCTGTGTATCCCTGTGCTCTTCTGGGCTTCTGCAGATGGGCTGATGGCCCATGTGTGGTCTGCCTGGGAGTAGCTTGTCAGAAGATTTATTTGGGTTTTCTCTCCCACCATTGTCTGTCTGCTCCTCTGTGAGTGTGCAGATAAGCTTTATCACATAATCCTACAGTACTGGACTACATCCAAATGAAAAGCTCAGTGTAAATCTATTTTTTTGATGTTTTTCTCCCTTTTGTGCTAGCAACTAAAACATTTCTTACATCTTGTGCTGGTTTTGGCTGGGGTAGTTAATTTTCTTCACAATGACTGGCATGGGGCTGTGTTTGGGATTTGTGCTGAACACAGGGTTAATACAGAGATGATTTTGTTATTGCTGAGCAGGGCTTGCTCAGAGCCAAGGCCTTTTTTCTGCTTTTTGTACTGCCACACTGGGGAGGAGGGTGGGGGTACATGGAGGTTGGGAGGAGAGACAGCCAGGACAGGCAGTCCAAACTGACCAAAGGGATATTCCAGATGATATAAAATCATGGTCAGTATATAAGGGGAGGGGGGGAAGAAGGAGGGAGGGCGGGGAACATTTGAAGTGATGGAGTTTGTCGTCCCAAATAACCCTCTTGCTTGATGGGGTCCTGCTCTCCTGGAGATGGCTGTACAGCTGCTTCCCCATGGGAAGAAATGAATGAATTCCTTGTTTTGATTTTCTTTCATGCATTTTCTAGCTCTTGCTTTCCTATTAAACAATTTTTATCTCATCTCATGAGTTTTTATTCTTGCCCTTTGATTCTCTCCCTGATCCTGCTGGTGGGGGAGTGAGCAAGTGGCTGCCTGGGGCTTGACTCTTGGCTGGTGTAAAAACATGACACATGTCCATAACATTCTATAGCTAGTGCTATATGATTGATTTCAGTCCTTTCTTGAATTGTAACATATCTTTTTTGACTTTTACCCCAGAAGTCACCCAGTGTTTTTCCATTTTTTTTTCTGTATCCAAAATTTTAGACTTCCTTCTCTCAGGTACTCCAGTTTCCTTCTAACCATGTTTTATCATGACCTGCTGGGGAGGAGAGGGAAGCTTCCTTTCAGAAATGAAGATTTCTCTAAAGCTGGTCATTGCTGCTTCAGTAAACAATGAGACCAGAGCATAAAATAAGGGGAGTAGCTGCTGGCCCCCTGTGTGCTGCCAGCTGGAGCAGTCAAAACAGCTTAGTGGATGCAGGAGACAGAAGAAGCAACAGCAGTGAATCTGGAGCAGGATCTCTGGGGAGGGGTCATGTGTTAACTAGCATTCCTTTACAGCTGTAGGAAGGATGATGTCTGAGATGTGATTAAGATCCAGCATTGCTAGTAGATTTGGAGTTATGACAGAGTAATAAATTCTTCAAGTTCGTTAGATAGTGACAAAGCAAACTGAATTTCAAAAAAAATTATTGATAGTTGGAACTCCTAATAATGGAAGACAGCAAATAATTCCATGTATTTTTTCAAGGCATTAACTAATGAAGTCTCATATTTGATCTGGAAGAGGAAACTTAACATGCAAAGTTAGGTTATCTCAGACAGTTTCACACAACATGCATAAGTTATTACATCATGACTAAGGCCGAGACTGATTTCTGCAAATTTCTGCCTAATCCATTTCCTATGTTAAGGTAAAACACTATCTCATATAAAGAATTCCCAGTGTTTTTGCTGGTATATTTTCCTAAGGAACTTCAAATTTTGCCTTTCACTGATATGAAGGGCAGAAACAGGGAAACATACACAGAGTATGTATACCCAGTCAGAGAAATCAGAGTGGTGAGGATATTTAAATTTTGAGAAATAAACACAGTATTACTATTTACATCTGTAGTAAATGCCATTCAGAGTACTTCCAGCTCCCACCTTTATGTCTAGTACAGTTGGATATCTTTTATTTTGTGTTTAAAGCTTTTTTAAAAGCAAATTCATGTTCTCTAATCCTACAGCTCTTTCACAGAGAAGAATTTCCTTATCTTCCCATTAGGAAATCTTTTCTAGAGCTCTTTCTAGAACTGAGATTATTTCACACTGTTATAAATGGTAAATGCAGAGAGGTAGAGATACTCCATAGAGATTATTTATTTAGACAAAATTTAGGTATATCTCCATCAGCTGTAGAATCTATACATTATAGCTCAGCTTGAGGACTTCTGTAGAAGAAAACAGCTAGTGCAAATATCCATATGCATGTCAAAGGATTTTATTTTAGGGCACCTCTAATGTGGTGTCAAGCTAGACTATTCTTAATAGTTAGATTGCATTATGTGTGCTTGTCCTAATTTAGTCACCCCACAGGAATACAGCATATCCAGTGGCAAAGCACAGCAAGCAGGGGCAATTGGTAAGCTGGATTCAAATGTAGGCTCCTTATCTGAGTTAAAATGTTGACATGAACACATTGTACAGGATGTAACCCCCGACTTAAAAAAAAAAATCTCATTGTCAGGATTAAAATATATAAATTGGATAATGATCTACAGAGCGAGACCAAGTACATGATGGCCTCTACTCCAGCATTTAGCTGGTTATAAAAATTTACCAAAGTCAATATTTCATGGAACTTTGTTTTTCTTCTCTATACTTACATCTGTCTTCCATGATACTTACCCAGGTCTTTCTGGTAAAAGCATAAGATTTAAGGTAGAGACCTCTCCATCTTATCCCAAACCCAAAATTACTAGGAAAGGTTTAATTATTTGGCAAAAAACATCTTACCATGGATTTCAATTTTTTTTTTTAATGATCTAACACTTAAATTAGTGTCTACCGAAAACAGAATAAAAGAAAAACAGATCTAAAGATAGCTTTAGAAGAAATGTGATTGCTCTGCAATTACTGTAGAGATATTTTTATACGGATGATTTAAAATATGCTGTTAAAAGGTTAAATTACGTATATCTCATATAATATGTCAAAGGCTCCAGATTCTTAACTAGGACAGCTCTGTCTTCTGTGAGTATTGGCAAATCTTGGGGCAATAGATGTTCCTTTACAAGTCACCTTATTTAAATCATGAAGTAGCTAAAAATGTACCTCCCAAGGGCCTATTTTTCAAAACTAATTTTGGAAAATGTTCTGTTTTGAGGCACAGTTGCCTCTAGCTAAATGCTTGTTGACTGGAATACCTCAGCTATAACTGCACAGTTAAGATACAGCTTTTCAGTTGGCTGGATTATGTCTTCTAATTGCTCTACTTGCATTATTTGAATTCATGTATGCATAATGTGAAACCTAATGTGAAATCGAGTTCCTTTGTTATGTCCCTGATTTCTAACATAGCCTTCAAAAACCCAGGAGCAATTTTGCTCATCACATGCTGTCCTGCTGCAAAATCAACCGAGGCAATTCTGAATGTTGGGCTTGGTGTTTGTAAAAAGCAACGTCTGCTCTCTTATCACCACTGTCATACTGCCTTGTTGTGACCTTCTATACCTCCTTCTTAGTTTCAAAACATCCCCTTTTTTCATATATGCTTTAGGAAAAGTGATATTTCCTTTAGGAAAGGATACATTATCTAAAACAGTGGCTTCTAGACTACTGAGATAAGAGTTATTCTTGGAATTAGAAGCATTTAAGGGTTGTCTTAATTGCAAAATATGGGATCAATTTTTTTTCTTTAAAGACTTACGCTCTATTTGAGTTCAGTCCACACATCTGTTCTCCTTGCTTCTCTTGAATTAGACTCCCACAGACACAACCTTCCATATGGTGGACACTTCTTGAGTATTTGAAGTTACACTGTTTGACACTTTATTCTCATGTTTTGTAATAACACTCATGAAATAACCTGCAAGTCTTAGTTCAGCATAGTTTCTCATGAACTAGAATTAGGCACATTAGGCACATTTGTAAATCTTTAAGGCTGTTTCCTAGATAATATGACCAATAGACCAATAACATGCAAATATGTATTTATATGTAAATAAAAGTATAATTGTATTAATGTCAACTGCAGAAAGAAGAGCTTTCCTTTCAGGAATACTTATCATTTAGTATGGGATATGATAGAAGTGCCCATACATTTCTGTACAGATAGCTCAACCTAGAGCATGTGCAATACTGAGGAATAGTTAAAGTATAGGCTTTTGTTTAACACCTCTGCTACACCATTTGATTGGACAATGACATTTTTCTATCTTGCTTTCCAAGACAAACTTCTTGCTTATTCTCTTTCCCACACCATGGTCTTTTTCCCATCTTCTGGAGTCCTCAGGCTCTAGCCCCCATAAACTTGCTGCCAGTTTGGGGTGCTTACCTGATACTTCACACCTTCCATTCCATTTCTCATTTCCATAACTCACATACGAGTCTTAGAGAAAACACTTCATGTTTAAGTTTGTACCTGGTTTATTTTGGATCTTCATTCAGTTTGAAATCATGCATGCATTCTTTATCTTTTGTTTTCTTTTTCATAGACTGAGGGCAGTTACTCTTTCTCATACCCTACATAGTGTAGTTTGATATCTCTATCAGATGGTTTTGCATAGGTAGGTATTACGAGCTTGGCGGAGCTCTGGTTTTATCAGTTCAAATTTAATTAAGACTCTGTCTGCAGTTAAGCTTAAATAAAGTATCAAGGAGGAGAACATAAATCATAAAACATATGCTTTTAGCATAAACACACAAACACATTTGATGTCAAGGAAGGACTTTGTAGGACAGACAATAAGGCCTAAGATATGTCAAAGAAGCAGCCTCATTAGATGCTGGACCTAAGTGTCCATAATGGTTTTGAAGAACCAATAGGAAAAATTGCCTGGGGAAATGTTCCTGTCTCCATCTCTGGAAGTCTTTATAAAAATATTAGAAAAGCACATCAGGAATGACACATCTATGAACAGTTGCTCTAGGCAGGAGAATGGACTTGAAATTTTCTTTAAGATCCCATATAACTGTGAGAGAAAATAGATTTTTAACTCCTTGCTGCCCTAATCAAGGAAATTGTAATAGGGCAAAAATGGGAATATTCCATTTGGAAGGATTTTCAACATCACAGTGCATTGAACTTTATGCTGATGAACATGTAAGACTGAAGCATGTAGGAAAGAGGCAAGAAAAGACAGGCACAAATGGACTTTTCATGGCACCTGCTCTGGTATGCTAGTCTGGCAAGTTTGTCTGCATTTCTAAATATGAATATTAGCACTTTTGTGGAACCTCATATTTCCACCACTTTTATGACAGTAGGTCTATTAGCCTCAAACCAAGTCACGTCCTCATAGCAAAGAGTACCAACAGTGCCTTGAGCTATAATAGGAAGCACATTTCTAGCAGTTTCAGGGAGCTGATTCACTTTCTCTGCTTGTTACTAGTGAGGCCACACACCAGGATGCAGGGTCCAGTTCTGGCCTCCTCAGAACAGGAGACATGGACCTACCAGAGCAAGTCCAGCAAAGGGCCACAAAGATTATTACAAGACTGAAGCACCTGCTGCACAAAGAAAGACTGAGAGAGCTGGGACTGCTCAGCCTGGACAAAGGCAGAGTCAAGGGGACCTCATCTATCTGTACAAATGAAAGTTGGAAATAAAGAAGAGGGAGTTAGACTTTTCTCAATTGGTCCCCAGTGACAGTACAAAGAGGCATACATTTCTTTTAAAAAAACATCAAAATATAAACATAGGAAATTCCATCTGAACATAACCCCCTCACTCTTCTTACTTTGAGGACAAACACAGGAACAAGTTTGCCAGAGATGCTATGGAATCTCCATTAATGGAGATATTTAAAAACCCCAATAGGTTTCCCCAAAACCTGGAATAACCCAACAGTCCTGGGCAATCTACTCTAGCTGACCTGCTTTAACCATTAGGTGATTTCCAGATATCCCTTCCACCCTAAAATGCTCCATAATTCAGCTAGCTATTATTGGTAACTATCTCCTGGACAGAGCTGGTGGTGCATATTTGCTGGCAAATACCTGAGAGGAGGATTGGGTCAGGGGCTTTATGTCCAGAGCAATGCTGTCCAGCACTCAGCCCTTCAGGCCCAAAGTGCTTTTGACCTCCTCTGTTCAGTGCTGCTTGGTAGAGCCCCAAAGCAGCATTTTAGGCCACTCCAGGACACCCAAGGAAGAACATCTCCTTAGATGAAGATGCAGCCATCCTTGCACCCACAAGCACTCTTCTCAGTTTACTGCATGGCTGAAAATATACTTGCAAGAACAGGTATAGAGAAAGCACTACAAATACTGCAGCACTGACAGATATTTCCTTTACACTCTATGTTGAGGCTCTATAAATAGCACCAAAAAGCAGCAAGATAGGTGTCAAAGAGGGAAGAGTTTTAGGGATTTGGCCTAAACATAACTAAAATCTCTAATTTCAGTGCTTTTCATGAAAGATTACCTGTACAGCATGAAAAAGAGTTAATCTCCAGACACATACAGATTAACATCTGAGAAATGCTTTGTGAGATCTCTGCTCAAAATTCTAAATGTTAATTTGAAACACAGTGTTCTGCAGGTACTGTTATAAAAGGCAGTGGTTTAATGAGGAATAACAAGACTGAATTGATGAACTGTTTTATTCTCACATGAACACAGAGAACTTTCAAGAGTAGTCATGCTGCAGGTGGCTTGTTTCAACTTAAAGCTAATTCTAGATAATAAGACCTCAAAGAGTGTGACTTTTTCCTCAAATAGAACTCCCTCAGAGTTTCACCTATGATTGGAGGAGGTAAAAACTATGGCTATAAAAATGAACACAATGTAAGCATCCTTGATTTCAACAGTATAGTATTTGGACCACTGTGTTTTCCCTTGCAGCTGACTCTCAAATCAACTTTACTCCAATGTTCAATGCAGTGGCCTCATGCAATTCAGAACTCGACGCATTGTGAAAGAAATTACTGTCTTTTCACCCACAAGTCTTTGGCAGATTTAGGAGGAAAAAGATTTCTTAATATCCTGAAGACAGGCACTACTTCTATACTTATCTGCATAGAAGTACAAGTTCACATTATACTCACCAAACTGGAAGCATCTTGGTAAACCTGAATTAAAGCCACATAATTTGGTTAAATGGGAACAGAAGTTACATAAAGTCCAACATGCTTCCCTGAAGTTTAAGAGTCACCAAACTGTTCATGTCTGGTCACAAATAACCACATATTCTGTTATGTAGAGACAGGAGCCTTTGAGCTGACTGGAACTATGTGGTGGACCTGCCTAAGATTTTCCCATTATAAGTCCTCCAAAGAAAAAGCTTTTAAGCTTAAATTCCAAGTTTGATTAGAATATGAATAGAAGGGAAAAATTAAATTTGGGAAGGGTGGGTGGGGCGAGGAAGCCAGCAAGATTAAAGATTATAGAAATAAATAAAATCTATAACCATCTCTCTTGTACACTGAAACAAGAGAGCTTCTTTCTCTCAGGTTGATTTTCTGCCCAAAGAGCAGCTGGTTTGGAGAAATAATCCTGATATGTATCCCAGGAAGTTTCCTCAGTGCTGAGGTCATCGCTCCCTGCTGCCACATTTTGGGCAGCATTTGGATTTTCCTCTCCTGGCCATGCTGAACATGAGAGTTCACCTGAAGTGTTCCCTCTCATGGTCAGAGGAACATGGCCAGCACACACACTGTCACTGCACAGACAGCTTCCCCAAGAAAGCTTCCCCAACAGAGATCCACCCTCTTCCCTAATCCATGGCTTTGCCACCACACCACAAACTCAGAAATCCCAATATCATGCCCACAATCTCACTGATCCCACGTTAGATGAAAGGGTCTGGAGGAAGATAAATTCAAGGAAGGTGATTATTCCTTTCTCTTTCAACTTTAAAATTTTCTCTTTGTGGTAGCTGGATAAACTATCAAATAAAAGTAGAATTTCATTCCAAATGGATGGCCACATCTTATATTTCAATTTGGGATGTTACAGTTGGAAAAAAGGTTCCTCAATAGGTCACGGTTGTATTAACAACCATTTAGGATGTGAATATGGGTATACTGTTATTTGTGCAACTGACCTACTTGTTTGAAAGCTCAATTTAGACAACAGAACTTCCCCAAGGTCAAAAGTGTCATCTGCAGCTTGATAGCTTTTTTCTGTCAGGGAAAACAGCTCAGGCCTCAACTTCTGTAGCATGTGAAGTCTTTTACTTCCAGCAATAGTAGCAAATTATCTAAGAACAAAGCAGATAGGAAACAAGAGAAGCAAAAGTACTATTCTCATTAATTTATTTACTATCTTACAAAAAAAAAAAAGAAAAAAAAAAAAAAAAAGAAATCCCACTATCAGTCATTGGTTCAACAAGAAATGCACTGGAAAATACTGACTATGTAATCCTTGCTTACAAGCTTTTAAGAAATATTTAACAAATATAAAAGTTGATATTGCTATAGAAGCAGCATAGTCAGAATTACAGAATCACAGAATGGGTCAGATTGGAAGGGACCACACTGGGTCATCAGGTCCAGCCTCCCTGTTCAAGCAGGGTCATCCTAGAGCACATGACACAGGATTGTGTCCAGATGGTTCTTGAATATCTCCAGTAAGAGAGACTCCAGAACCTTTCTGGACCTTTCTTCCAGTGCTTGGTCATCTGCACAGTAAAGAAGTTCTTTCTCATGTTTAGGGGAAACTTGCAGTGCATCAATTTCTGCCCATTGCCTCTTACCCTGTTGCTTGGCACTGCCAAGAAGAGGCTGGATCTATCCTCTTGACACCCTTCCTTCAGATTTACAGACATTGTTGAGGTGCCCTCTTGGTTGCCTCTTCTTGAGGCTGAACAGGCCCAGGTTCCTCAGCCTTTCCTCAAAAGAGAGATTGCCCCAGTCCCTCAATCATTTTTGTTCTCCAGTGGAGTTGCTCCAGGACCTCTGTGTTTTGTGCTGAGGAGCCCAGAACTGGACACAGCACTCCAGATGCATCCCACCAGGGCTGAGCAGAGGGGCAGGATCTCACCTCCCTTGACCTGGTGGTAATGCTCTTCCCAATGCACCTCAGGACACAACTGGCCTTCTTGGCCACAAGGACACTGCTGGCTCATGGACAGCTTGTTGTCCACTGGGGCTCCAAGGTCCTTTGCTGTAGTGCTGCTTACAGCACTCAGACCCAGCCTGTGCTGGTGCCTGGGATTATTCTTCCCCAGGTGCAAGACCCTGCACTTGCCTTTGTTGAATTTCAGAAGGTTCCTCTCCCCCCACCTCTCCAATTTGCTGAGGTCCCTCTGAAGGGCTGCACAACCCTCTTGGGAATTGGCCTCTCCTCCAGCTTTGTGCCATAAGTGAACTTGCTGGGGAGACACCTGCCCCTTCAGCCAAGGAGTTAAACAATACTGGGCCCAGTATTGACTCTTGGGTGACAGCTCCAGTGACAAGCCTCCAACTAGGTGCTGTGCCACTCATCATGACCCCCTGGGATCTATCACTCAGGCAGTTTTCAATCTCTTCTACTGTCCATTCATCCAACCCACACTTCTGCAGTTTGCCCAAGAGGATTTCTTGAGACTCAGTGTTGAAAGCCTTACTGAAGTCAAGGTAGGCAACGTCCATTGCTCTCCCTAGTCAGATTGATCTTAGAAATCCCATCCTTGCAAAGGCGTGGAACACTGAACATCTGTTCAGTTTCACAGCTTTTCACACAATGTTTCTATCAGGCATCTAAATCCAAATACTTGCTTTAGGAACTGAAGTATCAGGAATGCTAAATTTCTTTCTTAATAAATCAAGAATTTACTTGCAAAAGGCAAGCATTTAACTTGGAAACTACAGATGAAGTTTGAAATAGTATGGTTTATTAGGCTCAAAATTAGAGTTTAAATTCAAAATCTGTTACTTTGAGAGACATTAGAATTTAAAGAATTTCCTTTCATGTAAGGAAATGAAATCTTCAAATCAGAGAAGAAAGTATAACAAGCACTCTGGAAAGGAGAGCTGAAAAAAATCAAATGCAATTGAAAAATAAAAAAGAAAATTTGTAAGTGGAATGAATAAAATGAAATGGATTAAGATGAAATGATATGCAGTGAAAAGGACAGAAATTTGCCAATATTATATTACTGAAATCCCCCAATCAAGGAATGAAGTCAAACAAAGAGACAGGAGAGGAAATAGATGAAATTAAATACTAAAAAAATAAAACAAATTCTACACTTTTCACTGAAGTGAAAACCATAAAATGGCATGAGATGACATGAAGTGCAGGGAAATGGACCAAACCTTGCGGATTGATCCTCATTGAATTCATTTTGTGAAAGGAAATGAAATCTTAAAATCAGAGAATGAAGTGTAATAAACATTCTTGAAAGGAGATATGATAAAATAAAATCCAATTTAAAAAAAAAAGAAAATTTGGAAAGGAAGTGAATCCAATGAAATAGATTGAGATGAAATGAGGTGCAGAGAAAAAGACTGAAACTTACCAAAATTATGCTCATAGAAATCTTGAAATCAGGGAATGAAGTCAAACAAAGAGAAAAAATTGATGAGAAAGGAAAGGAAAGGAAAGGAAAGGAAAGGAAAGGAAAGGAAAGGAAAGGAAAGGAAAGGAAAGGAAAGGAAAGGAAAGGAAAGGAAAGGAAAGGAAAGGAAAGGAAAGGAAAGGAAAGGAAAGGAAAGGAAAGGAAAGGAAAGGAAAGGAAAGGAAAGGAAAGGAAAGGAAAGGAAAGGAAAGGAAAGGAAAGGAAAGGAAAGGAAAGGAAAGGAGAAAATTTTAAAACTCTGCTCTGAAATTAAAATACTAAAATGGCATGGGATGACATGAAGTGCAGGAAAATGGATGGACCAAACCTTGCCAAACTGATCCTCATTAAAATTGCAAGACTTCATTTCCTTCCACAAAATGAATAATTTCATTTTGTGAAAGGAAATGAAATCTTGAAATCAGAGAAGAAAGTGCAACAAACATTCAGGAAAAGAAATATGATACATAAATGAAAGTAGAAAAAAGGAAGAAAATTTTGAAATGAAATGAGTTATACAAAACTGATTGGGATGACAGGAGGTGCAGTGAAAAACACTGAAAGTTGCCAAAATTATATGTATTGATATCTTGAAATCAGGGAATGAAATCAGAGACAAGAGGTGAAACTGATGAAATGAAATGCAAAAATGTTCCTTCATTTCCATGAAAGGAAATGAAACCTTGTGATTTCAATGAGGATCAATTTGGCAAGATTTGGTCCATTTCCCTGCACTTCGTGTCATGCCATTCTATTTTATTGTTTTCACATAGTTTCAGAAAACCACAATAAAACTGTGTTTCAGAAACCACTAACCCAAGGGCTCCAAGGACACTGCAGCTCCAAAAGAAGTGCCAAGGGGAGCATGACACAGCCCCAACATCGTTCCCGCCTCACCTTGCTCCTTGCCACCTCCCAAATGCTGGGCACCTCAGCCTCTGCAAAACCCTGGTTTAACTTCGGGTTAGGCTTGAGAAAACCACAAAGCTTAGAGCTGCAGGGACAGTGAAACTACAAAAGGCTACAAAAGGAAACTACGTCAAGGGGACCACGGCACTGCACAGACATTGCTGCCCTCACACCTTGCTCCTTGGAACCACCGATGTGTAGAGGGGGTAATAATTTGATTTTTATTTGAATTTTATTTATATTTGAATTTTATTTGTATTTGATATTTTAGTTTGATAGTTATTAACATACATGGAGGCTTATATGAGGTGGAAACTTACTCCAGGAGCTGTACACGTGATGGAGGGGATTCCAGGCCCTGGGGAGGCTTTCCCTGACAGCCCATCAGGGGAGAGACAGCTCCCACCATGGGGCTGCAAGAGACTGACCCTCGAAGGTGGGATAGATCACCGGTTGCCCGGGAAAAAACGCCCCCTAAATTGAGCTGTGGGAGGAGCCTTAGCACATAAAAGCAGACACCTGCAGCGCACCCCTAAGGGTGGTATTTTCTGGTTTTCTTCCAGGGAGCGAAGCCTCGCCAGGAGGGCCAGGTCTGCCCACCCCGTCGTCTTTTTTCTCCCTGTGGTGCTGCTTCCTCCTTGGCTGTCTGTCCTGTCCGCACCTGTCCTGCCCTGCTCCGCCGCTCTCCGGGGCAGCTGGTGGCCGCGGACACCGGAGACCCCGCTGTTCCCCCGACGGGACAGAGGCTGCCGGGATTCCGGCGCTGCCTGGGCCCAGCCCGCCGCAGCCGCCCACTGCGGGCCAGCGCCCGGGACCGGGGACAGGCTGCTCGGCACCGCTCGGAAATGGCTCCCAGACCCTCACGGGAGCCGTGCAGGCTTGTCCTGATGGCTGCTCGCACGCTCCATCTGCCGGGCCGCAAATACGGGGCGCCCTGAGGTGAAGCGGGAATGTTGGCCTCGCCTTCCAGTTCTCTCTCCTCTCCCGCTTTCCTTCTCTGCGCACTGCTCTATGCCCCCTCAGTAGGAACACTAATCTTTCTTTGTCAAGACACTTCGTTCCACTTCATGTCACCCCATTCCACTTCATTCTCCTCACTTTATGGTTCTTCCCTTTTTTTTAATATATTTTTTAACAGCATTTAATATCAATTTTTGTTTTCAAATGGCATTTAATTATGTCAATGTCGTCTGTCTCCTGGTTTCACTTTGTTCCCTGATTTTGGGATTTCAGTGAGAATCAGTTCAGGAAGGTTTGGTCCATTTCACTGGAAGAAAGAACACCCCAGTGCCCAAAGATTGCTCCCTCTAAAACCTTTCTTCTTGGCACAACCCATGTGCTAGGCACCGCAGCAAAAGGCTCCACTTAGGTTTAGGCTTGAAAAAGGCACGAAGCCCAGAGGTCCAAAGACACTGCAACTACAAATGGCATGCCAAGGGGAGCTCAGCACTGTCCCATCATTACTCCTTCCACACTTTGCTCCTTTGGAATCACCCATGTGCAGAGTACCTCAACCACATCAAAGGGCTGCTTTTACTGCTCTGCTTAGGGTTAGGGTTGAGAAAACCACAAAGCCCAGAGCTCCAGGCACCCTGATACTAAAAAAATACATGCCAAAGAGATCATGGCACTCACGCAATATTGCCCCCTCCACACTTTTCTCCTTGGCACCAGCCCCAGCAAAAGGCTGATTTCACTGTTCCCCTTAGAGTTAGGGTTGAGAAAATCAGAACGCTGAGAACTCCAGGGATGCTAGAGGTACAAAAGGCATACCAAGGGGAGCATGGCCCTTCCCTGACATTGTTCCCTCCACTCTTTCTGCTCGGCCCCTGCTTCAGCAAGAGGTGGGTTTTAGTGCTCCACTTAGGGTTCTGCTTAGGGTTCGGGTTGAGAAAATCACAAAGCCCGGGGTTCAAGGCACCCTGGCACTACAAAACACATGCCAAGGGGAGCATGGTACTGCCCCAGCATTGCTTCCTCCACATCTTTCTGCTCAGCACTGCCTATGTGCTTGGCACCTCAGCAAATAACAGTTTTTGTGTTCTGCTTAGGGTTAGGCATTGGAAAACCACAAACCCTAGACCTTCAGGGACATTGAAACTACAAAAGCTATGAAGAGGAGCACTTCATGCCATCTAATAATATATCATTACAATCACTTCATTTCTTTAATTTTCTTTAATTTCTTTCCATGTAATTTAATTTCATTGGAAGAGCACTCTGTCAGTTTGTTTCACTTTGTTCTCTGATATCAAGATTTTGTTTCCTTTCATGAAAGGAAATTCTTTGTCTCATGAAAGGAAATGAAACCTTGCAATTTCGATGAGGATCAATTCAACAAGGTTTGGTCCATTTCCCTGCACTCGTGTCATCCCATGCTATTTTATTGTTTTCACTTCAGAACAGAATTTTGTCTTTTTTTTGTCCTTTTTTTTTTTTAAGCCTTTCACTTCACTAATTTTTTCACTTGTCTCTTTGTTTTGATTCATTTACATGTTTCTGGAGTTCAGTTTGTATAAGTTCAGTAAGATGTAGTCCTTTTCACTGCTCCTCATTTCATCACAGTCGTTTCAGTTGTAGTCACTCCATTTCCCAATTTTCATTTTTCTTCCACTTGCATTTGATTGTATCATTTGTATACTTTCTTCTCTGATTTCAAAATTTCATTTCTTTTCATGGAAGGAAATGAAGTCTTGAGATTTCAATGAGGATCAGTTCAGTAAGGTTTTTGTCCATTTCCCTGTACTTCATGTCATCCCATTTTCTTGTTTTCACTTTGAAACAGAATTTTCTCTCCTTTTTTTTTTCTTTTTTCTTTTTTCTTTTTTTTTCTTTTCTTTAAGCTATTCATTTCATCAATTACTTCTGCTATGTCTTTCTTTGACCTTGTTCTTTTATTGGGGGATTTCAGCAAGTGTAATGGCAGGAATCAGTCCTTTTCACTGGACTTCATTTCACCCAAATTCATCACTCCATTGCCCAATTTACACTCTTTTTCTGTGGGAATTTGATTTTATCATATCTCCTTTCCAGAGTGTTTGCTACATTTTCTTCTCTGATTCCAAAATTTCATTTCCTTTCATGAAAGGAAATTCACGAACAGAAATGAATATTTTGATTTCTGTGAGGATCAGTTTGGCAAGGTTTGGTCCATTTCCATGCATTTCATGTTATCTCTTTCCATTTTATTATTTTCACTTTGCTTCAGAATTTTTTTGTTTGGCCTTTCATAAGTTTCTGCTCCTTCATTTCATTTTCTTCCTTGGTTTTGAGATATCTTAGTGGTATCATTTTTTGCAAATTTCAGTGGTTTTCACTGCACCTCACGTCATTCCAATCCATTTCATTGTATTCACTCCTTTTCCAAATTTTCTTTTTTTTTTCCCTCTAATTGCATTTTATGTGATCATGTCTCCTTTTCAGAGTATTTATTACACTTCTCTGATTTCAAGATTTTTTTCCCTCTCATGCTTATTTCAAGAGCTAGAGAATTTAATCTTTTCCAGATTTCCTGATATTCTCTAGGAGGGAATTTAGTTGTATAATTATGCAACTTTAAAAGCAAGTATTATATATATAGGAAAATATTAGCATGCGTTAGGTAAAGATGCATCTGAGCTGTACCTATTTTCTGTTCCATATACCTACATCATATTGATTCTCATAGCAGTAATGATTACTTTTAGGTTTTGCTTGGGAAGCCTGAAATTATCTGCTGAAACAAGCCTTTGAAATTTATGTTCAAATATTTTCTCTTCCACCGAGCAGTTTTATTTCTGAGAAATCTCCCCCCACACCTCTTTGTGTTACACACAAATCTGTTGCTTAGATGGGGCATATACTAAATCTGTCATTTCTCAAAGGAGGTGGTAAAACTGTGATTCGCACATATAAGAGGCAAGCAGAGATGGATTTTTTTTTTTTTTAATTCAGCTTCTGGAAGCTTGTTTGTCTGATGGCTGATGGCTCCCTAGATGGTTTTCATTATCTCCTTCATGAAACATTATCCCCCTTTTCTAAGATGAAACAGAAAGTGATAAAAATTCTATCACTTCAGAACAACAAATCCACTGCAGGGACAACTTCTTCCCTGGTGACCAAATGCCACTTGCCTTAAATGGGAGCTTTGTATCAGCATTTTATTGCACCTGCAACTTTATACTCTGCCTCTCAGGGTAATAGTTGATCCCCTAGCTAAGGGGTTGTTATGACCTATGTGTTTTCAATACTTCATGCCATCAGCTTTGTTCACTCTGACCAAGAAAACATTTTTCAGGCACAGGGTGCCCTTGACAAGTACTTATGCTCCTTTTAAGACAATTTTGGTATTTTGCTCATATGAAAGAGCTAAAAAACATGGTCAGTTACATTATTTTAAAGTGTCTGCCATAATGGTCCCAAGTTGCAATTTCATAGTCTTTACTTTTAGAAGGATTTAGCTGAGAATTTAAGCATACTTCTAGAAAGTAGTATGTTTCACATTGCTGGAGTTCACTGTGAGAGTGAAACAAAATTAATTCTCCCCAATCTCTCCTCAGCATGAAACTTGTTCTTACTGTTCAATGGTATGAATCAAACATCAGTAAAATGGAAATAGGGTGTGCTTTTACCTGCCTTTTCTCCTGGTGCTGCAAGATGGGATCAGATTATATCACTAGACCATGTTAAGTTGGATTCTGGCCAATGTTGCTGTTCTGCAGACAAACTCATGCTTGGCTTGTCTCAATGGAATGGAAAGCATGTCTAAATGTGCTGCCTGAACCTGAAAAGAAAGAGTTGTTAGGTAAACATTATAGGATTGTTTATCACTAGCCAGTAACTCTAGAAGAGAGAATCAGTATGTTCTTAATATAGAAATAATACCTTTTGCAGTTGCTTTATTACAGTCATAAAATTATTTATGTTGGAAGTGATCTTGGGAGTTCATGTTGTCCAACACTACAACTCAGAGCAGGTCTGGTTGCTGAGACTTTGCATACATCTAAATAAAGAGTGGGCAAAAAAATTAATATATATACTCTACTTTTATGCAGGCTCCTTATTCTCTGACCTCCATTCCTTCTAGACTCCTACTCTCCTCCTCCCTCGTGAGTCTTTTTATGCCTTTTTGCTGCAATCACAAATCAAATATGACACCACTGATCCTTGTGCTCCTCTCACAGTCCCTCTCCCACATTACTTCCATCACTAAAATTCGACTGTTTTGGTTTTTCTATTTTCCTAATATGCAAACATTGAGGAGTTTTTCTGCTTCTCATGACAGAATAGACATGATTTACCTATATGAATCTGATTTGTAGGTACTTGCTGTAATGCAAGGTTTCCCCATTTTTCTTGTCCAGGCTTTTATTCTGTGAGTCTTGTAGAAAAGTCTAGAGACAGAAGGATATTGCAAATCCACCTGAGCAATTACGGCTCAGGAAAACCTTGTGGAGTACAGACTGACACAGGCACAGGAACTGCAGCTGTTATGAAGAGTGGGAGAACTCTTGAAAAAAAGCAAAACTCATCTTCTCATTACATCATCTCATATTTCCAAGAAAGTGCCTCTTCCAGCCCTCTCTGTCAGGTGGACAATCATGTTGTCTTTGATGAGTATCTGGGCCTGGTTATCTTTGCTTGTTTGTCCTCCACCTCCGTATCCCTAATTTCCTTCTAAGTCACATAAATGCTGTTGCACATTATGAAAGACCCATCCTTCCTTCCTGCCAAATCCATTGGCACCACATAAGCCTGCTGCCATTTTTGTTCTCTGTCCTGTTGGGGAAATGAATGTAGTCTTTGTTTTGCAGGAAAAAATCAATGAATAGTCCCCAAATTTTCAATTTATGACTTTATAATAGTTGAAGTTTCTGCAAAATAAAGACATCAGTAATTTTTTATTCCCCATCCCCCCCCCCGCCCCCTCCAAATAATGAAAGGGACACCTCAGATTTTTCCTACAACTTTGGCAAGTTGGTTTCTGCTGTAAGGTAATGGTAAGGTTGTAGCCTCCAGTATTGATCAGCTGGAAGAAACATAAAGAAATGGGAAGACGTAAAAACTAGGTTTAAAGAATCTCAATTGTTTAGTAAGTCCATTCTAGGGCAAAATAATTTCTGGCAGACTTCTGCATAAACTGCTGTTAGACACCTTGAGCACTTTGACAGGAGCTCTGCAATGTCCCAGGGAAGTAGTTCCTTGGTCTTCACTGTCTACATTTCAGAGGATCCCACCTAGCCAGGGCCTTACCTGCATGTCTTGGTGTGGCCAAAGTCCATAGCTTCTTGTGCGATCTACAAATTGATAAAAAAAGATCATTTATTTATAAAATAAATGATCTTCACCTCTTTGCAGCAATCTTTCTGTAGTTCTTTCCTCCTTCAGTCATCTCCTTTTTGTGCCAAAAATGCCCTGACTGGACAATGGTAGTCACTAAATGATGTCAGGTAGAAGTAAAAGATGAATTTGCTCTTCTTGAGACTCTACTCACATGCAAAACAATGTCAACCCACCCCAAAACACTTCCTTCTCACTGTTTTTCTTTTTTTGAACACATACTTGCATAAATATTCATAACTATGCATCTTATAATAGTTTTATTTATTATAGTAATTTTCAAAGATGTTTATTACACTAATCCTTGAAAGTTGCTTTCACATTTCTCTCTTAATGAGCGGATTAAACTTGCATATTCTCCTTTACCATCATAAAAAAGGGGTTGTTTACAGCTAAATAGCATAATCAGGTGTGGAAGTCAATACACAAAGATTCAGTCAAGCTCAGTCTTTTTCCTCAGAAATATTGATCTATGACACTATTTAGGTTTATTTGCCTAAGGTGAACTAAAAGAATCAAAGTATAAAGAGAAATGGAGTCAAGGCAGGATTTATGTTCCTTAGGGAAAGGACTGTCCCACGTACCTCTAACACTAAAGAAATTTCTTTCTACAAATCTTACAAGAAGAAAACCAAAAATCTACTGCCAGAAGAACCCTGAATTACTGCTTGGAAAGTTGAAGATTTCTTAGAATTGTTCATGGTGAACCTAAATCCCAGAAACTTAAAAACATAGTTTATGAATCTCAAGAAGTTGATACTTTTGATTTCACAGAATAAGGTTTCTTTCTACAAATACAAATCCATTTGGTTTCTGTATTTAGTGTTGTTTCCTTTTTTCCTCTGAATAACATTCAGAGGAAATGAATGTTAACATTCTAAAATCTACTGTGGGATTACAAGTTGGACTGCTTGAGGCACAAAGATCAACACATATCATATCTGGATTGCGTGGGAATGTTTGTAGAGAAAATTTAAGCTAAATACCTACTGATCCATTGCATGATGCTTTCAGACAGCTTTGCTTCAGCTAGTTCAACAAGGTAAATCTGTTTTTATACTTTTCTCTGGAGCCTGTATCCCATGAGATTCCAAGTGCTTTCAAGATATTGAAAAGTCAACAAAAATTCAAACCATTTTGTAACCAGTGGGATGTGTTGAGAGCATCATAGAGAACAGCCCAAGGAGAAACAACCATTAATAAGGCCATAATTTGTAAAGGAAGGAAATAGAGTTTAATGAATACAGGCATCACAGAAGCTAAAGATGTATTCTAATTATCTCCTTCTCTAATAAAATTTTGCAACATGTCCAATTAGCGTAAAGGAACCTGAACCTGTTATACTAGAAAATGGCTAGTTATTAGTATAATGACATGAGTGTATTAAAAAAAAATAATTTAAAAAGCAAAAAAAGGAACAAATATCCTGTAGGTACAGCTCAGGCTTCATAGAATCATACAATCATGGAATGGCCTGGTTTGGAAGGGAGTGCAAAGATCATTTAGTTCCAATCCTCCTGATGTAGGCAAGGACACCTTCCATTAGAACAGGATGCTCAGAGCCCTGTCCAACCTGGCCTTGAAACTTACTGGGAGTTGGACCTTCGGTGGTGAAAGATAGTCTATACACTTTGTGAGGTGTGTGGTAGGTAAAACATAACCCAAAACCAGCAACCCAATGCAATGTTTCTTTTGGCTTTTGAGTTCAGACTAACAGCTTTCCTAACCTCACAGAATTGGAATAGTACTAAACTCAATCCTCATTAACATTTCTGTGAGCAATTAATCCCCAAGTATAATTTTTCACTAAGATAATCAGTTTTATTAACTGTCACATATTAGGGGCAGAAACCATAATTTGTTTTATTTTAGACTTTGCAGAAAAGAAAGGATAAAGGAATTTTGTCAAGAGACTTAACTACTCTGAACCTATCTTTCTTCATGGGACCATGCCAGTAAAAGTTGGTTCAAACTCAAATAAGTAGGTTTTTTATTCTAGATTAGCCAATAACTTCCTATTGAGGCCATTTAAGTACACAAGGTTGATATTAGAGGTCCTGATTGTCTCAGGCAGATGTGAGATTTACATGGGGCAAGGTAAAACCATGACTGATATTTTAACACAATGCTATTATCTAGGATCAATGAATTACCTTTCTACCATGTGCTCCCTGCTCCCCTACTCCTATCCACCACTTCTTTGGTGCTTGTCTGCCTTGCTCCTAGGAGAACTGCTGAAGGTATCATCTATTTAATTAATGGGAGACATCTGACTTCTTGCCAGTGCAGCATACATTAACTTGGAGCAGGGACCACATACTCTGAGCTACACAGGAAGAGTCTATCTTTCACAGAACAAATTAGACCACACTTTAGACAGAAGATGCAATCATGAAACATGGAGGAGTCAAGGCATCACACACTCATTAAAGTTATGCCTGCAAAGGACTGAAATTTCTTTGAACAGTCATCAGCTTTGACACGTTCAGTGCAACCTCACTGTTCCTGATTTATCTGTAACTCTACAAAGAAAGGACAATGAAATAGGAAAAAACATGTTAAAAAAAAAGTTTTAAATAAAATCAAGAATTCTTCAGTTCTCTCCAAGCTTTTAAGATTTTATTGGTTTGCCTACTCTGTTTATGTCAACAAATGAGCTACCTCCTCTGCCTTAAATATCTGTGGTCCCTTTTTGCTGTCGTGTTTGAAGCCAGTAGGAGAACCTTCTGACGGCAGTAAAAACAAGATCAAGGACATACTTGTCTTCTTTATCCTCTATCATTTCTCCATCTGCATCTGTTTCATGAAACGTATGCATTTCAGAGAACCCCTCAGTGCTGCAAATGAGCACAAGCAATGCTGCAGACTGACAAGGCACAAACTTATGTGTTTACTCTCATTTCTTCAGTGGCCAGAACAGAAGTCTCTGTCCTTCAGCAATCTTTGTGCAGCAGCTCTGCATTCACCAAAGCTCTCCTTTTGCTGCTAAGGTAAAAACTGCCTTAAAGGGGCAAGACAGGATTGTTTAGGCAATTTTGGCAGACAACCTTTGAAGTAGTCCTCAGCAGTCCCACACACCAGCCTGTAAACAGTAATACCTTAGTACCATGATATACATACTAAATGATACTGCTAATACATAACTTCTAACATGTTTATTTACATATGTGCAAATATACACAGGCTGCAGCAGTTACATTATTAATTAATTTTCCTTGCATTTAAAGATACAATAGTAATGTACAATGGACAGGACAGGAAAATAGTGAACTTGAAATAGGAGCAGGAACAAAAAATGTCGGAAGATAAGAGAATAGGGTGGTGATAGATAAAGGTGCTGAAGAAAAAGAACCTGAGGGAGAAGTGTGAGGGGGGATATAAAAGCAATGAATCAAAAAAAAAGGAATTAAATAAATTAAAACAATGCTATCAAGATGAAAAGAAAAAACTAAAGAATCCAAGCCTTATCCATATGTGAAAGAGCACCAAAGTTGGATTCAAGGAAAGTAACAGTCCTCAAGAAACTTGTAAGCAGCACTGAAGACATCCTGTTCTGCTTATTAAGAACAGTAGTAAGCTGTCCCCTAATCTGTTATGGTTTTTATCTCAAAAAAAAAAACTCTCAAAAAAACAAAAACAAAAAAAGAAAAAAACAACAAAAAAAAACCCACACACAAAAAAAAACACAAAAACAAAAAAAAAAAAACAAACAAAAAAACCACAAACACAAAAAACCACCAAAAACAAAAACAAAAAAAACCCACCAAAAACAAACAAACAAACAAAAAACAAACATAAAACACCCCAGAATTTTTTTCTTCTGAGATGCACACCCTGAATAACACAGAGCCAAAAATATTCAAAAAGAAGTGACACTGGAAAATAAAACTTTCCTATTACTATATGCAGGTGCTTACCTGAAGTAGGGCAAGAACCTCAATTTCAGCAAATATCCTGTCTTTCCTAAGACACACAAGAAAGTAGCAATTTTAGCCAATTATTTCCCTCATATCTTAAGATTTTCTCAGTATTTTTAGCTAACAGTGACTTGTCAAATAAAATAAGGTATTAGAGAAGGCTACAGAGTCTATAAAAGTCTACCTTGCAAGCAGGTGCTTGTTGATGATTTCGTCCTTGCTTAGAGTTAATGTAAGAAGGGGTTGCTCTTTTCGTCAGCTTCAAAGGATCTTTGAGTCTTTATTTTTGAAATTACCATAACCCACCTGTGGAAACAAGAGGTCTTCAGTGCTCATAGAAAGAGGACTCAAAAGGGCAATCAATTTAAAGCAAATAAAATGACAATCTTGAGCAGTGTTTTTGAATAAAAGCTGTAAAAAAGTCACATAAACCTTACATAGAGCAGTGACAAGATTAACAAGCTCACATTGTAGAAGACAAGAAATACATTGTTCTAAAACTTCTTGCTGTGGCCAGGGATAATTCTTTCTGACAGAAGCAGTGAGAGAAAGTCCAAGGTCCTGTGGTAAATGAAAAATGGGTAGCAAACTATGAGTATAGATTTTAATGACTGTTTTTATTAGTGCTGTTAAGACCTACTGTATAATCTATTCCTAGAATAATTTTCCTGTGAGCTTTCTGGGAATTAGGCATACACAAGCCCCTTTGGCTTGAATGGAAACTGTGCAGTGAAATCTTGTGCAACTCTAAAAAATGTATGTATCCTTGTTATACAGAAGAGAATACTTTCTATCAGACCTCTTCATTTGTTTTACTTATTATTGCATAAATGCATTTCTACTTGGCTTCATCATTTAAAGACATTTTCTGATATGAAATAAAATTATTGTGTGCCTGGGACAATCATATAGTGCCCTTTCTGAGATCTGGACAGTGAAGACTGTTCACCAACACTGCAAAACATATCCTAAGCCTTCATTAAAAACTCAGCCTTTTTCCCTATGGATGCCAAGCCCTTCTCAATTTTATTCTTTTATCCAAAATTCACTGCCTCTATCAGAGTGCATAAATATCCATTTTGGAAGTAGTAGTTTTTAAGGGATTATAGGATTACTTATTGAAATACCTATGGACCTAAAGCTAAATAAAAAAGTAATTTAAAGACCAGCCCTGAATTGTTTGAAGGCTAGGTATCTCAGTGCTCAATTATCTCATAAATTTAGTGAGCCAAGTAAATCTGATCAGAGAACAAAGCTATGGACAAGGGCAGGAGGCAGACTCTTGCTGGACAAGTGCTCTGTGACACCTGCACACTGGGCAGTCACCTTTTAGACTGTGGAGTTTCCACATAGCTGACAAAGAGAACTGAGCCTCTCTCCTGATCTCCAGCTAGCATGAAGACCTTGCAACCAACATATCCTGAGCAGCATTATGGAAAATCAAAAGTGATAAAAACCACTTAAGAAAATATTTTTATATGGATATTCTAGTTAGCACAGACTAAAAACATGTAGACAATCTGTTTTCTTTAAGAAATAATAATTTTAAAAATCCTATCCTACCTCATATTTTAAACTGCTATCACCTCCTGTTAGCAAAGTGATTCTCCTACTCTCTTCCACTGAAAATGTTAGCAAAAAATTAAAGTGAAGAAATAATAAATGTTACATTCACTATTTATTTTTTTATTGTAAAAAGGAAAAAAAAAGTTGGTTTAAAAGTCTCTTATCCTACAGGAACAAAAATATTCAGGGTACTTAGAGAAAAAAAAAAAGTAGAAGAAAAAAAATTAGAATAATACCGGTATTTTCAGGCCTTCATACTAAATATATGAGCTCTTCATTCATCATTACTTGTTCTCATAAAAAATGCTGGATTGTTTTTTTAAGGTGGACATCTGCTTCTTATAAATATGAAACTACTGTTTTGAAACTGAGGTGCAAGCAGGCTTATTAGTCCTAGATTCTTAATTCTTGGTAACCTACTGCTCACTTTGTTTTTAATTCAAGAAACTGTTATACACAAGTGCACGACTTTATTAAAAATTTGTTTAACAGAGCTCATAGCTGAAAAAGCAGTACTGTCATGTAATATCACATTGAATTAATATATAAACATTAGAACATCTGGAACTTCAATAAAAAGAAACACTGGATGTTAGTTTTTGAGAGAAACATTTTTTGAGGAATATATAATTTTAATTAAGCTAACTTTGTCTTAAAATAAAAGCTTAGATGTTTAACTACTAATTAGGAACTGAACATCAGGAAAATAGCATGTTTCTGCCTGAAAAAAACTGTTTGAAAATTACTTTCATGTTCACGGGCAACATTTCCAAATGTCAGGTTTTAACAAAAGACTTGAGTACATATGCAAAGACATTTTTAATAAAAAGAAACTAAAAAGTTTGACTTCTTTTCAACATCAGGAAAGAAGAAGGAAGTGGTTGATTTTTCATCTGACTCACATAACTTAAATAAACAGATTCAAATAGTGAAATTCAGATTTAAGATGCTTTCAAATGTAGTTCAAAAAAACCTTGGAGCTGTGAAGCCATGTTCCTTGTAATAGGCTTAGATTGATTTTTGCCATGCACAGGACTTAAGTCTGTTGTTTCAGGTCATGCTCCCTATTATTTAATCCATTCTGCCTTACAGGCCATGTTCAAACATCTCAAAACCCCATGCACTTGCTGGGTCTTGTTCTCCCTGACTCTCTGCCTGTCTATCCATTTTTCTCCTAAAATACCTCATTACAGTTAGAGTTGAACACTCCTAGCATTTCTTTTGGAATTCAGCATCTATATATCAATAAATATATATTTGTGTATATATCAATGCATATCTATATGTCAGTATATGCCCTCATCCCCAGAAATTAGTTGTTGATTTAGATGGTTTGCTGGGCATTGTAAATTTCTCACAAAAGAAGCCTATTTTCCCCTCTCTTCCAACAGAAGAACAAGAGTTAGAACCTTGAAAAAGGTGTTGAAGAAGAGCTGAGTGGCTATTGCATGTGAGAGAGACAGCAGCACTTGGACAGACTCAGGTATTAAGTCTCTTAGAGACTGGAAAGGCTGGCCACATAGATTTTGAAGCGAGGGCATGGTGACACATCCCAGATGACAGGCCAAGCTGTGCTTCTGCTCGTTGCTGCGCAGATCATGTTACAAAATGATACAAAATTTCCTCCTCAAAAGTTGTCCTAATATGTTGCCTAATTGTGCAGCTTTACAGAAGTTCAGGACCTTTGAAATTGTGCTGCAGTCAAGAAAAGTTCTAAAAGTAGAGGGCAACAGCCAGAAAGTTTGGATAACTGTTAATGGTGAGTCATTGCATTTTAATTCAGTAACCTGATCAATAAGCATTTTCAAAAAGTATTTCAGTATGGCAAAGTCCAATAATAGTCTGGCTGGTTTATACAGCGGCTACTGTTTTGTTTTTGTTTTGGTTAGGTTTGTGGGATTTTTTTGTTTTTGTTTTTGTTTTTCATGGGACAGTAAGGATTTATCTAAAGCATGGCTGCAACTGGCGTTTCAGGTAGGCTTTTAGCTCACACAATAGGAGTAGCTGTTCCGACTTAACCAGCAGATCGTTACAAAACCATGATTTTTTTTTCTTTTTGATTAGCAAGCATGATTTTCCTCAAAGTCACAAGGTTTATATTAAAACTATTGCTTGCAGGGGTAATGAAGGGATGAGAAAATTGAAATGAGAGCAGTAGTAAGTGGATGAGGAAGTGCGGTGGATGTTTTTCTCCTGCAGAAGCAGTTGACTTGATACTTTGTATAAATTAGTAGCGTTAAGTCTGTTTAATGCAAGGTTTTACCCCATTGTTCCTATTAGCAGATCTGTTTTTTATAGAGGACTATGCCAAGAACTGTCCAGGCTACAAAACCTTTAACATTTTACATTAGTACCTTAAAAAAGCATTGTTGTGGGTTTGCACTGTGCTGCTGGAAATAGCAAAACATTGACATTTCAAACTAGAATAAGCATTTTAACCTTGTAAGAGCTGTAATACACTATTTACTGTTTTGTTATTACTAGCCCTCAGGCAAACTCTAAAAGAAAGCCTAAAAAGCAGAAGCCTCAATTACCTTCCTGCAGGATGGAAGTAAATTGTTTGACCTGTTTAAAAACAAAAGTATAGGTAGCTGTAAGTGGGAAGAGAGGACCTTTAAAGCACCACCTTTATAACATTCCATTGAGAGAACATCATTCTCCCAAGGCATAATGAAAGAAAGGATGCACTTCAGGGAAGTAGAATGTTCAGTATGTGTCTAGCAAATCTAAAACACAAACCGTAACAGACGTGACCCTTGACCAAATGGCAGAAGGACAGAAGGGAACACTTATAAGGGAGAACTTATGCCTCAGCTTCTACTCTGGAAGAGAGAATATTTCCTTTTCTGCTTTGGATTTTCACTTGAAGAGGAGTAAATAGGGAGAAAAGAAGGCCAAAGACAAGAAAGGTCAGTTTTAGCTCCCAAATGCAGCAGTATGCAGCAGTAACAGCAGGCTCAATCCTCTCCCCTTCTATGGCAATGCAAGGATTTGGCAAACTGCAAGGAAGAGAAAACTACCTGCAAGGGATTATGATAGAAGCTTTTTCCAGCTGGTCTCATCAGGAAAAGAAGGTCTGGTTTGGTGCGAGGAGCAGAGAACACCAGCACACACACTAGTTCCCATCTCAGCTGTTGAACTGCATTTAAGAAGACTAAAACATTTACTGCTGAAATTAAACTCTGGAAAGAGGCCGAAGAGTCACCATGGATTAGTCTCTGGGATGTGCATGTCTGTGTGCAGCAGTAGCCAATAGAAGATGACAAAATGTTGAGCATTGTCAGGAAAAATCTTGAGAACAAGCCAGAGGGTTGTCTTTTGCCTCTGTAAAACCCATGGCACTCATGCCTTGAATATTTAATGCAATCCTGGTCTCCAAGACAGAGGTAGCAGACTTGGAAGCAGAGAAGGGCAGCAAACGCAATCAAGGGATGAGTATCCCACATGTTTGAAAGGTTTGAACAGCCTGGGATCCTAAATTGGGTGAGGAGAAGGTGTGTTGGCAGGGTGACTGAGGCTTACAAGATGATGAATATAGTGGATTGGATGACTGCAGGATGATTTTCCACCCCACCATGCGGTATTAAGGGTACTTGTTAAAACTAGCGGGACATCACTCTAAGACTGATGAATAAAATACCTTTTTACAGAGAAATCGATGAACTTTAGCAGCTGCTGCCACAGGATTTTGTAGAGGTAGAAGAATGAGTGGTTGCGAAAGATTCTGAACAAACTCCTGAACAGATTTATGAGCAGATACTAAAGGGAATATGTGCTGTCTGACATGCTTAATACAATGGCTGTGGAAGTTGGGAAGGACAGGTGAAGGGATTTGAAAAACGATCTAGACAAGTATGTTTCCCCTTGCTGATGAGCAGCTCTTTTTGCTACCGTCGTGGTGGAATGTCTGGCTAGATGAATCGTTTTAGCACCATCCAGTAGGGAATTTCGTGCTGATTTTAACAGATACAAAATTAATGATGTTTTTTAATTCAAGGCAGTGCTTCAGGCACAAATTTGAAAGTTTAACTCATTTCAAAATAGTAATAATCTTTCCTTCGTTAGTATTTTCCTATTTTAGCTAATTCATATAGTAAAGGACACACTTTTTATATATATATATATTTTTTTTTAATATAGATACGTCCTTCAAAATAGAGGCAGGACATAATTAGTCCATGCCTACTCTATCTCAGATATATCCTCATCTCCATAAGTACATGAGCACACATTTTTTTAAAGAGTAACTTTGGAGGTAACAAGTTGGACACTGAAAAGCAGGAGAGTCTGTGAATTTCATGTCTGCTGCAATTCCCTCTCTCTCTTTTTTTTTTCTGGTGTTTAACATCCCAGCCATACTTGCCTTGTTGCCTCTGTGCAACTCCAGAATGATGGAGCTGGATCTCCCTCATAAGAACTACCAGCTCCACAGGGCTCCCCTGTGGCCTCTGCCTCTTCAGAAAACTTGAGTGTCAAAGACATAACACACAGAACAAGACAATTGTTGCAGTCCTTTCATATTGTGCCCTGCTTAAAGAGAAGCCTGACTTCCACAATGTCACAGTCTTTATTTCTAGAAACCATGGTCATTAACAGATAAAATGAAAACACAATAGAACTAGTGATAGGATGTTAATAACATTTTGTTCTTATTATCCTTCCTGAAAGTTACAGCCTATGTGATGTTTCAAAATTCTTCTGTGAGATAAAGAGGAGGGATATTCATATCCTCATTTTACATGCAGATACACTACCATTAATTGTTTTGAGGCTTTATCATCTATCTAGATTGCAAAAGAGGTGATTCAATGAACTGCAACCTCAATTTACCAATTCTCTATACATTTTTCTATCCCTGGCAGATGTTGTTTTCACTGGAAATTATAATAAAATAAGAAATTTCTTATGCTGAAACAATACTCCTACTTGCTTTGTCACTGCAGTCTGGCTATCTTTTGACTGTCCTCCCTTGTTATCATGTGAATGTCTGTTTTAATTTCTTTTGCCGTGAGTATATCTGCCTGGAAATTTCCATCCAGCTTGCTATAAAAACAAAGAGGACATTGTTCCCAGAAAATATGTTCTCTATACTGCTGATAGAAGTTTTCCCTTGGTGTTAATGTGTCTGCATAGTCCAATCCTTCTTCTTTTTCAGCTTGATTGTATTCTATGCAGGTTCTTACACCGCAGCCAAGACTTTGGTGTCTGAATACAGCTAGGCACCCATCAAGCTGAGCTGTGATAACCAAGTTTCCATTCCATTCCCTCTCCTCACGGATGTTACATTGGATGTGGGTGAACATATTCCACAGCTACTAATCGTTTTTGAGCTTCTGAAAACAAAATTAAGGTCAAAGAAAGAAGCATTACAGTAATGCTTGAGTGTTGATATTTTTGGTAATTCTTAATCCTAGTTTCAATTTTTCAGGCTCAGAGATGAAAAGAGAGGTAAAATTATGCATCCCAAACCTAGGAGTAGCACCCCTAAAATGAATGCTCAAAAAGCACTACTGCCCAGATAGCAACAGAAAATTCCCAAAGATGTGGCAGTACCTGATCTTATTGTATTGAATACTTATTTGCAAAAACTTTTCATGAACACTGATTATTATGATTTAATTCTGTGGCTGAGTAGGTAAATTGCTGCTATCAGAAGAAAGTCTCATCTTTGGCTTTCTATCCACAGAAGAACCACTGTGCACTGTTCTTTGGGTAGAATTTCTCCAATTAAGTTTAGAGGCAATGACCTGCAAGCATTTGCAGATTTTATTTGTAGCCATATAATAACACTTTTTATAGGAGACTTTGAAGATGTGAAATGTAATTAGGGGGATTCAGCAACACACATCACCAGACAAAGGTCAGTCAGCAGGTCCTTGCCAGGTTTACTGCAAACTGCTGGAGAAACACTTCACTGCAGTCTGCTTACTGTGATGTTGAGAAAAGATACTGTCATTTATGATGTCTGAAGAGCAGCACCTTCACCTGTAGCTTCAGTTGCCAGTGCTGCTGCACAAAGCTGATGGAGCACATTATGGATTTTTCACTTGCCTGGAAGACGAAAATCAATTTCCATCTAATAGAGCAGGAGGTCACTAAATACTACTAGCTGCTCTGTGACACTGTAGACTTAAGCAGTCCTCCTATGAGACAGAAAAGAGTAGGGAGCAGGAACCTGTAGTGCATTAGTACACAGATAAATAGAGAGGAAAATTAGACACTGAAAAAAATGATCTGAGAAAAGAGAGTAAGCCACAATTTTTACAGAATTATCAGGACATAAACTCTGCGCACAGACGCTGTAACAGCTCCATTTGGGTCAGACTTGCTACAAAATTGTCTTATGATGGAGAACTTGAGCTTGCATGCACACAGTAAATCTACAATAGGTGAGACTGTAGGTCATTCAGTAAAAGAGTGCTGCATCCCTGTGTGATGCATAACATTCTACAATTGAAAGAAAGTTTAAAATTATGTAGACAGCTCACTGCTGGAAGGTATTTAGGAGACATAGGTATGAATAAACAAAGGAATTAAAGGAATCCAGATAATATCCTAGAAATCAACTGGACAGAGCTGTACTATTATCCTTGTGTTATATAATAATTTTCCTATTGGGGGAATGACCAAGACAGTTGGTGAGACACAAAATGCCTGCATACATTTATTTTGTGAATAAAAGCTGAATATACTTTTAAACTGTGATAAAATAGTCAGTTTATATTTGTGTAAAAAGAGGTTTTGGGTTTTTGTTTGAATGAGAACGTCTGAATATCCCATCCTTGTTTATAATTGCCAGGTGACAAATTCATTATATGGAAAAGCCCGCACCTGAGGTTTAGTGTTGTCTTGGTTTGGAAAGACAGGTATCCACCAGGGAAAGCTGGAGTTTCCCTTGGAATGGAGAATGTAAACCTGTCACCCCCTCCAATTTATTATAATTTTGCAATTAAGGGCTTTCAGGCAAAGATTTGGGAATAGAAATAACAGTTCTTTACTAGGAATATTAATAATAAAAATGTAGTAGTAAAAACAAACAAACAAAAACCCACAAGCAAGCAAACAAAACAAACAACAATCCTAGAAACCCTGACAGAATCAGAGCTACAGCCTGACACCCTGTTGGTCATGGTGTTGGAAGCAGTCCACAGCAAGTCCTCCTAGAGTGGCAGATGTGGTTCTGTTAGAGCAGAGGTGATCCTGTAGAAAAGGGTCCAGTGATGGTGAGAAGGGTCCAGTATTTCTCCAAGAATCCAATGCAACCAGATACCTTGTGTTTCTACATCTCAGTTTTTATCCAGGTAGGAATGGTTGGCTCCCCTCACTGGGTGGAGCATCTCACAATGGGATGATGGAATGTGTCGTGTCATTTGTGAGCCTTAATGGCCCATTAGCAGAAAATATCCCCCTGGAGGGAGGATGGGTGATGAAAGAGATAAGAAACACTGCTCACCTGGTTTTAACAGCTGGCCCATTATCAGAAGGCATCTTCCCCTCTCCCTCCAGAGTTATGAGATAAAGAAAAACATCTCTCCAACTACTTTCAACAAATGAAATAGAACACACATAACCCAAGACAGGTGTTCAGACTGCTGTTCAAAGCTGGGAAGCTTTGCTGCTGATAGGTGGATGTGTGTAGAATCCTTTATAATTCTACAAACAAGGAGGAGGTCAGGCTGAAGCAACCTGGTGAGCCTGATCATACAGGTTTTCCCTAGTAGGCAGTGATGACCATGTGTATTCTTGTAGGATTTGTACCGTCTAGAAGAGAAACACTACATTGGGAATGGCAGAAAGATATAGGAACACAATAAGGAGAAGCTGAAGGACTTTTGTTTAAAGGTATAGGACAAGCAGTTAGTGCAGTGAGGAACTAAGTAAGGCCCCACAGTTGAGAAGAAAAGGGACTGGGAAGTTAAAAACAAACAAACAAACAAAAAAAAACACGCTAAGAAGTCATCACTCTCATCTCTCATTTATTTTCCAGATATCCATAATGAAAAAAGTGTGGATCACTATACTCCACAGAAAGGCATGTAAGAAAGAAAAATACACCTAAACCTGAGGTACCTTCTCAATTTAAACATTCTCTTATCGTGCAAATCACTCAGTTGACTTTAGGTAGGATATCTCTTTCAGTGAATGATGTCAGAATAAAGTCTTAAACAGATCATCAGTGAATAAAACAGAGCTATAGTGCTGTCATTCAAGCTCAGGATCAATTAGAACATGTCACAGTTTTACTAGAGAGAGTTTACTCATTACCAGCTCTTGCAGCAGTATATTGTCATGGAAGCAAACACTTGCCAAACCAGAGTCAGTAAATCGAAAAGAGATATTCTTCAGGAAACAGGCTTGGTTTTTTCCTTTGTGGCTAGAAATATCACACAGCAACAAAAGAACTATAAAAAAAAAGGCAGAAAAGAAAAAAAATACTCCCTTAATTTAATTGCATTTGCTCAGTACTTTAGAGAATTTATGAGAGTGAGACATATATATCTACTAAGTATCTATTCCATCTTGAATTATATTCTCTTGGGTCAAATTTTTGGAGTTTCACTGCACAGTCAATGAAGCAAAGAATGGATCCAAATTGGTTTTAAATTAATCAAACTCACAGTTAAAAAGCAGAGCATCATCACTTAGGTTAAATGTCAGTTGTTCATCTTCACTTTCATGTATTTTTTTGAACTTACCATAATTGACCTTTTCAGGTGTAGCACCCAGTCAAAACCTGGAGAAAATGACAATATGATAAGAGAAGGACAATTTCAGTTATGACAAAGTCATTATATAGAAGATGAGATACGAAGATGTTAATTAATCTCACCATTTTCCACAGTAGGGCAATTGCACTTTCAGATTGATGCTAGTTGTAATGGATGTCATATCACAGCCGAATTAAAGGCGGGCAAAGAAAGTACAAAATGACTTTAAAAGGAGTGAGAAAAGCTTTGTTCAAAGCTACATAAGTGAGTGGAAAGATTATGATGGATTTCTGTGAGTTTTATATTGAGTCTTTAGTGCAAAATTGGAAATTTCTTCAGGTTTTGATAACTCAAATAAGATAGCTACCCTTTTGTCTACTGAATTGCCTTTGAATTTCCCTCTTTGATCCTCTTTTTTTTCCACTCTGTGGACTGCTCCTTGTTAAAATAGCACAAACTTTCTTTGGGAAGATGAATGAAATCACCTTGTTTGGAGCATCCAAGTAACTATACCAGCCAAGGAAATTTCTTATTGCCTCCTTGCCTATTGTCACAGCAGTCTGACTCTTCTTGCTTCTCTACTGAATACAATTAGAATCTGGCAGCAGGCACATTTTTATCTCAGATTATGAAAAAATTCAGTTTTTGAAGTAAGCACTGAATGTTTAGGACACAATAATAGCTTTTCTTGCTTGAGTGCACCAGAGCATGTTGGAAAGTAAGCTGGGGGCTAGCTGTGAGTCAGGAAGTGCATGCATGGGCAAGGTTTGTGCCAAGAAGGAATTGCTTCCCTCAATATTTGGCAGATGAACAGTATCAGTGAAGTCAATGGGTCTACTCACAAACTTACACACGTTGGCAATTTGGGGGCAGTCTAATCAGTTGCTGGGCTGCAGAAACAGAGCTTTCACCAGCTTCAGCTACACCAAGGTACAATAATCTCACTGGTTTTAGAGGGACAAAACACAAATGAAAGATGCTAGATTGTCACAGTGAATAAAATGTTGATCAGAAGTCTTACTTCCAATAATCAGCTGTTGGCTTAGGACCATGCCAGTTATTCTGGGATGGTTCTTGTATTTCTAGCATAGACAAATCTCCCAGTGGTTTCACAGCCCATCCTGCTGAAAGTAATGATTGAATATAGGTTCAGTCTGCATCATTATCTCAGCTTTTTGCAGTGAGCTATGTTATTGTTTTTTAACTGGCATCGTGTGTGTCAATCTTTTAGTCACATCTACTACTTAAAAGTTCTTCCTAGATCATTCATCATTTATTTGTTCCTGAATCTTCAATAGTTAATAAAATCCTTTGGATCAAATAATGCCATTAGCACTACAAATAAACTGAGTAATTTCATTACACTTCACATATTTTATTTTGGCTTTCATTGTTGTGAGAACCAAGCAACTTGGTACATGTGGGAAACAAAACCAGTTTTATCTGGAAGACTATTTAATATTTTATGAAATGAGTCTGTGCTTAATAATGTGTGGACTCAAAACAAAACTACTCAATCCTTCTTGGGGGTGAGAATATAGGCACTTTCAACAGAGAAGAGCAGATAAAAGAAAAAACCTCCTAGTTTTAAACTAACAACACTGTTTGGAATCTCCTGCCTAATACAACACTTACAAATCAAGGTGTATAATGGAGAACCATACAAAGCCCACTAAGGGTGATGGATATCTGTGCACTGATTTCAAAGGAGTGCTGACTCAATACTTTTGAAGGCAATTAATAATGTCACAAGAATATGCTGTCCACAGAACTGGGTTTAATCCCCACCCATTACCAGAAACCTGACCTTCATCAACACAGTCCTCCATCCCATGACCACAGTTATTCATATGGAGCATAGGAGAGACTTGGGCATATAACCATTCTTGAAGATGGCATGAGGCCCAGATAGTCTTCCAAAATTTTATCATATGCCTTTATTTCATTTCACCTTTAATAAGGAGATTGCAGGCAACTTTTGGTTGCAGATATAGTGACATGCATTTAGGCTACCAGACAGCTCATTGTGCAAGAGGCTGTGTGTTTGAAGTCCTGAGGGGCCAGAACTACAGGCAGGTGTCACCTCCATTGGGTGCTCACAAATTCTCTTAGATTCCAAAGCCTAAGAGAAATGCTATTGAGTTGAAAGTATGAGGGGCAGAATGTGACATAAAAAAGGAAAAAAAAAATGGCAGTTTTTCCAGATCAGCTAATTTTTGTTGGAATAAATAGAAGCACAACTTTTTTCTCTCTTTCCAACTGTCAGAACTTGCTTCAGTCATGGCAAAAGTAACTTGGCAATGAAGAAATAGCAAAGGTTAAAGGGAAACAGCAAAACCTCTGTACACATACCAGAAAACAAGATGTATTTCCTAGTCTCCAGATTAATGGAAAAAGACAGGAAAAACATGGAAACACCACACGAGAATCAAAACAAGAAATATGTGGATATACAGGCTAGACTTCAGGATCAGAAAGGATAAAAATGAAAGCAAAGCCCTTTCATCACCCTTCTGGAACCCAGAGCAGAAGGCTGGAAACTTCTCTGTACTTCTGAATATTGTGCCACAAGTAAGTGTGAAAGGAATTTGATAAGCCTAATGTTCCTAAAATGAGTGAGAAAGCAGAAAGTTCTCTCATTTTAAACCGTCAATTTGTGGGCCTGGTATTTCTGGGTCTGAGGGATTTAGCAGGCCAGCAGTTGCTAACTTTTCCCAAGGAAAAATTTCTCAAGAAAGCTTCTTCTCAAAACAATCTTGGTAAACAACTATCCTTTCTCAAAACAATCTTTCTCTACGTGGTGTTTTGCTGTTTCTCTAGTTTAACCAATGGGTTTAGAGAGGTGTCCTTCTTATTCACCAATCATTTTAAGTCTGTATCAGAACACCTTATAAAAGGTAGTAAGAATTAGACAATAAAGCTTTTTTTCTATGCTCTTTCCTTCTGAAGTATTTGGTGTCCCTCTTTCTTTCATGTCCTACAGCAACATCAATTCAGAAAGTAGAAGAAGGAATTAGATGACTGTGGTGAAGAACCAGGAATTCTTCTGTTTATATATGCCTTGATCATCAGAAAAGATGGTGAAAAAACTCATAAGATGAAAACATTTATGATTTGCTGATCCTATTACATAGACATAGGCATAGAATAGACATAGAGTTCAGGCAAATGAATTCCAGTTAAAAAATCAGGAACCCTGCAGCAGTGAGTCCAGTTCAAAAGAAGAAAGTGATCAGAGGTTAACTGAGTACACACAGATTATTTTTCTGTGCTATGACATGCTGTACTATGTTACAGATGTACAGAGATGACTTTTTTCCCCTTGCCTAACTTCACTTGGATATGAAAGGATCATACTTATAATACTAAGAAGAATTTAAAATAATAAGTGTTTTTTAGGCTGATGTTCAATTTAATTTCCAGCGCTTACTTTTCTCTTTAAAATTAATTGCATTTTCAAAACTAAAACTAGTTTTTAAAGTTCACTTTCAAAATGTCAAAATGGAACACTAAGTGCTAGAGGTTTTATATTTCTTTAAATTTCCTCAAATTTGGAATTTTCATATAGAATTTTGCTCAATCCATACTTGCAGTTTTCAGTGCACAATATATTTCATTAACAAATTTTGAGAAGATAAAGAAAATAGAAAGCTAATAACTGCAATGAGATTGGTGCCAGAAGGAAAATAATGTCTGACTTGAGTTGTCCATTGGGTCAGAAAGAAAATATAGAAGGTCTTGTAGTTACTGATGCTGAGAGATTGATGGATAAGGGGAAGTCTAGGGACAACTGTAGGAATTTAGGATCCCAGTTACCAGAAAATATGCTCTCTACTGGCCTGGAGATCAGCTGCTGTGTGACACAAGTGATAATTTAAAGTAACATCACAGTCATGGATAAAAGCAATTCAAATGTCAGTAGGTCAATTCATGCTGAATACTGCATGTGTACTGAAATCCACAGACTAAAAAATTAGATCACCTTTAATTTGCAGCTGCTGGCTTGTAGAAATTCTATGTAGAGTTGAACAGTAAAGCTTTATAGGTAATGGAGTTGATTATAGTCCAGTACTTATCTCTCTTACACAGAGCTGTTTGAACTTTAATGTTTGCAAAGGGCTTTCAAACAGCAGCAAAGAAAGTAATATTTTTTTTGTGTGTGTGGAGGTAAAGGCTTTCTGGATGCTTGGGAAATATGAAATGATCATTTCCTCACTTAGTACCATGAAGTTCATTTAAAGAAATATCAGGAGAGGACTATTCCCCACGCAATTCAAAATATTTAAAGAAGCCTAGAAAATTGCTTTCACATAAAGCATAGTGAAGTAAAAAGGCAGAATCAGATTGTCAGATGGTATTGAAATTGACTTGTAAATATAAAAAAATAAAGAAGTAAAAAGTAAAAGTAGATAGGGTGGTAATCTTTAGTATTAATCTATTATTTTATTAATCCATTATTTAGTAATAACCAAATCTCAACTAGACTAATCAACAGAACTTAGGAAGCATCTGTAATCTAATGTAAGTTAGATGTCACTCATCTTCATCAGTTTTATGCTGAACATCTGATCCAAAAGACTGAAATAGCAGACCTAAGTTAACGTTCTGTCATCATATTTATTAAAAGGAAGGAAAAACACTTAAAGTCATTATATGTTATTAAAATGGACCAGTAAGAAATAAGCACCACATAGACAGCATGACACCACTGAGAACATTAAGAAGGTACAAATCTGTCCTCCAAAATAAAATACTACCCAAAAAAATATGGATAGATAATATGCCTGTAATCCTTGATACAGAATGAGTATATACAGAGTACATACAATTTGTTTTTTTCATTAGGAGAATGAAATGGATGCCAGGTCAACTATCAATTTAGTTTTGTAAGAAGAACAAATTGAAGTTTCAATGAAAAATATCTCATATTCAGATTTTAAGTAAAAATTAAGACAATAACAGTACCCCATTACTAATAAACTTTACTTTCCACTTACTCTTTTGGTCAGCTCTTTCACCTTATATTCAACAGGCTTGACATTGTGGCTTCCTTGTGTCTAATCTTGTATGCTTTTTCCTCCTACCCTTCCAACATGTAGCAGTTTCCATTCAAAGCATTGCTGTGCCATATACAGAAGTGTGAGTTACCACTCTAAGCCCAGCTTAAGCCAGCTTGCTTAACTGGAAGTAAAATGATTGCATGCTATGGCACGCTGCCCAGGGAGCACTGCTAACACTTATAACGGACTAGCTCAAGCATTCACGTGTGGTCTTGCACCTTAAATTCATACTCTATCTCTTCTGAAGTTCATGCAAAAACTGCATTGATCCATGTGCATTTTAAGTATAATTTTTCAACAGCAAATAACATTTTTTTTTTTACATGGTACGCTGAACAGGAAAGCTTGTAAAAGATCAAACTAAAATGTGTAAAATTCCCTGTTAAGTGTATTGATCACCTCTATGACTTACACATAGAAAAACATGGGTCATGAAATATTCTTCTTTTTGTTTGGTTACCCTATAAACATTGTTTCCGTATTTCCAGACAGTGAATTCATATTGATAATATTGTATATCTGTGAGTCTTGGTTTGGAAAGACAGGTATTTGCCAGGGAAAGCTGGAGTTTTTTTAGAATGGAGAATGTAAACTCTTTACTCCTGCCCAATTATAATTTTTCAATTAAGGGCTTTTAGAAAAAGATTTGGGAATAGGAATAGCAGTTCTTTACTAGGAATATTAACAATACAAATATAGTAGAAAACAAACAAACAAACAAGCAAGCCATCCTGGAAAAACCCTGACAGAGTCAGAGCTACAACCTGACACCCTGTTGGTCAGGGTGTTGGAAGCAGTCTGAAAGTGAGTCCTCCTGGAGTGGCAGATGTGGTTCTGTTGGAGTAGAGATGACCTTGTGGGAAAGGGTCCGTGATGGTGAGAAAGGGTTCAGTGATGGTGAGAAGGGTCCAGTCTTCCTCCGGGAATCCGGTGAAGCTGGATACCTTCTGTTCTTACGTCTCAGTTTTTATCCAGGTAGGAATGGTTGGCTCCCCTCACTGGGTGAAGCATCTCACAATAGAATGATGGAATGTGGATGTACTGCTTTGTGGATGTATTGCTTTGGGGAGGAGAACAGCTTGGGAGGAGAACAGCTTGGGGAGTCTTAATGGCCCATTGTGAAAAGAGATAAGAAACACTGCCCCACCTGGTTTTGACAGCTGTCCCATTATCAAAAGACACCTGCCCCCCTCCTCCCAGAGTTAAAGAGATAAAGAAGAGCATCTCCCCAACTGCTTTCAGCAGATGAAACAGAATACACATTTTGGTACCTAAGACACTGTGATGGCTCTCACTATAACTCAGAAAAAAACTTCCTGTAAGAATTATTTTTCCTCAAAATAAATAACAACAACAACAACAACAATAATAATAATAATAATAATTTTTTATCATACAAGGAATAGACTCCATGGTTTTAAGGATTTGTTCATTTTTAACACTACTCTCAAATCCCTGAAAAAAATAAATCTACAGACTAAGATAACTGAAGTGGCAGTGAGAGAATCATGCCAGACTTTAAGGATGTCTTGATGGCCTATCAGTTGGTATCACTTTTCTGTCTCTTGAGTGCTGTAAAGCATGTAATGTGTTCTGATAGGCAGATGGATGTGTGAGTTTCATCTGCTGACACAGTACTAATAACCCCATTAGACCCAAAGATTAATGATGTATTGTGCTTCATGCATGCCTGCCTTATCCATCATGTACCTGGTTACCAGGGGCAGGAAAAAATGCAACCTTTTATCTAATCAGTCAATAGCTTTGTAAAACTAATTGCCAGTAATAATAGTCTTACTGGTAGAAAAGATTACATTCATGAACACTCTTCATTTTTAAATTATGTTCCTTCACATTTTTACTAGCTAGTACCTACAGAAACACGTATTTTAGTCTTCTACTTCAAGCATTCACTTTTGCTTTGAAGAGCTATTTTGTTCTATAAAAGCTCCTTCAAAACTTCACAGGACAGCAAAGATATGAACAATGGGATAAAAGTCAAGAGCAAACCAAGTCATGTGAAGTTTTAATCTCAGAGATTTAACTGGATCTCGAGTGAGGTTACCAGAAAGACAAAAATACCAATGGGTGTGCTCCATTTTTAGTAGTACCACAATTTCAAATGTTTTGAGATAAAATTTATTCCATTACAAACTATATAAGGTCCAATGAACCACACTAACTTCACAAATGTCTTGACGTATTTCAGGAGGGTGAGAGGAAGATGGTGAACCTCATGTAAAAGGAGTGGGTTGTAATGGGCAGCATATACAGTCAATCAGCTTCTGTCGTGGCTAGGAAGCATCGCCAGCATCACTTTGTTATTTGATAGATAAGCCGTCACCAAATATAGCTGGCAAGATTAGGCTATTCGAGCCAAGAGCACAAACTACAATAATTTACATGTTTGTGAAGTAAAATCTTATTCCAGCAAAAAGCAAAAAGCATGGTGAAAATTGTGGTTGATTTCATCAGAGCAGCAATTCCATTTGTAGATGTTAGTGCTGCAGAGAAACATTATTATCACTTGGTTAAAAGCTCGTGAATACTTGGCATAAAATTACTTTGAACAAATCCCGAGTCCTGCCTAATGGCAATGCTTTTAAAAGACATCACATCTCATTGGAAGACAGGCAACTTAGATTTAAAGGATTCAAGTGCTGGGTGATCCGTCATATACTCCAAAATCTGTTACCATACTAGAATAGTGTGAAAAATGTGCACGTTTCCATTTCAAGTTTTATTCATTTTCATTTTATCCAACTTTCTGCTTATCTGCTAAACCAGATAAGCTGAACCAGATAAAACTGCTTATCTGTCAAGATAAGGGCTTCTCCCCTCATACATATCTGTAAACTGGGATCAAATCCCCTCTAAACTTTGCTAGGTTGAGCTCTCTACATCTCAAGGTGTTTTGCAGGTCTCCCAGTCCTCCTTTCAGGAGTGTATTAGTTTCCAGTGGCAGCTGACCCTTGGTAAGTCTCTATAGTATTGCCATTATTTATTTACAAAGAGCTGTCAATAGTTGCTGTTCAGGGACATCGTAGAAGCAAATATGGGTATCAGCCAAGGCAGCAGCTGAAGGGGCACTGATGCTACCCTTGAGTAATCTCTGTTTGACAAAATTGAAGAGCTCAGCAGGATTTTCAGGTGGTTAAACCAAACTCTTGGTTTAACCAGATGCCAAGCCATATAGAAGCATATTTGGCCTCAGTGGCTTAGTTCCAGCAGATACCAGATACAACACCTTGCCACTGGGTTTGCATAATGCTGCTCTCTGCCTCAGCACTGTGTACACACAGGATGCTGTCACGGATTGCAGCTCTCAGAAAACACTGCACATCTCAGAAAGTATATGCTGGGGTTTATTTCCTCCCCCTCCTCCCTGTAGGTGGATGAATGATAATTCTGAAGATTTTTTTTTTTTTAATTCAGAAGTCCAATATTTTTATTCATGTTTTAAAAACCAATAAATCCATTAAGAAGGGAAGTAATTGCATTAAAGAGAATACTGTGAGAAGAAATACAGCTAGTTTCTTAGCTAACTTTAATAGTATCTTGATAAAAGAAATACATCTACACTATTTGAGTGAAAAAGGAAAAGAAACTTTTTCAGCCTTAAATTAAATGAATATGCAGGCCTTGCACAAGATTTCAACCTATCTGTGCTTCCTTGTGCACTTAGGTACATTGTAGTTTTAATAAAGTTGTGTTAATAGAATTTCATGATTTCCACATTTACATTACTTTTCAATTGAGCTAAATTATAGCTGTATCCTTTAGCTTAACTTTGACCAGTCACATTACCACTATTATATAAAAGTCAAAGATGTAAGTAAGTAGAAAATGAGAAGGAGAGTTACCTTTTTTTAATTGCTAAAAACCAAAATAATTTTTCATTTTAACTAAAAATAATCAGAGATAAATATATTGAGTTCATATACAGGAAACCTTACTCACAAATGGCCTAAAATCTTTTCTCTTCAATGTATTTTATGTTTTATTTCATGCCTTATTATATATCCCTTCCTAAACCTGACACAAATATTTTAATAGATAAATACACAAGTATTATTTGCTCTCTTGAGCACTTTACTCAAACTTATATCGAGACTCATTACTCTTTTACCCCTAATTTTTTTTTATGCCTAAACAAGGAACAAAATTCCATCAAACAACTCAAACATAATTTTACAATAGTGCATGTTTATTTTCCCTTTAAAAATGCTAGAAATCCCGATTAATGGGCAGCAGAATCAATCTCTATATTAGCCATTCTCATTGTGCATGAAGCAAACTTCTTTGACAAGTTTGACTGTCTTGCTTAAATTTCTGCACAGCTATAGCTGAGGGTCTGTAAGACAGTAATTAGCAGTTATGTATTCCTTTTCCATAAACTCCATGCCTTCCACACTTCCCAGCATCTCTCCTGAGGGTAGTGTTAGATTAGTGTTAGATCAGCACTCCCAGGGTGGGCCTGTCTTAATCATGCAGGTGGCAGGGAACCGTTGTCTCACTTGCAGTTGTGCAGTGCCTGACTTTAATGGAGCTGCCTCTACTTACCCCACTCTTAGGTGTGGTGATGTATCTAAACCCCGCTGCTCTCTCACTAATAGCTCCACTGAAGTCAGGTGCTGCACGTCTGTGGAGAAGGACATCAGCTGTATCTCTATAACTGCCTGTTCTGGGTTTTTTTCCTGTTTTGTTTTGTTTTTTAATCTCATGCTCAATATTCTGTGTTGTAATTTAATTCCTTCTTGACTTATTTGGATGTTAGGTGGGCTTGGACCAGGGGACAGGATGGATGGAGGTGGATGCAGGAAAGGCTGTGGATGTTGTCTACCTGGACTTCAGCAAAGCAAATATTCTCCCACAGCACACTCCTGGAAAAGCTGGCAGCCCGTGGCTTGGATAGGAGCACTCTTTGCTGGGTTAGGAACTGGCTGCATGGCTGGGCCCAGAGAGTGGTGGTGAATGGTGCTGCATCCAGCTGGAAGCCAGTCTCCAGTGGTGTCCCTCAGGGGTCTGTGCTGGGGCCAGTTCTGTTCAATATCTTCACTGATGATCTGGATGAGGGTATAGAGTCCACCATCAGTAAATTTACAGATGACACTAAGCAGGGAGTGTCTGTCGATCTGTTGGAACGGAGGACGGCTCTGCAGAGAGACCTGGACAGGCTGGACAGGTGGGCCAAGTCCAATAAGATGACATTTAATAAGTCCAAGTGCTGAGTCCTGCATTTTGGCCACAATAACCCCCTGCAGTGTTATAGGCTGGGGACAGTGTGGCTGGACAGTGCCCAGGCAGAAAGGGACCTGGGGGTTCTGGTGACAGCAGCTGAACATGAGCCAGCAGTGTGCCCTGGTGCCCAAGAAGGCCAACAGCATCCTGGCCTGGATCAGGAATGGTGTGGCCAGCCGGAGCAGGGAGGTCATTCTTCCCCTGTACTCGGCACTGGTGAGGCCACACCCTGAGTGCTGTGTCCAGCTCTGGCCCTCAGTTCAGGAAGGATGTTGAGATGCTTGAGCACAGCCAGAGGAGGCAATGCTGGTGAGGGGCTTGGAGCACAAACCCTGTGAGGAACGACTGAGTGAGCTGTGGTTGTTTAGCCTGGAGAAAGGGAGACTCAGAGGTGACCTTATCACTCTCTACAACTTCCTGAAAGGTGGCTGTAGTCAGGTGGGGGTTGGTCTCTTTCTCCAGGCAGCAACTGACAAAACAAGAGGACACAGTCTTAAGTTGCACTAGGGGAAGTTTAGGACAGATGTTAGAAAGAAATTCTTCACTGAAAGAGTGACTGGGGAATCATCTGCCCAGGGAGGTGGTGGAGTCGCCTGTCCCTGAATGTGTTTAAAAAAGGATTGGACACGGCACTCAGTACAATGGTTTAGTTGTTGAGGAGGAGTCAGGTCATAGGTTGAACCTGATGATTGCAAAGGTCTTTTCCAATCTAGTTCATTCTGTGATTCTATGATTCTGTGATTTTGTGAATATAAAGCTTTCAGTCCTCCAGGTGATTCCAGATGCAACACTTCACAGAACTTGCCAAGATTTTTGTATTTTAACTCAAAATCCTTCCAAAACTTCCAGCAACATCTAGCTTATCTTTGCATGTAGGCAGGTTTGGATTTTTCACGTGAAGGATATCAGTGCAGACTCTAAAACCCAAAAAAAACCAATGAGTCTCTTTCCTTGCAATAATTGCTGCAAATAGGAAGTGACTCATTCTTCCTCATTGTCCTCGCAGTATCCCAAAAGCATGATGTTATTTGTTACTACTTTTAATCCATGTAGTAAATCTCCTGTTTCCTGTTTTCTTCTGAGACAGCAGCATTTTACTCACGACAAATGACATTTGAGAAGTTCCTATTGTGATCATTTACAAGGCTTTAAGAATCTCAAATAGGATTTGGCTGGTTGAGAAGCCTGCCTTTGGTCTGACACAAAGATATCTCTGAGCTGTTTTCTACAACTCTCTCCTTATACAAGTAGTCCGATTTCCTCTGAATCGTGCATCCAGAGTTAAATCTGTGTGAAAAATGCTTTGCTGAGTTGGAATAAAATGGTCATTAAGCATCTCAAAGAAGAAAAGCCAAAGAGGCAGTGCTGATGTTAGGCATCTTACTAAGAGAGTTGGGGATTTTTCCCGTCTGCTCCTACTGTCTTTGCTACCTGCAGTTGCTATCATAGGAAACATGAGAACAGGGGCAGATATCCCCATTGGGCAGGCCTGAGGAGAGCTGGAAGTGCAACTACAGAAGCCAGTGGTGCAAATCCCGGTGGTTCTTTAATGTGCTGGCCCACAAGAGGCAAAAAGCAACTTCATCATCCCAGAGCATCCCAGGAAAAGAACTGTGACATCTGGAATCACCATTATCTCTGCTCTCTGTTCCCACCAATGGGTAGTCACATGCTGTGAAATTGGCAATATCTAAAGTTCAATCAAATGCAAAATAAATGAATGGAAACAACAGAGATAAATATTCCTAAACCCTTGAAGTGAGAGGAGATTTCAGTAACACCTATAATGGATTGAAGAATTATTCAGGCTATTAAAGCCCTTTCCCCCAATCACACAAAAAAATCCTGCCCTCTTGAACTGTTCCTCATCCTAGGTCAGCTCCAAGGAGATCCAGAACATTTATTGTGACAACAGTGTAGCTGCTAACTTTACACTGATTTTTTTGCTGCCTCCTGGTTCTTCATGCTACAAATGGATCCAAATTTTGTGCTGTAAAGGAGAAGATGGAAGAAAACTGCTGCTTTGTCACAGGTTTACTTCAGTCTAACTATTTCTGACAAAAGTACAACAAAGAGATTACATGAAGGCAGAAAATTGAACAGGTTTTTTACTTATTATTACATGGTCATACTTCTGGGGCCCACAGTTTTACCCTGGAGGAAGAGATTACCCAAAATGAGTTTCAGGCTACCATTTTCCCACAGAAGAGGGAGACTCGCTCTGCAAGTCTTTTTCACACTCTGCTTACAGCTGTAAACCAGGACATTCCGGTTTGTAAATGACCTTTACTGAACAACACATTTTTATTTTACATGTGATTACTTTTGTATGTACACTTTTTAGATATGGAAACAGGGAGACAAGTTTTTATGTGTCAGCCAAAAAGTGAGGATAATTTATCTATGAGGCAATGAGAAGGGGATCTTTCTGATTCAGTTTTACCACTGCTTGCAAAGATCACCATGGCAGTGTAGTCTGCAGGACATGGCTTCTCCATACTGCCTGTGGCAAATACTCATTTAAGAATCTGAATGATTCAGGCTACACGGTGCAGTCAATATATATATATGGAATAACATCTGGCAAGCTACTGAAACTAAAACTGCTGACTGCTTTTTAAAGTATCTTTTATTGATTTTGTGTAAACCATAAAGAACTTCTTTTGATTATCTGGCAAACCCACCTCCTAATACTTTAACTTTCCGGTGTAAATTTGTAACTCTCACAGTTGAAATGAGCCTTGGATTTATTAGGCAGAAAAAAAATCTCTTGTAAAGAAAAAGATGAAATATCCCATTGCTACTGACTTTTCCTAGAATGATCATTTAATATTCTGGCTTCATACAAAGATGACTTTTCTTCCAGATGAATAAAGTTGCCCTTCTGAAATTTTTGAAGGAATTTATCCCAATAATTCCATTATAATGGATTTCCACAAGTGATGTGTCTGCCTTTTAATAAACAAGCAGGTATTTGTTCACAATTTTGGTCTTGACAATAACCTTGACAAAAGGCCATCTCATTCTTAGACTGGCACCTTGCAAAAAAACCATCTTAAGTTACTGTGCATTTTTGTCTCAAAAAATAAATGAAATATATTGAATTCCTTTCCTTGCATTATTGTGAAGTTCTTTATAATATTTTCCCTAAAATAATCACATTTTTGTGTCCTCTGCAGGAAAATGTCATATCTGATAGAAAAAAAAGTGTTTTGCTGCTGAAAGGGGCGGGGGGGGGTGGGGTGGGGTGGGGGAACAGTGGTGTCTTGTCCAAAAAATGAAGACCAAGTTAAAAAAACATGGGCAAAGCTGAAGTCAGATTTCAGCCTGCTTTCTGATCAGATGAAGGAAATACTTGTCCAACTACTTTTCACTTTGAACTTGATGTTCTAGAACATACAGGTTCTGCCTGTTTTAAAAACCAGTCACTCTCTTTCACAAGGTTGCTTATGAAATTGTATAAAAAGGAATGTGTCATTTTTCTGAAATGTGTCATTCTTCTCAACTGAAAAATTTGAACTGAAAGGTCAGTAAAGCAGGTTAGCTATAGTTCCACCCCTCCAACTGGGTTTCTTCTGTTCCTACAGTTCTGAAGTTTTGCAGTTTTTCCACTAGGGTTAAATATCTTCTGACTGATATTTAATTTCCCCTCACCCTCAGTGTATATTATTAACAGCTCTCCTTCCCTCCATTGTTCTCCCTGGATCCTGAGAACAGGCAGATATGGCAGAATCTCACCGATGTTCAAAGAGCAAGGTGTTACTACTACTGACCGTGTAGGACTGCAGAGGTTTGCAAAAAAGACAGAGCCTGGTTTTTTTCTGAACTCTGAAACAGCAAAGAGAGGCAGTGACTTTGTTGGACAAGGAGCTGAACGCCAGTGAATTGTCATCTGCTGTCACCTGCTTGACAAGGTGACTCAGGCTAAAGAGTGCACTTTGAGAAGATGAATTTGCTGTTTTGCTAAGAAATTTTGAACTGTCACCCTTGGGCACTGCATAAACTTACACAAATTCTTTCCAGACACTAACCTTAGAGCATGATATCCATCACACTAATAGGCTGTAATCTGGCTTTAACCCAGCCAGGTACAAAATGCTCAGCCACAAAATTTAACCATGGTGTATATAACAAATTTGAGAAACAAAATATGTACAATAAAATTTTTTGTACATTCTGAACTTATTTTATTGCTCTGAAGGATATATTTATTTGGCTACAACAGAAGGAAAAACCTCAGGTAACTCTGTAAAGCTGGTTTAGTGAACAACTGCATCTTCATAATGATGTCACTCTTTGAGTATCTCAGATTTGAAAATTAGTCATTCACATCTCCACATTCCAATGCATGTCTCCAAAACAGAATACGTGTCTAATGAGTAATGTGTGACTGAATTAAAAAGAAAAGCAGAGTCACTATTTGCCATAAAAGACGTTCAGAAAAGAAATACGCTATGCAAATAATATATTTAGTAAAGCTTGTCCTTGTTCTCCAGAAATATACAGAGCAGAAACTGGTCGTAAGACAAAGAAGTGTTTTGTGTTCTGCATGAACTTGAAGAAAACAATCCTCCCTCAATTTTTCCAGCCTGTTAAGTACCAGTTACAGCACAGAGCCACTGATGGCTGTGGTGATTCAGATTAGGTGACAGACAGAAGCCATACTGCTGAATGGGTTTTACTGTGCCTTCAGGTAAAATCTTCTTTGTCTCAGAATAAAGGCAGCTGCGTTAACTGACATCTTAAAATGTTAAATTCCCTGCTGGCTCTGCTTGCTCAGCTCTGTTGCCTCCCTTGCTGCTGGAGCAATGAATGGATCACAGAATGCTCTCAAGCACGGGTAGGTGCTGTGCTTGGTGACTTCTGAAACTTATTTTCAAAATTTCTCTTGCCTTCTAATCTATAGCATCTCTTGTGCAGCTGTCTGAGACTGAAAAAGCTTCCTTGTAGATATTACTGCTTTCCTTGAAGCATGGGAGACTGTAATCATACAACCAAGGGGGGAGAAAACCAAGGTGGAAAATGAAGGCTATTTTTCCCCACTGTTTTTAAGATTCCTGTCTCTATATGTTGCACCTTTACTTCAGGATGCACCACATACACATCAGAAGGCAGATCGTTGCCCAAGATCTTTCTGAGTAGTCTTTTATGCCCAGGCTCCTTATGGATGTTGATAACATAGAATCATAGAATGGTTTGGGTTACGAGAGACCTTAAAAATCATCTGGTTCCAACCCCACTGCCAATCTTCCACTTGACCAGGTTACTCAAAGCCACACCCAACCTGGCCTTGATTGGGCGACTGGGCATCCACAGCTTCTTTGGACAATCTGTTCCAGTGTTTCACCACCCTCACAGTAAAGAATTTCTTCCTAATATCTAATCTAAACTAACCCTAATTCAGTTTAAAACCATCACCCCTTGTCCGTCACTACAGGCAGAATTGTTTAAAGTCCCTCTCTGGCCTTCTTGTAGGTGTTCTTCAGGTACCAGAAGCTGCTGTGTGTTAGGTCTCCAGCCACTTTTACTCATGCTAGCCTTGTCCTGATCTTGTAACAGCTGCTGCAACTACCCTTCTCTAACACTACTTAATGGAAAAAAAAAAAAAAAAAAAGAATCAAAATTCCTTAGCTGTTCTAGACAAGGAGGAAAATCCAGGAGCAGATCCAGTCCTGTATATGGTGGTGTAAACCTGACACTGCTCTTTCCTGGTTAGCAATTACTCTCAATTTATATACATGTAACAAGACTAGAATCCTTCTTCTGTGAGAGAGAACTCATTTCCCAATCAGAAAGAAGTCATCTTTGAAAATAGATGTCACTGCAAAAGTATACTTATACTACACTTACAAAAGTAAGTCACTACTTACTTTTACTTTTATCAGTGTTTTCTCTAAAAGACAAAAGGAAAAATCACCTGCCAGAATTTAATGTAACTTTTTTTCCTGAAAGTTTCAACACATTCTGGACTACCATAGTTTCTCTGTTATTCTTTCTCTTTAGTGTAGTCACTTTTTATCCTTGCATCTGTTAGAAATAAGTGGATGCAGTGTATGTTCCTTAAATAGAGCCCCTGAATTATTCCTACATAATCTGCATCAGAGCTCTCCATATTGTGTAGGTTTTTTTTCTGGAAACCTGCCAAGGTCAAGGAAAGACAGGAGTAATTTCAAGCCTGGCATAGCTCTGTGTAGATAAATATAATCTAGGGGATTTAAATTTTTGCTCATCAATGTGGAGTTTTCACTTAAGACTCTGCTTTTATGAAGTTTCCTTACCCTACTAGCTCATCCTTGGAAACAAAAAAAGTTTACCCAGTATGACAACACTTTTATTTTTGCTTTGTTTGTTTTTCTTTTAAAGACATGAGCATAAGTAAAAGGAAGTAAGAGAAAACTCACAGCTAAGTATCTGTAGGACTTGGAAATCTCTTCAAGTCTTGTCCCACAAATTTATACTTGACCCCTCTCAAGTTTTGAAGGGACTGTGCAACAGAAAGGATCTTGGGTGACTCATTCTCAACACTGAAGTGTTGCAAAACTGCCTCTTAGGAATATCAGCTTTCCTGAAGGTCAATAGCACGCAAGGGTTTGGGCCAAATCCGAACCGAGACCTTAAGCAGTCAAGTAATTTGGTGCCTAGGAAAGCTTTACCTGTTCCTAGAGACCAAAGAAAGAAAACAAAACCACCATAACTGGTTTTGGCTGCTCTTACAGTTCCATTTCTCACTGATATTTGTGCTTATTAAATCACATTTTTTTCAAAGGGAAAGCAGCACAGAGAGACAGTTAATGGTAAATAACAAAGTCCTGATCAATGTCTACTGAAAATAAGCTGTAACCACCACAGTGAAGCAATGCAATAACACAACAGCTATCCTATTTTTCAGTCCATGACATTTCTGAAGCATATACCCACAAGGCAGAGCATCAGCTTTCCCGGTAATACTCCTGAGTCAAGAAGGCAGACATTCCAATTTAAACCTGTTACACTTGAAATCCCTTTTGCTTAACACTTGTTCACCCACCTTTTAGATACAGGACTATCAATTCCTGAAATAAATGGTGGGGAACTTCCTGCAGTTTGAACACAGCTTTTCCCTGGCCTGAACAGAAAACTCCTATAGATATCTGCAGCAGGACTGCAGGAGGAGTACAGTGTGTGGTTGACCACACCGTATGTGATTAAATCCAGGTACCGGGGAACTATGGTTAAAGCCTCTAGAAGAAGCTCTGAGGCCACTGATTTGTATCAGCAGGTTATCACACCTTCCTCAGATGGACTAATTAACTACAAGCAAGAATAACTGCTGCTGCCAGAACTAAGAATTACGCCTCTCCCATCAAATGCTTATCCATTGAAGTAGCTGCTCTCAGGCCTGTTAAGCAGCACTACCAGGTGGAAAAAACATAGGGCTTTTCTTTATCCCAGCCGGTTCCTGGCCATTTTTAGGATTTTTTTGCAGTTGAATTTGTCTATTCAAAGAATGGATACTGAGCTCAAAATTTAAACATAACAGTAAGGCTTTGGACTCATCTACCTTTCTTAGGAACAAAGTCTAAATAATTGGTGTGTGCATGTGTGTAGTGTCAGGGGAGTGGAAATATAGACTTTTCAATCCACATGGCCCCTGCAAAAGCAGCATGGAAATCCTCCACCCTGGCTGCTGTGTCTGTGAGAATTAACTCAGTTTCACCAGACACAGAACAAGCAAGCATGCACATTCATCTGAAATGGCTGAAAAATATACATAACTCCAAGAATATTTTGGTACAATGAGGCTTTTTCTCTCATGAACTTGAAAGAAAGGTACTGCAGACATTATATTTAAATCTATATATTGCTTTCATGATTCACACTGTGTGATACGTACAGCAAATATCTTTCCGTCTTTCTGTTTTGTGAAGAAATCTAACAACACTCCTGATAACTAGGTCAACAATTTTCCAAAGAATTTTTCTGATGTTGTGTTACTTAAAGATCAATCTGTGTATACTTTCTGCTCCTTTTAGAGTAGTAGACTCCATTTAGAAAGAATCTCACTGAATTACCTCAACAGATTTATTTTTCAGACAACACTGGTTCAATGAAATGGAGGGGATTACTTAACTATATGCAGAGGACATTTGGTTGCAGAGAAGTTGTTTTGAGGTCCACTCTGTAGTGGAGCACTTTTTGTGCAGTATGGGCAGTTTCTCATCCTAATGCATGTGAAGATCATGCAATTCAGATGGCTGACTTTTGGGGGAAAGCTCTATGAACAGACGCATAATGAAACAAATCCTACTGTATTCTTTGCAGGACCACCTGATGTTTTGACCCCATTGTTTCAGGCAAATAATTTCTCCAAAGTATGAAAGAATTCCTCTAATCCTGTTTAAGATTCAATGCCCTTTAGTTTTAGATAGTCCTGCGAGGGGCAGGGATCTGGATTTGATGATTACAGGTTCATTCAAACTGGAGATATTCTATGATTTGAGAAGACTTTGTAATCATATTATTGCTATTTACTCCACAACGATTACCAGGAAAGTTGGTTATTTTTTTAATGTTTTAACTCCTACATTAGAAGTTAATTAAGAATTAAAAGGTTCTAGATTTCTTGGTTATGAAACACAGAAAATTATCTGTGAATAATTAAACTCTTATTAATATTTTCAAGAGATTCTGATTTTTCTCTCTTTATAACTTGTAGATCTGAGGCCAGCCTTCAGTCTGGCTTTTGTTGTGATCCAAGGTGTCTTCTTCAGTTCTAGAAATCCTGGGGTATCAAAATAAATGAAAACAAAATCGCCTGCAACCTGTGTCCCGTACCTCTATTGAGAAAATGCAGAATTGTTACAGATTTATATACAAGTGTTAGGTTATCCACTGCCATATCTTGTTTACTGTTCTGTATTTTTCAACTATAGAGAACATATTTTAACAGATTAGCTCATCTTATCTGCTGTAAAAGATATTTTAGTTGCCATTTTGAATCAAGCTAATGCAGTGAAGAAAGAAGGCCATTAAATTTAATATCTATGCTGAACTGGGTCAGCAGTTGTGATATGATTAAATTCAGTAGGCTTGTTTTTTTTTTTCACCAGCCTCATCACTTCACACTATATAAACCCGGTGTATATAATGGCATAGAATACTGGCTCGGACCACTCTTCTGCATAGCTGAACCAGAAATCAATCTGAATTGCATTTACCCTGGACTTTGCCACACACAAGAAACAAATTTACTTCTATAACGTTATTTCTTGTATCATTTACTATCAATTTCCTGTCTTATCAGGCTGCTTTGTTTTTTCGTACTACTGATTTTAAGCCTAGCTGTGCAGATGTTGGATTGAAAGCTGGCCTTCAGAAGACCTATTCCTTGTTTTGCTGCTAACTCACTTGTGTGACCTTTGGTGGGTTCATAAATCTACCTTTGTTTCAGTTTACTTGTCTCTAAAATTGCTGTGATAAATAGATGTTGTGTTTTGTTGAACTGAATTTCAAGATATATTGACCCAATAATCAATAATTTACCAACTAATAATAAATCCTAATACTGAGTCAGGAAGTCAGAGGGATTGCTCAGTGTACTCCTTTTACACTCAGAGGGATAACTTTGCTCAAATTCCATCCAAAGTCTGGAGGTATCTGGAGAGATGTTTTTAAGTTAGCACTAAGTCTGATATACATGGACTTCACAAAATCATGGGTAAAAATCCTAACAACTTCAAATAAACCTTTTATCCTTTCAAGTGCCAATCAGGATAGGTTCATTTGCAAATACAGTCTAATTGTTTAACCTTATTCCAGACCTTTGGGACCCAATTATCCTGCTGCTTGTAGGAGTGAAACCTAATTACCATTAAAAAAAATAAGATTAAGCAATACTTGTAATTGATGTCAGGAATTAATTTTTTAAACAGATCTTTAGCTGGCACTGTTCTGCTGAAACAACAGCAGGTTGATTGTTACACACACACACACATACACACATGCACACCTTGAGGTGTTTCCTGGTTATTTTTCCCTGGCAAGATCGTTTTATGGGAGACTGTTGTATTATTACTGAAAAAAATTTAAAATAATAAGGCTTTCAACTTCCACAGACTATGGCTGCAATTCCATTGAATTCACTACATTATGCTGGTACAACCTAATATCTGGTTACTGCATGCTGCTGCACTGTGTACCTGAGCTAGCCCTAGCCAAACCAGTTTGAGCACATGAGACTAGTCACCAGCAGTCAAGGTTTTGTACATTCTGCACAAAGTAACTGGATAGGCTGATTGAGTTATCCCTCACAAAGTTTCATGTTTCCTCAGCATGACTGTTTCTGGTATTTCTATCCTGTTCTGCCTCTCCCCAAAGTAAACCTTAGTTGCCAGTGAAGGCAGAGTAGTGTGTTACAATCCAGTTACTGTTAATGACCTTATTCTCCACCTCCATCTCTAGAGATGAGCTGAACATTAAACTGTCAGAAGCCTTGGACACAAATTGCCCTTGGGAAACTGCACAATCATTGACATTGCTCCTGATGCAGTATTCCCAACACTACGTTAAGTCTGATCTCTGTACATCTTTCTGTTTGCTTATGAAGCTTCCTGAAACTTCAAATGCTAGTATAAAGTCAACCTCACATTCCCTCTGCACTAAGACAAAATTAGCTGTAACTGTGATTTGCTTTTTAAATGTCTGTCTAAAGTTTTCTGCCTCAACCTTTAGAAATCAAGGATCTTAAGCCACGCCAGCTGCTTCATTATTTTAGAAGAGATTTGCTCCTTCTTCTTTGCATCAGCCCTCTGCTATTATGGTGTTCCTGCTGTAATCCTCCACATAATGGGCTTCTTTTGCTTGAAGAAGGGCATCCTCCACATAATGGGCTTCTTTTGCTTTCTTTTGCTTGCTCTTATGCCCAGAAGAAATCTGCAAGCAAGAATGGGCTAGAAAAAGATGCTTACAGGTTGATATGGGCAGTTACCAAATTAAGCATTGATATCCTTGCCACATCTAATGTATCTGTGTCAGCTAGACAGTTATCAGTCAAGACAGAAAATATTAACAGCCACTGCTTCTTGAAACAGCCTGGAATGCTGTCTCCTAATTATCTATCTTTTTCCTAGGTTCACGTGATTAGTTTTCCACTTTGAGTCCTTCAGTTACTAGTCACTACCATCTCAGCAACTTTACTTCTCTACAGCCACATTTCTTGTCTAGCAAGGTTTTAACTGAATTACTTTCAAACATCCTACTAAAACAGAATCAAAGTTAGCCAGACATGCTACATAAAACTAGACCTTGTGTCACATGAACCCAAATCACACTGCATCCTTCCCTCTTTTCCATCCCTTTTATTTCACTCTTTTCCCATGGGACCCATTTTCCAACCCCTGGTGAGTTTAGTTCCTGCCTTAACCAGAGCTGAGTAAAGAAGGGTGACTTTGCAGGTATTCAGGACTAAATTCCTGCTTATTCAAAAATCATCAATCCTGTGTTTTTTTTACAGAAAGAACCTAATATTGTTAGTTTGTGCTGAAATTTGGGAAATAACTACATTTCTGAAAAGAGGCTCCTGAATATCTTTTGCATCTTGAAATACATGCAATTTCTTCTATCTGAGCATATGTTTTCTAAGTGTATATTGCTGAATTTCATTCTGTGCTTCCAGACTATTTCTCTGGTTTTGTCAGGATTCTTTCAAATTTTTGACCTGGTCTATAAAGTTTGTGCCACGTGGAAATGAAACACACTTTCTCAGTGCTATGTAGTTCCTGACAAAAGTGCCAATAACTTCATACTCACAACAGATTTCCATGAAGCCCCACTTGATATATCCTCCCAGTCTGGTATATCATTGATCCCCACACTTCAGTATAGTTATTTAGCTGTATTTGCGCCCGCAGAGAAGTATCCTGAAAGCCATGCTTTTTAAGTATGTTTTGGAAATTATTACTTGAGACTGTATAAAAAACCTAAATATAGTCAACCTCTATATGATTGAAACCTCTTTCTGCTCTGTGGAATGCCCTTGTTAACATTTCATAGGTAATAGACTGATTTGACATGACTTGGTACACACAGCTATATTCTGACCACTGTGCATTTCTCTATTATTTTCCAAATTCTTATCAACAGATTGATTGATTTGGTATTTTCCCAGAAGGTGAAGTTAAGCTGACTCGTCTACAATTCATTATGATTTAGCTTCCTAAGATTAAGCACTATATCTGCCTTTTGCTAGTCTCCTGGTATCACACTCTTAAAGACCAAAGTTAAAAATTCTGAATGGTTCTGCCAGTTATCTAACAATCCTAGTGCTTTCAAAAATGCAAAAGCTTGTCCTACATAACACTGTATAAAAATCCTTTATCCATGCCACCCACTCTGTCATTCTGGAATATATGCCCTCAATACATATTCAATTTGTTTCAAACCAGGTATTATCAATCCCAGTGAAGTTCCTAATTAAACCAGTGTTTGTTTATACTGGGAAATAAAAATAAGGCAAAAAAATTAACTGTGGCAGTTAATGCATTTAATACAGCTGGTAAAGACTATGGATTTTTGTTATTTCCTATGCATTCATAAAGTCGATTCTTTAAATTCAGATCTTGATCCAAAACTAACTAAAGCTACTGATGAATGTAGAATGAATTTGGAATCTAGATTCTCACATAATGTTTTAGCACCAGTTAAAGACCAGTAGTAGAGCAGATAAGATGAAACCTGTAAGAAAGCCTGTTGTGATATACAAATTTTCAAAGGCTCTTAGTGCTGGATAGCAGAGAAAAACAATAGCAAAAAAACATTTTTTTTCAGATAGGAAAGCAGAATTGGACTTTGGGTAGAAAGAATTTAGATAAGTTTGTTTCCTTCTTCCCTAAAGTCCTTCTAAAAAGGTCACAGAGATAAAAATAGAGCTGCCTTCTTTTACAGGGATTTTGTTTGAGAGCTCAATTTATTCAGAAATCAAGACAGATTGATGTTGTTCCCTGGGAATGCAGATAGGCATATTTTAGACAATAAACCAGGAGCCCTTATCTGCTAAATTTTGTCTTTTCAATGTATCTATCCTATGCTAATTTTAGGTCTGCATGCTTTATATCCTGCCATGTTTTGTTTTTCCTCCCATTGAGCTCTGATTTCTCATTTCGACGTGTCCTTTTAGCATATATTTTGTACTTGTGATGCATCTGTTCTCATTTTGCCCCTGCGAGTGCCTAAATGATAGCTAAATGCATCTGTAAGGACAAGTGCTGAACAGGTGCAAAACAAGACCACAAATAATAAAAGAAGAGGAAGAAATCAGAGACTAATTTTTGCTCTGTCAGGATTTGTCTAGTATACGTATAGTCATTACACAGCCAAAACAAATGTCTCATTTTCACAGTTCTTTATCTTCTTTTAAAAAAGGATCTTGCTGAAGTTAACTTAGTGCAAGAAATTTTGATAGAATAAGGTACTCCTTCTCTACTCCTGCCTTGACAGAGGTGCTGTAATACAGCTTAAGAAATTTTACAGGGTATTCAGCTCTTCTTTGTCAGTAAACAAAACAGGGGCAATACTTTCAGGCACATGATGTGATTCTTGGGGTGTCTTGTGCAGGCCAGGAATTAGACTCAATGATCCTGATGTGTGCCTTCCAACTCAACAGCTTCTAGGATTTCAAAAGAGAAAATGAAAAAAAAAAAAAAGTATGAATTGTAGGTATATTATTTGAAAACAAACCAAATCCACACTACTTTTATTTTATGCTTATTTTACGTTTTCCAAAGACATTTTGTCTGTTACTCTTGTGGAGAGTTAGTGCAGATACGTTGATTTCACATATTCCATAAAGTACTAATTTTTTACTCACTCTGATCTCAGTGATACAGACTGGGTAACTGAGCAACACTCTGTTCTTTTTGTATTGTTGAAGCAACATAAAATGTCAATCGATTGTCAGTCTTTACTGTTATAGCTTTGAATTCATTCTGAGTTCACCCTCCAGGACAGCAGGACTTTCAGGACTGTGGCTATAACATTTTAGTAATTCCTTTTGAGAATAGGCCAAAATCTCTGTAGTTCAGCAGCCAAATGATAGGCTGGAGGGAAGAAAGAAGTTCAGTTCAAATAAACAAAACCTGACTACTTGGGTTTTTTTTGCTAAAAAGAAGCATCCAGAAAAAAAAAATCCATTTTGAGTAGAACAGAATCACAGAATCATTTAGACTGGAGATCATCAAGTACAACCCACGACTGAGCACCACCATGCCAACTAGACCATAGCTCTAAGGGCCACATCCTGTCTTTTCTTAAACACCTCTGGGGACGGTGACTCCACAACCTCCCTGGGCAGCCCATTCCAATGTCTAATTACCCCTTCTGTGAAGAAATTCTTCCTAATGTCTGGCCTAAAGCTCCCTTGGCACATCTTAACACTTCAAAACAATCTTTTTGAGATCTTTCATGCACTTCTTACAGGAAGTACAAATAACTAAGACATCAGGTTGCAAATTATAGAGACACCAATAATTCTCTGCCTTGGTAGCCCAGTTAGTTGGGTACTTCTCCTGCATAAGAGAGTTCTCTCGGTCTGAGATAATTTCTCAAGACCCACCTCACAGAAGCATATCCAAATCATCGTGTTATGGGCTGCCCAGTCTTCTCAGTCCTAGCTACATGGCAGGTATGTTTGATCTACATCTGAGTATCTACATCTGAGTTAGGTGCAGCCCAAGATGGAAAGTTAGGCTACCCTGCATAGGAGTCCCTCTGGTACTCTCAGTCCCTTTGGATAATGTTCCACCTTTTGTTTTAAATAGTTATGTGGTCATTGGAAGAAAGGCAAATCTTCTAACCTATTGTCAAGAGAACCACTGAGTCAGAATCTGGTTTAGTATTTCAGTTTATGAAAGAAGATTTATGTGTTTTGAATCAAGAGGTACTATCTCAGAAGTAAAATCCATCTTCTCCCCTCCTTAGCTCGTAGGTAAATGCTTTGCCTAGGTAAATAGTAGGTAAATAGTAATTTTATGAAATTCATGTGGAAATACTTTTTTCTTTTCCTTATCATCCTCAGATGTTTTTGTTAACAAAGCAACAAATTTTTTTGTTAACAAAAAATTAACATTTGCACATACTTTGGGGGAATTTACGCTAGATAAGAAACTCTTTGCCTCATACTATCATGATGAATCAAAAGAGAATACTTAGGGTAAATGGAGAGAAGTTGTTCTGGGGCAGCTGAATAACAGAAGTTTTTCCTTGAATCATAATAATTCCTTCTGAAGATAAAAAAATTTAATATCTGGTGAAACCAGACTGAGCCTAGGGATACTTTAAGCTGTATTGAAAACCACAGCCTGAGGTGCAAAGTTGCTCAGAGCTCTTCCTGACTTTTTGCACTTGGTTCATTAAAGTATTCCCAGGGAGGAGGGACCCACCTCTTCCTTGATCATCACACCACTGTACACGAGAGCAGAGGCTGACTGCCTATTCTAAACAAGAACTGCTTGGAGAGTTTCCATGGTCTCCAAGCTCTTCTGTCCTTTTTATTAACATAGGAGGAAACAAAGTCATGAGGGAAAATAAAAAGAGGTAGGCAATAATGCTTCTGGAAAGGCACAATTTTTATTAAGATCATACCCTGAGTTAAGTGGATCATTCTTTGACAGCAGCAATACTGCTGCTCTTTGAAGGGCAAGAAGCTGAACTTTCAGGGAGCCAATTAGGAATTGTTTCAGAAAGAGTGGTGGTGATAGCAGCCATCTGAGAGATTAACTGCAGTAAAGGGTCCTCAAAGCAGTGGCCTCCAACTATTTTCAGCATAGCTATTATCTTTGTTTTGCATTACTTAAAAACTGCTTTTACAAAAAGAAAATCAACAAAGTGACTTGAGGCTTTTTGTTGGGTCCCAGAGCTTTACAAGTGAATAGTTCCACAAGAAACATCACTTACCAATGGAACTTTACTTCAGAGAAAAATATGTTTCCTTAAGACAGATAATAAATACCCTTCATATCATCGTGGCTGATAAGTCAAAACAAGCCTGAAAGATGCATTACGTTCTGCATTTGCAGTCTTTTTGCTTTTCAGAGTCAGAAAGGATTGATGTTTCTGTTGGGTCACTGCTGAATACCTAACTGTACAGAAATACTAAATTTTGACTTGCCACTGAGAACAATAATAAAGGAGCTAAATGGTGACAAGAATGAACTATGTTTACATGAAGCTTTCTTTGACTCTCTAGTCTGTAGTGCAAAATAAAAAAATAATGAGAAGAGAATAACACACGTGATCTCACAAAATAACAACCAAAATTCATAAATTAATGATTTGGTGCCTATCTTGTTATTATAATACAAAGGTCCTCCTACTAGAAAAAAATCATTACATTCTTGCTCTGTCTGAACTGAGCTGAAATCTTTCTGTTTTTACTAGAACTAAGGTGAAAAATAATGTCTAAAAATAATGATCCTGTTTTGAGAATTCTAGTATAATAGCTTTCTTTCATAAATCTCAGCATAATTAAGAAGAACGGAACTCAAGGGCTCATGATTTCTCATGTTAGGAAAGAAATGTAGGCTGGTATTTTTAACAAGACTGCTGTTCATGATTAATGATGTCTATTTGCTAATGCACTTTAGATACATTCACTGCATCCTCACACTGTCTTGCAGCTCTTGAACAAGGGTGAACTTTACCAGGCAGCTTCACTGGATAACGGCAGGATTTACTAATCAGCATAGCTCTGTCATCCTTATATGCTGATTAAAAGCAGCCATCAGCATCTGGACATGTGACTTCTGACCCCGAGGTGCTGTGCTGGGACAAGAGACCTATCAGTAGTTCTCCACAATACGGAGAACACTGCTACAGCAAGGCTGAATCCTAAGAAGGGTGGAGCAACTTTTATAAAAGTTAATAGTTATTTACTTGTTTTTATAAAACACTAGCACTCCTTAGCTGCATTTACAGAAATCCCGAGTTGTTTGGAATAAGCTCAACTAGATCTATTCCTGATTAATGTGCTCTTTTATATCCACTGCTGGAATGTGGGGTTTTCCCATTTGGTTTCAATAAATCATATATTATTCACTATTAATGGTTTGCTACAATTCTCATTTGCCTGTTACTCTCTCCTACTTTGCAGTAGTATGCATATTTAAAGTACACCTTTATGTAATCTGCAGGATAGAAATTAAAATGATTGCACTACTCCTATATTATATGCTTTGAGAGACAGAAAAATTAAGATAAAATTTTCAATTTTCATACCTATTTTTATCACAGCCTTTTTAGATATGCTGACTTTCCCAGAGTTTTCTGAAGTCAGCAGTTCTTCAGAAAGATTATCACCTTCAAAAAAAAGGTAGGTTAGTTATTCGTGTGTGCACTGTAAAATAATTTCAATGTACGAGACACTTTACTATCCCCTCTCTCTTCAAACACCTTTGTTTTATGCATTTTTTATATGGGAGTCACTGCTAGAGTGTGCTCTTGGAAACTGCTTTGTCATCTACAAGTCATAATTTGGCCATTTGATCAGTGCTTAGCTTGACCTAAACTGAATAGAAGCTCTAACTCCTGCCATGTTGCCTTTCAGATTTTTGGGTTTTTTTCACTTATATAATTAAAGCAGCACCTTTGAATACTGTGTGTGTTTTAAAACAAAACGTCACATAGTGATTTAAGCATCTATGAATAGAAACGTGTCCATCATCTACCTGAAATATAGGTTTTATTTAATGACTATAACCTGGCAACTGACTTTCCTCACATGGCAGACTTTTCAGTCCTTGGATAATCATTTTGGCTCTTCTCCGGACCCTTTCCAGCCTGTTCACACTTTTTTTTTGTATAGAGGGGACAAAAATTAATTTCCATGTGTGTTCTGGAAAGCACTGAGCAGAGCAGTGTAATGATTTTTTTATCTGCTGAAGCACTCTTTGATGCAACCCAGCATCCTGTTGGCTTCCTTTGCTGTAGCACCACCCTGGTTGCTCATATGGAGCTTGTGTTCACCCCAAGCTCCTGGGCCCTTTCCTCAGAGCTTCTCCCCAGCCAGGTATACATCCCAGCCTTCCTGCAGTCCTGGATTATGTTTTGCCAGGTGCAAGACCTTATACTTGTTGAACTTTATAAGCTTTTCATTAGTCTACTGTTCCAGCCTATCTAAATTTTCTTGCAGGGTGACTGTCCCTTCTGAAGTCCTCCCTTCTTCACAGATATATCTGTAATTATAGATGGGGCACTGGGGCCATAGTTTTTAGTTGGACATAACTGAAACCATGATTTATCATAATTTGCAAACTGCTAAAAGATATCATGAGTTAGGATAAGCCAGTGGCTTTATTTCAGTCACATTGCTTGGGACCAAAGCTCTGCCTGTGCAATTACTTCTCCTTTGATAGCAACTGCTGCTATCAAAGAACCCACTTCCAGTCTGGGCCACTTTCGGTCTGGGCACCCACTTCCGGTCTGGGCACCCACTTCCTGTTTCGGGCTTTTCCGGTTCGGGAACCCACTTCCGGTCTGGGCACCCACTTCCGGTTTAGGCCACGTCCGGTTTGGGCACCCACTTCCGCTTTAGGCCACTTCCGGTCTGGGCACCCACTTCCGGTTTAGGCCACTTCCGGTCTGGGCACCCACTTCCTGTTTCGGGCTTTTCCGGTTCGGGAACCCACTTCCGGTCTGGGCACCCACTTCCGGTTTGGGCCACATCCGGTCTGGGCCCCACTTCCGGTCTGGACACCCTGGGCACCCACTTCCGGTTTGGGTACTTCCGGTCTGGACCCCACTTCCGGTTTAGGCCACTTTCCGGTCTGGGCACCCACTTCCGGTTTGGGCACTTCCGGTCTGGGCACCCACTTCCGGTTTAGGCCACTTCCGGTCTGGGCGCCCACTTTCGGTTTGGGCCACTTCCGGTCTGGGCGGACACTTCCGGTCTGGACACCCTGGGTACCCACTTCCGGTTTGGGCACGTCCGGTCTGGGCACCCACTTCCGGTTTGGGCCACTTCCGGTCTGGGCACCCACTTCCGGTTTGGGCACTTCCGGTCTGGGCGGCCACTTCTGGTTCAGGCACTTTCGGTTTCGGCACCCACTTCCGGGTTGGGTTCTCCTAAGTCCGGCACTTCTGGGTTCAGTACTTCCGTACTTCCGGCTCGGGTTTGGTACTTCCAGGTTGTTGGGTTGGGGCTGCAGAGGGCGATGCCCGGCCTGACGGCAGCACATGCTGTGAGCTTAGAGCAGCCCCAGGGAAGGGCACCTTCCAGCTCCATCCCAGACATCGACCTCAGGCTCTGTCACTGCTCCGGGCAGGCCTGGCTGCTCATCCACATCCATGCCAACCCCAACACAAGTGCTTGAGGAAGGTGCCAGAGCCCCTGGGAGCACACTGAGGGTGTCCTGGCGTGAGTACTCCTGGCCCCATATTACTGTATGTTCAAGCATCCCTCCTTGGAAACGCCTCTTCTCCCAATAAGGGAACTGGAGCACCTTTGTAACACTCTCATCATCACGAGATGCTTTTAGCATCGGGGTTGAAAGGCTGTGACATTTAGAACAAGAATGTGCTGACCCTGGTTCGCCTGCAAGATCAATAAATCCCGTCTGCCAGAACAGTTTCTGCAGCCTGTGGTTCCCGTCTTTCCGGGCTGCAAAGGGCGAGGGTGGCACAGCAAATACAATTGTTACAAAAATCTCTCTTCTGTAATTTTGCCTGTGAGCTTCTGTTCTGATTGTCTGCTCAGGGGGATTCACAACCCCCGGCGCAATCTGTATTCACACATTGAAAACATACACTGATATGCGCCTTGTTTAAAAAGCATGGAGTTGGAAAATATCAAATCATACTCTCTGGCATAGACTTTATAATTTTTACTATAAAATATAACAGTTGAGATTATTTTGTTGAAATACTAAAGGAAGATACTAAGAACAAAATTAATAATGTGACTCAAATATTTTCACCAGAAGCACAACCAATACGTACATTTTGCTGCTGAAAAGACGCTGCTGTATCTTAAAACTTCTACTGCATGGTTGTGAATACGGAATGCTTTGGTAACTCACCTTTTGGTTTTATAGGAATCATGGAAAAAAAAAAAGTCCTCGCTATGTTCATTTTGTTTTAAAAATGCTGTGCTATATAGAGAACTTAATAAAAACAAGAGGAACAAAACAAAAAGCTGCAGTCAGACTTTTGTATATAAAAATATAAAAATATAAAAATATAAAAATATAAAAATATAAAAATATAAAAATATAAAAATATAAAAATATAAAAATATAAAAATATAAAAATATAAAAATATAAAAATATAAAAAAGGGGTTTTTTTTGTGCATGCAAATCACTTCTGTAAGGAGTTAGAAATGATAAATGAAGTTATTCTTTCAAGTAGAGATTTTGTAGAAGCACCCCCCATGTTAAACCCAGGCAATTAACACCGGGTTCTTAAATGTAACCCAGGTGATTAACACTGGCTTCTTAAATCTACCTGGGTTCCCAAGCATTCCATTAAAAAATGCCACATTTAAAAAGTGCAGGATGCTGGAGACTTTTGAGAATGAGTGATCATTTAAGTAATTAAATGTGGGATTTGAAGCTTATGGTTAGACATTCAAGCCTATAAATCTTGGCTTGTGATTAAATACGTTCTAAATAATTTCATTATTATTCACAAGTGATAAGTCCTTAAGATGGAGGTATTAAGCAATTTCCTATTGCCTGTTCGTGAACCAGCTGAAGCTCTGGGAAGTGAAAATTATTTTTGGACAGCGTGTTGTTTTCTCTCCTTCTGGAAATATGGTAACAGAAAACTGAGTCAATGAAACAAAATCTGACAAAAGCAGTATGAGAAAGACAAGAGAAGGGACAGAGGGGAAAAAATTCAGAGAGTGTGGGGAAAGGCAGGCAGCAGAAGATACAGAGTGAAATTCTCAAAAGAATTGAGGCATTAAGTATGGCATTGGGAAGTTCTGTATGCAGAGCTTTTGTCAGTAATAGAGGGCACAGACTTCCATTTCAAGTTTGGTGCAGCCCCCAGAACTCTTTCCACTAACTTCAGTGAGCTCTGGATTAAGAACTTAGGGGGAAGACTGGTTATGCTTAAACGGAATGATTTTTTTTTTAAAGAAAGGAGTTTAAAGTTTTGGAAGAAAGTTTTAGTAAACTCAGAAAACTCGCTGAGCTCTCAAACCCTCCGAAGCCCCAGAATTTAGTGGCACCTTTAGACCTTAGGCTTAAAAAGGGAAAAAAGTAGCTTATCTCAGAACTTAAATGAGTTCAGTAATTACTCAGGCTGCAGAATGTAACACAAGATGTATTACAAACAAGCCAGCAAAGCAGTTTATTACACCAGAAGTGTGCAGAGAATTAAAAAAAATACAAGGGAATCCCTGATTCCTATTATGCTTTGGGATTAATAGTGTTCAAAATAGATTTGCTATGTTTCAATTTTGTGAATCCAGCAAATTAGCATTTGAAATACCCTGCATTTGTAAGTTCTGCTGGAAACACAAAAAACATGTAAACAAGACTTTGAAGATAACAGGAATTTAAGAACTTTTTAAAAAATATATTCTCCCTTTCTTTCTCTTTCTGATATTTTAATTTTCCTTTATTTCCTAACCTTTTCATGTGGGCAGTTGGTGCTTCTGAGATTTCCAGCCATAGTTCTTAATTGTGCCACTCAGTCTCACTGCCTGAACGCATCTCATTTCCAGTGGAATCTGGAAGCCCAGCTGAAATATTATTCTCTTATTTAGCCATTGCCAATGGGCCTTCTCATTCCTTTCTTTTGTTGCCCTCTCCTCCAGAGCTGTCACTTAGTGCCTGCTTCTATTGCGTGTGGGTGTGGAGGTATTGGCAATGGGAGGAGCACTGCAGCCCTGGCCTCTATGAGGGGAGGCCAGAGTTGCTCCATGTGGGAGACAGCTGATTCCTGTCAGATCCTGTTGGACCCACTTCCGGACTGGCCTGGTTTAGGGAAAATTTGGGAGGAAACCTGTTGGGGAGGATGAAGTAGCTAGGCCCTGCAGAGATAATTTAATAGTAAAAGATTCTAAAACTATGAAACCCACAAGAGAAATAGAATTAAAAGCAAAGTTTGAACTGTAAGCATGGACAGGAAGAAGGTGATTAAGCAGCTGAAAGGCCTTGGCTGGGTGGGTCAGTGACACCTCTGCCAAGACAAAAGGATGAATGAAGGGCTGCACCTTCTCAGGTATCAGAGATAAGGTGGGTTTCACAGGTTTTGGTATGTAGAGTAGTATTGTAATGTTGTAGCTCCCATAGGCTGTATGTAGATTCTGTAGGTTTTGTATCTTAAGGTGATTGGTTAATGTTCATTAGAATATTCACAATAGAAGGGGTTAAAATGGAATGTAACAATGAGTTCCCCCTCTTTGCCTGCCTTCCCTTGGACCCTCTTGGACTTTGCACTGAATCCCTTGGACCCTTCCCCAGTCAGGCTGCCTTCCCACGACCAATAAAGCACGTGTTCCAGAGATCCTGATCTTCGGATCATCTCTCTCGCGGGACAACCAAGCGTGTTTTCTAATAGAAACCTCTGAAAGGGGTTCCTCTGGAAAACAAACCCAAACAGCCCCTCCTCCCCAGCCAGTCCGGGAAAAATCTTCCTTGGAGAAAAATGGAAAAAACTATTTATTTAACAAACAAGATGCCCACAAGCACAAAGAATGAATAATATTGTTATAAAAGAATAACGCCAATTAGAGTATAATAAAATTTATTGCCAGATTGCCAGTGAAAAAGTCGCAGGCACAAAATGGACAAAGCCAATGCTGACATTGACCAAAGTCAGGGAGGAGGAAATAGACAATGCCGGGCATTGGGTGAGACCCCATGAGGTGCTAGGCAGCACCTCCCTCCCCAGGTCTCACAGGGGTCTGCCTCCAGGCCCGCTGGTTTTATACTTTTTGGCTCAGTGTACAAGTCTGAACATGTTAAAGAGTCTAGATACAAGTCCGAGCATGTTACAAAGTCCAGGTATCGAGGGGAGCATGGAATCTCCCCAGGCTGGTGCCACTGCCTCTTCTGAATTTCCATAGCTTCTTTGTCTCTCCATGGTTCTTGCTGATAGAATCGCCGGGTGCTCAGCCAGTAGTGATGGGTTTAAGGCTTCCAAGAATCTCCTGATGGCTTGGCCGGATCCATTCTCTTGGGCTATCAGTTCTTATCAGATCTCAGCTGCACCTGGGTTCTGCTGTATTGGTATGTTAATGCTTTTGTCCCCTTCCTGGCTCCCCGGGAGGGCGGACAGACTCTCTGTGCTGAGGAGTGTCTTTGAGATTCCTAAGAACTGTATATTACACCGTTTCCCACAAAATACATGTATATAAAATATAACTCATAGACATAAGCCAGTATACATCAAGATTATGTGTACAGATTTCCTTGTAAAGCTATTAGTTCAGTGCCCCCCTGAGATAGTAGTTCCTTCTGAGGCTTTATAGACAAACTTATTACAAAGAACATATTCTTACACTTCACCAATATCACCAATATTACTTGAATTATTATATTCCAGGAACATGTGAAGTGTTCCCCTTCCCTCAGCCCCCCGAGATCAGCTGCTAGCTCAGATTTAGGGAGGTTAGGGTGAGGGGAATCTTCAGGATAGGGACATAAAACCAAAAGAGGCTCTTACCCTGAGATGTGTTCCAAGGCTTTATTCCAAGAAGGGGATCCCAGGGCGAAAGAGGCCCAACCCTGGAGGGAAAGGGGGTTTTATGCATTTCAGGGTAGGTGGCGGGGTTACCTATGGCCAAAGGCCATAGGTCAGAGTCAAGGGGCAGGTAGGGTTTCACAGGGAGGGGATACCAGAGGGAATACAACAAACATGAATTAATATTCACTACAAATATGAAACAATAAAACCTCTGGCCGCTCTGCAGAGAGCTGGCAAACAGAGACAGTCCTTGCCGTGGGTGCAGCTCAGCTCACTCAGTCTCTCACCAGTCCCACTCCCTCTGCAGCTCCAGGCCCGGCAGCCACAGGTGCCAGCCCTCGCTGCTCCTCTGGGGTTTTCAGTCCAGAGCAGATTGAAACAGTCCCAAGAAAAAGAGAAAAAAATAACCAGTCCAGGGAATTTCTCTGCCTCACCCAGCTAAAACTGACTAAGAGCACAGGAGATCTCTGCCCCACCGCTGTCCATGCCTCAGACGAACGCCGGAGCCAGGCCGTGTGGGAGTCAGGCAGTTTCTCAAAACAAACTGCGCTGCTGCTTCTTTCTCCCCCTTCACTCCCAGAACCATTTTAAAAGTACAGAAGTTAATATACAGCACAAACAACTAGGGATACAAGCATCATAAAGTCACCCTAGGACATGGACACAGCTGAAGTCCTTCAGCCGTACATGGGGCATCTTGGGTAAAACCTATTAGAAAGGTCAAAATGCTGTTGAGGAGTGAGTAAAAAAGTGTGAGAAACAGCCCTACGGACCCTAGGAAGGACTGGGGAGGAGATGCTTCAGGTACTAGAACAGAGATTTCCCTGCAGATCCTGGATACAGCCTGGTGGAGCAGGGGATTCTCTGCAGCCACTTGAGAAGAACATCCCAGAGGGGATATCCACACAGCAAACCACGGAGTGCCGTGTAAAAACAGCTATCCACACTGCAGCACCTGGAGGATCCATGCCAGAGAAGGTGGCAGGCTCTGAAGGAAGCTGCAGCCTGTGGAGGGCCCTTGCTGGAGCACTGAAAACCTGCATGGAGGAAGGAGCATCAGAGATGAATAACTGAACTTTACGGACTGACCACAGGCCCCATTCCCCACCCTGTCTGCACCATGTAGAGGGACAAAGGAGTGGGAATAAAGAAATCTGGAAAAAAGAGTGAAGGGTATGTGGGAAAGTGCCCTTTTTAATTTTGTCCTAATTCTCGCCATTCAAATCTATTTTAATTGGCAATAAGTTTTTTCCCAAATCAAGTTTGTTTTGCCAGTGATGGTAAACAATAAGAGACTCCCTCTTTTTCTCTTGAACCATAAGTTTAAAAATCTTATTTTCTCCCCTTATCTTGTTGTGGGAGGGAGGGGGGGGAATGAAGTGAGCATCTGGCAGTTGGTCAAGGTTAACCCAACAAGCTATTTTGCAGTCAGATACATAAGCAACATATGTTGAAAAAAAGACAAGGGTACACATATTGCAGGAGAATTTCTGTGTCCCATTTTAGTCATAGGAAAAGTGCAGGAGATACAGATTTAAAAAAAATCTGTACAAGTACAGATTGCAGTGTCCATCAACAAAAGCTACATGGCATGAGCTCTTGCAATGTGTCTCATTGCTGTGTTGTCATGTAGCTGCCTGCCTATGGAGATCAAGGCAAAATCTGGTATTGACAACGGTTGTGCTGTTGTCCTCCTTGGAGCCTCTTCTAAACTTGAGCATTCTTTAAACTTGAGCATACAGGCATTGCAGCTGCTCTTTCCTGCATCTAATGACCTCTGTACAGTCACATTTTTCTAGTCATAATCTATCTGCTGGCTCTTACAGCATACTCCCATGAGCTTACCAGTATTCAGCATTCATAATATTTCCTTTAATCAGAGAACAGTATTTTGCTATCTGTGAGCTCCAGATTCCCCAAGAATCAGTTTTCAGTGCTCTAGTTCTTTGTTCCCTCATTTCTGCTGGGTATTTTCAGCTAATCACTTTAAACTCGTACAGTGACTGAATACATGATTTTTCTCTTAATGCATCAGATACTCCATTGCTCTAAAGTACTCTTGCTTAACCGAAAAACTATTCTGGCTGCTGAGTCTCAAATACTCCTCATCTGGAAATTACATGTCCAGCAGCCCTCATAGCAAAACCAGATTTCCCATTTTCTGAAATGAATGATGATATGGAAACTGCATTAAATGAAGAGACAGAATCAATAAATTTCACAATAAATGTAATTGAAAGAAATGTAATTCACAGCGGCTCCTGCTATCTTTAGAACGTTGTTACTTGTCAGTAGGGATGTGGACATATTTAATGGGAACAAACAAACTAAATGACTTTGAATATTTGTTATCTCTTACAGTGTCATAATAAAAATTAAAGAGATTTTAATGATTTAAAATCCCCAAGGTCTGTAGCTGGTTGCAATAGCTTGTTCAACATATCCTATCTTCTGTCATGTCCAAAATAATTTCAAAACAAACATCGCTTTCCAAAATATTTATATTAAATGGTAGGTGAATAGGAAAGTTCTATAGCATTCCACTGAATTTTGCCAGTTCATCATGATTTGCTTTTGCAAGTTATTAAGACACACTCCATCAGTAGATTGAGTACTTCCATAGGATCTCAGGATTATGTTTCCCAAAAATGCTGAAAATTGCCTAGCTCAACTATTCTGAATAATTTTTCCATAGCACTTAATTTGACATGATCAAAACCTATGGTTTGTGAAGGAAACTGGAGCTTCTTTTCTCATCCCCCAAAATATCACTTGCCAACACCAAGAAAATTCTCAATTAGTAAAAAATTTGATACAGTAATGGTTAAATATTTAATCTTGAAGCTTTTTTTCCAAATGGAAACTTTCTGTATTTGAGAATAAACATTTTATTTGAATGTATCGAGATGAACTCTGCTACAAGATAATTCACTCTCAAACTTAGTTTTTATTGTGAGCTGTATCACTTCACTGGAATTCAGGTAGAGGTTGGCTCTTACCTGATCCACTGACATTCTTGAGCCTCTTATGATGGCACTTAACAGGAAACCTGACTTGCATCAGTAGTGCAGGCCTGACCTGACTGGAGAAAAGGAAAACCTGAATGATTATTATGTGGCACACTGAGAAAATATAATTTGTCACCCAAACACTGAAGAAGTATTATTTCAATTTTGATAGTAGGTTGTTGTGAGGTTTTTTAATAAGTTTTTATTTCTCACAAGTATAATTAGGAAATTCCAACAGAAAATGCTCAGCAGCCTATATTATTTATACTATTGTTTAGAAAAGCTAAAAACACAACCTAAAATTTTATTCTGAAAATGCGGCAAAAAGTAGCAATTAGGATCCCACGCAGAAATCCATCCACAAAACAAAACTCCCTTGGGATAACCTTGCAAAATAATGTTTCTCATATGCCAGATTCCTGGATCATATCTTGGGACATTTTTCTTTGGGAAGTACAATATTTATTAGGGGAACAAGAACTATCTATTTATGCTGTTAGATACTTCAATCGCCGTTTAGAACATTTTTAAATTTACTTCTCCACTAATGATGTCTTTTGTCCCCCCTTGCTCCTCTATTTATGTGGTTCCAATCAGTTCTTATTGTCTTGGGTCAGCAGAGTCAGCAGTTTGGGTCAGATAAACACCAGTGAAAGTGCTGCAAGGTCTCACTTGAGAGCATTCCCATTTCTCATGGTATAAGAATTATAACTTGTATTTAGCATTGCCTTGGGAAACCTTGCTGGAATCACTGTTTCTCTGTGAAGTTTAACACAAAAGTTCTCAATCTTACATCACTGGCATTACAGCCAGATGCATCTCTCTATCACTTCATTGCAAATAAACCCCTGCACTTACACCTCCAGTCTAAAAAGAAATCAGTATCATACGGTGCCACAGTCGATATATGTGGTAGTCGACATAGACACTGTACTCGCACTTGAGGCACTTCATTGGAATCATCAGAAGGCTTCAAGCATCAGTACCTTGTTATTCAAAAGTCTCCCATATCTTTTCTCTGTATCCCCCAAGAGCAGCTCCACACAGCTCTGGCTCTGTCTCTCCTTCCATTCTGGCTCGCTCCTTCCTGACCCTGGCATGGCCACCTAACCCTGTCTGTCCTACATACAGTATCTTACCTTTTCTGTTCCTTTGCACAACCTCCTGTCCCTAGGTCTTCACAGCACAGCCAGCAGACTCCAACTAACTCCTGCGAGTTAACTCACTCTTTATCATGCCCATAGCTGTGAGGGCAAGGCTGTTTCTACTCAAGGATAAATAACACAGGTGTAAGATATCAGAGGGGAGACTGCCTTCAGCAGCATCTCCTTTTGTGTCCCCACAATACGGGTCCTCAAAGAGCACAGATACTATAGTGGATCTGCTCACTCCAGGACCTGGAGCACTGGTCCTGCCAGCTCACCTGCCACATAATGTGGGACTGAAATTTGTGCCAGGACAACCTAATCTCCTCCCATGGCTGTCATTGATTCACTACCTGCCAAGTTGAAATATAAACCAAATCTTCACTGATCTTTTCCAAAAATTGCAATTCAGATGAAAGTATTTGCACACCATCTCACTTTGCCCCAAAAATACTACCAGTGGTTTCTTGTTTTATGGAACCTCAGACAGAAACAGCTCTGGGCCACTCTTCTCTTTGCACACCAGAATGAATTACTATGGAAGCTTCTGAGCTTCAAAGTTCGAGAAATTATTAGCGTACATGAAAGCTTATGTTTTAATTTCAGATCTAAATTATATTTAGGCAAAGAAGGAAGATGGGGAATATAGAGTTTCCTACGTATGTGCTCTGTGCCATTTACTCTCTGTACCTGGCATTGACTGCTGAAACAATCTGAACTGGCTAAAACTGAATGGACCAGTTGCCTCCTACAGTTTTCAGCTGATGTGTTTTCATATTATATATGATCCATTTCTCTCATGCTTAAAACTTCCTCTAATATTCAGTTTGTTTTTGTATCATGCTTGCAAAATTATAGCTTTTCAGTATAGAAAAGTGTTCAAGAACTTCATGTTGCGGAGCTTTATGGTTTTAATTCTCTTCGTGCAAATGCTACAGTCCTTTTGACCTACTTCCTCATCTCTTCAGATTTTCTATCTCTGTTTTTTCCAGTGTCAGAAGTTATTTACATTTCTCATCAGTTTCTAAATTTTCAAAATCTAGATTCCTCTTCTCAGTTCCCGTATTGTCTGAAAAAATCTTTTGCAATTACTCGTTTATCAAGAATTTTCAGTTCTGCTATTAGATGATGTTCTATTAAAAAGATAAGTATATATCAAGCAGAAACTAAATAGTCCAGAAATAAAAAGTCCCTTTCAGTCTGGAGGAAAATTGTTTAATCAGAAGTGAAAAGTGCTTCACCTAAAGCGACTGACTCTCATTCTCTCAAAACACTTTTCTGTAGTTGATTTCTTAGAAGACTAGGGAAAGAACATAGACATTTCTCTCAGACAATACTTCATAATTGCTGTAATTAATACTGTGATCTGGTATTAGAAAAAAGAAAAAGTCAGTGTGATAAAAATTTTAGGAAAGTACACAATCCCACAGAATTTGAGCAGGAAATAGGTTTACTCTTGGTATTTAAATATTTCCTCATACCTTTTGCATGTATACTATTTTAGAACAGATGTAAATACCACTCATTAAAAAAAAAACCTAAAAAAAAGGTGAGAAAAATAAGATCTAATTAACTTATAAGCCTTTGGGGGTGAAATTATTTTACAGTGTGACAGGATAACTAGAGTAGTAACCCAGAAAACATGGTCTTGTGTATTTTCCTTTGCAGATAAATGATGAGTCTGCTTTTTTTCCACATATGTAATAAAATACCTGCATTAATTCATGTTGACATACATTACTGGGAACAAACGAAAATCTTAATCTTGTGGGAAATGAGCAGACATAACTCACAGCATATCTGCCAGCTTTAATCTAATTTGAATACCATCTTTGTTAATAGTCCCTTGGGGCACACAATTTCAAACTATCCATTCTGAATTAAAATGAATAGGGGTAGGTTTTGAATCATGTTCTCTGTTTTTCTGCTTGCAGCATATAGAGGAATATGTCTTAGAAATGAGTTTATGTAAGATAAATATTTGAGAACACAGTTGTGTGTTCAGTTCCAGAAATTAAATATGAAGAACAGATCCCATGAACAGTTCTGTACCAAAGAGCAACTTCAGCTCATGCATATCTCTCTGCAACAAGCAGTTCTAGCATTATACCCATGGAAAACTGCCGATGTCAGAATTACTTACTCTTTTGCAAAACTTCCTGACAAACCACTCCTGGAGCTAGCCCACCCAAATTTCAGTGTCAAACCCAACACAGGAAGAAACTCAGGTCATTAGAGAAAAAGGCAGAATACCAGAGAGACCACAGTGCTGAAAAGGACCTCAGGTGTTCCCTTTTGTTCATCCTGATGCCCAAGGCATAATCAACTCTACCTGTGTCAATCTTGGCAAGTGCTGTGTCAGTCTCTTCTTCAGGACCTTCACTGACCACAGCTTTCCCAGGCAATCCTGTGTATGATAATGGTGGGAGGTCTTTCTTCCCGCACACCTCAAAATAGCAGATTTGAGTCTTTGCTGCATTTAAACTCATTACTTTGTGGCCTACTGCGACCTCTGAGTTATCTCCAATTAGTACCCATCAATTTTCTGAAAGAGTGCTCTGCTTCAGCTGAAGTGCTCTCAGTGATAAGCGAAACAGGATTGCTCTGTGCTCTTCTTTATACACCCTGATAATATGTTTACCTTTTAAACAACACTACGAAAGACCTTCAGTTCATGATGCTCCTCAACAACTTCAGACCCATTTTTGAGCAGGACTCTTCCAGATAGTTGGCTTCCATTCTACATCTTTAACAGATTATTTTTCTTGTTTAGTTGTTCTACTCTTCATTTGCCCATATTGTTCTCCTAGATCGTATCTTCATGCCATTTACAATTTAATGATCACATTTTCTGTTGTAGCATTCAGATATTAATAAAACTTGAAGAGGAGCTAGGCAGTAGGAGAACTCACATAACTCCCCTGAACATACCCTTCATCATGATGTAGTCAACTGGTTCTGCACCCTCCCTGTAAGAATTTCACCAAGACTGTGTTTCTTGTATAATTTATGGGTAGGTCATATGAGGATATCAATACTATTATTAAAGGCAAGATGGAAGATCAAAGTGACTTCTTTCCTCTGTCTGGCCTGACATCCTTTGCAGAAGGAAATCAGTTTAGATTGACAAAATTCATACTTAAAAAACCCCCAAACTTGTTGTCATGTTGGATGCCATCTGCATGTAACTTCTTCCTTATTTTCCAGATAGCTGCAAACATTTTATCATCTCCTTAAGAAATATTAATTCTATTTGTCACTTCATCACAGATGGCTTGTTTAATGGTAAAAAAAGGCATGAAACACCTTCATGCTCAAATTCACCTACAAGTTATTTGAATAGAGTATACCTTGCTATTTCGTCTAAAAGAAATTAACAGAGAAAATTGAAGAACTGTTTCAAAGTATTATATTAAGTCAATAATAGAATGAACGCTTTTTCTTCCCAAAGTAGTTGCTTGATAGTTGCATCTAATTTCACGCCCTTTTTTGCTTTGCTGGGGTTTTATTTTTGTTATGTTTGTTTTATTATGTTTGTTTTATTCTTTGGGTTTTTTTTTTTCCCATTGTGTTTACATGTTCCTGCTGCTTTTTTAAATTTAATTTTGGATATGATATCTACCATCCACCAGTCTTTAAAATTCCTTCGTTGGGGTGAAGTCAATGAGAATTTTGTACTTTAACCAAGTTTATCTCTTATAACTTCTTAAGTCTCTGTCTAGGGTAAATTATGACCCTAGTATTTTTCCTTTAATCTTTGCTTTATCTCTTAATCCTAGTTCTCATTAGACAGTGACTACAAATTTTCTCTCAGCATTGAAATCTACCTAATTCTTTATATAACACTTTATCTCCCTCATTATTTCAATGGACACAGTTCCATGGTCATTCTTTGTCCTTCTGAAAAATCATATTTTTAATGTCAGTTTTTCAGTCCCTTTTCCTGTATACTGTTCATCAGCATATATAAATAAATAGCCTGACCTCTAATTTCTAATTTTTCTTGTCTTTTGATTTTATTCTGAATAATCCTTACCTCCTCCCACTCAAGAAATCTTCATACTCTTATTCAAATTTCTCTTTTAATTCCTTACTATGAACTTCTGTCACTCACACTGCTTTTTCCCCTCCAATTTCTGCTTAAAGCTTTTCTTGATAGATAAGTTGTACCCTTATAGAAAATAGACTGTTTTCTTTTTTCTTGAGTTTTTTTTTCCATGTACAAGAGTATGTGGAATATCATCTCTATGGTCACAAGGAGCAAAGGTGTCCTGGAATACATTAATTACTCCAGAATACCTAGATTCATAAGCCGTTGTAATCTTTAAGTAGGAAAACAAACACATATTCCATACTAACCTCCTGCCTTCCCAGATTTATACCCATGTTTGATCCAAGACTGGTCCCTGAAAGTAACTATAAGACACAAATAGAAGGGCTCATGGAGTTGTGATCACTGTGAGAGATGAACTTCACCCACTTTATAGTAATTTGTAAGAGCTGAGTCCTTTGGGATCAGCACACTCCAGATGTCAACTGGAGTAGGCAGATGAGGTCTTTAGGAGGAAGTTGCCAACCTCTTCTACTTTTTTTTTCTGTTTCTCTTTGGAATGGAGGCTGTGAATATTAAAGATCTGATTGTCATTTATTGCACTTCCAATGACACTTGGCCATCACTTGCAGGTAGAACACAGTCCTACCTCGATAATGAAAGAGCATCAATTTCCAGCTGAGACCAGCAGCCAGCTTGTCCCTTGTGGAATGTCCACTTCATAGCTGGTGCTGTTACGGACCCTGAGCTGTAAATCTTCCATAGATTCTGGTCAATGCTGTTGTGGCATGGGTGGTCTCTGCATTTTAACAAGCAAGTAAGAGATAAAAAGATAACAAGTATGATTGCATAGCACAGCTGTGTGGGCTTTTTTTTTTCTTCCCTAGAATTTCAATAAAATAGGGAATCCAAAACCAAAAAAGCTCCAAAAGTGAAAGAACCCCTCCCAACAAACACACACAAATTTCTGCATGTCTATTCAAACTACTATTGAAAAGCAAATGACTAGCCTGTCTCTTATTCCATCTCCTCCAGGACATAAAATAGCAGTTTTAAGACTCCATTTGAGTTAGTTGTTAGCCTTTGAGGCCACTGTAATGCTGACACAGCAGAAAAAGAAAGTAAAAAGAAGGAATGTGGCCACTAAGTTAGGCTGAGTCCTTTGAGGGAGTGAGATACAAACTCCTGAAAATGCTCTGGACCTTAATCGTCATTGCCTGGAATTGACATCTTTGAGGGTCAGATCATCATGACTCAAACCTTATGTGCTCTAACAAATGTCACTGGGTCTCAATGACAGACAGAATTTGATTTCTGAAGTTTCCAAGTTCAGTGGAAAATATGGGAAAGAGTGAGAACAAGTGTCATAATTCAAATCTTAATATTTGCATGCCTTTTTGAAAATTTTGATGAGGCCTAACCTTGTGGTTCTTGGCCTTTTATGAAAACTTACATGCTCAAGTTAAAGGAGCAAAAATTCTGGATATTTCTCCAGTTGTGGCTATCATTACACCAACCATAAAAAAGTTAATTCCAGCAAAATTTCAGTCTTGTCTTCTAAATAATGCAGAATACCAGCTGTATGTTGTGCAGTGTTATTCATCAGCTGTGAGAATCGTTTTGCCTTTGAGCACTTTTCTCCCATGAACTCTTCCTTTCAGAAATAGGCAGAAATCAGTACATGTTCAGAATAGATCATTAAAGAAGTATTCTAAAAATGAAAAAAAAACCCAATAATTCCTAAGAAGAATGCACTTATGTCAATTTGATAATACATGGAGAGTTTAATAAAATCTTTTCCAGTTTCTAACTTATTCTGTGATAACAAAAATTATAACGTAAGCTGAAGTGAGTGAATTGCTATATAAAAGAAAATCCTCCCTCATTCTAATAATTTTCATAGATTCAGAATGATTGTTTCTTTCTTTGATTTTAAGAATTATTTTTTTCTGTATTAAACATGGATTTTTTGAGTAAAGTTAAAAGAAGTCATGTAAACATATTGAAAATATGCATCATTATGACATTTTGAGACTAATTTTTCTGACATGCACAAACCAGTCCAAAGTTTGAATGGTCCTTTTGGGCCTAATTTAATAACATACTATAATGAAATCATTGTAAGCACATCAGCATTCATAAATATGAGAAAGGTATCTTTTATGTGTTGCAGTAATAGCTACTACACTTTATGTGAACAAGATGACCTGTGGGGTTTTTTTTTATTAGAGAGATCATCTCTCTCTCGTTGAGTCAGACACAGAAGTTACATATTGCATGCATTTTTCAGATTTAGCACGTATGTAATATTTCAAAGACCAAATGTCTGTAGCTACAAATTCAGAAGCTATCAAATTGCTAGATTTGGAATACGTAATCTACCTTTTCATGGCAGTCTCCAAGATACAGGATTTAGGAATATTTCTGTCCTACTACAATGACAAAATCATAGCAAACTCAGCGATACTATGTATTTATGTCTAGGTTTGGAAAGACAGGAATCTGCCAGGGAAAGCTGGAGTTTCCCTTAGAATGGAGAATGTAAACTCCTCACCTCCTCCAAATTATAATTTTGCAATTAAGGGCTTTCAGGCAAAGATTTGGGAATAGGAATAACAGTTCTTTACTAGGAATATTAACAATACAAATGTAGTAGAAAACAAAACCACCCAACCAACCAAACAAAAATCCTGGAAAACCCTGACAGAGTCAGGGCTACAGCCTGACACCCTGTGGGTCAGGGTATTGGAAGCAGTCTAAAAGTGAGTCCTCCTGGAGTGGCAGATGTGGTTCTGTTGGAATAGAGATGATCCTGTAGAAAAGGGTCCAGTGATGGTGAGAAGGGTCCAGCCTTCCTCCAGGTGTCCAGTGAAGCCAGATACCTCGTGTTCCTACATCTCAGTTTTTATCCAGGTAGGAATGGTTGGCTCCCCCCACTGGGTGGAGCATCTCACAATGGGATGATGGAATGTGGATGTATAGCTTGGGGATGACTGCTTGGGGATGTGTTAATGGCCCATTAGCAGAACATATCTCCCTGGAGGGAGGACAAAGAGATAAGAAACACTGCCCCACCTGGTTTTAACAATTGGCCCATTATCATAAGGCACCCGCCCCTCCTCCTCCCAGAGTTACAAGAGACGAAGAAAAAAAAACAAAACCTCCCCAACTGCTTTCACTGTTGAAATAGAATACACATTTTTGGTTCCATAACCCAAGACAATTTATAAGACCAGGTAACACTTCAAAACACAGTTACAGTACATGATGGATTTACCACGAAAGGACAATTTGCAACATTCAGCTTTCCAATTTTTATTTATTCAAGACAACTGTGAATGACAATTAAGCACTCACTGTGTGTGACCTTGGAATCTGCATGAATTTATGCTTAAAGGCTGAATAGTAGCATCTCCAAGATGAAGCCTGTAATTTTAAAAGTATTAGTAGTGAGCTAATTTGAAACATGCCTTTCCCACAGAAGAATTTTCTAAGCTCTTGAGAAGCAAAATTAAATTTCTGGCCACTCTTTCATTTGCATTTCCATACTCTGACAGTTTACATAATTGGATTATTTCTAAAATAAAGAAGACAATCATATTTTATTTAAGCAATGGGAAGTGGAAAGACTTATAAAGTCTTTAGAAAGTCTACAGTAGCAAACTGAAAATAAAAACCAGCTTTCAATTCTAATTTTTCTAAGAAAATTCTCTGTAGATAAATGTTATCTGTTTAATGGAATTTGCTTTAAAAGATGCCTACATTCTAGTAAAGTTACTTTGGAGAAAGATGTCCCATAGTGTTCAGCACTTTCAGGTCTTTTTCAAAGTAGATGTCTTAAAAAAATAGAATGAGTGGCCAGAAAGCCATATCAGGGAATTTTGACATTTGGACCTCTTTGGCCCACTGCACGACTAACTCCAACTAGTTTCTTTCATTCTCTTTGGCCTGCTGCTTATGGCAGCCATCCTACAGTTTTGGATGTTTAAACAGCTCCAGCACAGATAATCTTCAAGAGCTGGTTTCTCTTAGTCAATTAGCACCCTATTCAACTACCACTGAGCTGGAGTCAGTGAGTTAGTCTTAATCTGGTATAATTTTCTTTTTTGTTAAACTAAGTAAGCGTCTCACCATGTAACATTTTCTCCAGCCCTTTTTCTTCTGGCTTTTATGCAATTTCTTTTGATTTTAGAAAGGAGGGAAAATTGGAAAAAAATCCACAACAAACCAAACCAACAATACAGATTCCAAAAGAGATTAGGGGACAATTGAGTTGCTGTCCTACATTAGTGAGCTGCAGTGTGCCATTGCTAGATGCCCATGGACTGTTGAGTATGTCATTCTTGGAGGGAACAAACAGACATTTCAGTTCTGTTCTTTCAATGTCAAGTCAGTTCCTGGATTCTTCTGTAAGTATTTGGTAATGGAGAGGGACACAGGGAGGGAAGGGGTTACTGACAGAAGTGCTCCCATAAGGATATGCATACACACCTCTGCAGCATATGCTTATTGTGTGGGAGGTGCTGTCAGCTGCAGATAACCCATTAGTTTTGGATAAGAGAGAGGCTAAAAGAGCTGGTTTTGCTCATCCTGAACTTTGAGGGTTGTATATTCCATTTCTACTCAAAATATTTTTCTGGTCAGTTTCTTGAGGAAAATAATGAAAATTAAATGGTGTTATCACTCTTTTAATGTCTTTTTCATGCTGCTTCAAAATTTGTTTCTCCATTTTTAAGTAATGAAAATCAAAATTCCCAATAAGATAGTTTTTCAAAATTAATTTATTGATTTCAGTGCTCAAGTATGAAACCAGTTTTAAGTTGGTATTTTGAATTTTTTTTTCTCTCATTTACAGCTTTGTCTGAAGGTTCTCATGAAAAGGACTTTGTTTTGAGTCAGGACATGATAATAAATCGATGAAAAATAATTCAGGAATTACTATTTTAAAGAAAAGAGAGTAATAATGCTTTTTCCACATCTGCAGCAATGATTTTATTATACTTCATTACTATGCAATGTCATCCCTGCAGGCTTTGGTAAATAATTCTGCTTGGAATATTCTTGATGTTAATCAAAACACTTGTCTTGTTCATGTCTCTTGCAGGAAGTATTCATGATTGGAAATAGCTTTAAATTTTGACCATACCTCTTATTATTTGCCTCTTTATCTTCCTCTCTTCTCTTCCTGTGTATCTCAGTACACACACACAAAAAAAGAATTGTACTGGATTTTGAGATACAGAGACAGAACCACAGGCAAACTGGATAAGACAAGTTCTAGATGTCATTTAAAAAGACACAGATATATTTGCAAAGTAAATGCCTGTATTCACAAGTGTTTTGTCCAAACAAAACATGAATACAAGGTATTCAATACAAACATGACAGACCAGTGAAATAATTAAGGAGGTACATATGGCACTTATAGAGCAATCTGATGTTCAGCTAGCATTTCAGAAGTAAGGAACTGAAATCTAACAGATCTGATCAGCTTGTTTAAGCACTGCTCATGGTAATTAGCAGTTTGACATTATTTTCTGGGAGATACTGTGCCTACTAGCCACAGTACAATGAAAAGAAACCTGTGTAAACCTCCAGGGAAGTAACATATCATCAAAAAGGAAAAAGGGCATGTAGATAACATTAACTTCTTCTCATGGAAAGAAGACATTAACATTCAATTCCTACATCTCCTAAAAACAAAAACATAAAAGAGAAAATGTTCTGGGTTTTTTAACGGTTGACTGATATGACTTATCTTCATCCTTTGAAACACTCTTTTATTACAGTTATATATAAAACCCCCTCCACAGTTTTTATAAAGAAAATGATGATTTTTCTGTGCCAATCTTTTGTTATCTTTACACCCTTCAGAGCTGTAATCTTATTAGTGATTGCTTATGGAATTACTTTACAGCACTACTCAGAAAAACAGGATGCACAACTAAAATGACTTATGAGGGAGATAAGAAAATCATAACTTGCTTGATGCAAGATGTTATTGCCCTAACGTGGTGTCCTGCTGTTGACTTTTCTCTCATATTGTCACCAGTGCTTCCCAAACTGAATGACATTTCCCTATTAATACCAGTGAGTGTTGGTAAGACGGGCAGCAGGGTAGAGAAAGAAAAAATTTCTTCTCCCACTATTCCCCTGATTTCGTTTTTCCTTTTAAAACATATCTTTCTGTAGTCAACATTCCCATTTGTGCAGCAGAAAAGTCAATATGGGGAAAACCCCCACCCTTTAGCTTAATGGAAGATTCTATTTCTTTGCAATTTTTGAAACATTGCTTAGAATTTCAATATTATGAGATGGAAATTCCTTCTTCTGGACACTTCTAACTTCCCTCATTTATCATTCGTTCAGAGTAAGGAGGTAATAGGTAGGAAATGCAATCTTGTAGTTAGAGGTCCAAAGAACAATGTATTTTGAATCTAAATATACTGAAATATATGCAACACTTCTTAAGGTGTTTTTACAGCTCTGCATATTCCACAGTGATTTGGGAAATAGAAAAAGAATATTCAGCCTGCTGTATTTACAGTGAGCCTCTAGGAAAGCCATTCCTCCATTTCTTTCCAGTTATTCACTAAGAAAAGTGACCATAATCAGATCTCTTATATTTCAAAAAACTAGTTACTTGGCAACTGTGACTGTGATTCTAGACTGCAGAATATATGTGCATTTTAGGTGATTTCCCCAGGTGCTCAGCAATATGTTTTTATTTTCTGAGTGAGAACTGGGATTGCAAAAGCACTTCCTGTGGAAATAAATTAAATTCATCCCCCTTCTTCTGCCAAAGTATACCATAAATTGCTCATATGGTTATTGTGTTCTCAAGGGCAATATATGGAACAATATATGCAATATTTCAGTTTAAATGTGAGCTTAACACCAGAAGAGTTGGCAAGCAATGCTTGCTCTAGTAGGGCAGAAAGTTACTGACAGTTGAGTTGGAGTACTGATTAGTACTGAATAGGAAATACAAAAAAAATTTCTCAGAGAAATAATGTACCCTTGATTCTCCCATGCTTCCTCCACTGTGTTGTAACGTACAAAACCCAGCACCAGCGAAAGATACAGATAAATTCTCTGGTGCACGTATTACTCAATCTGTTTAAGTGGCAGAACTGGAACTTCAATAAATAGCAATGAATTATGAAACATAAATTTCTTTGTTAAAAATAAATAAATTCAGGCTTCTGTGTACTTTTGCTTACTCCACTGAGCCTCTTTTATAAGATGTATTTGTGGCTTGGGAGTAGGATGGACACAGTGTGCAGAGATACTGTCAGTGTTCAGCTAACTCTAGCCCAGGGTGTAATTTTATTACTATAATAGAGCTGAAAGTCTTTCACTAGACTTATTTAGTGTAGGGGTTAAGTCAGTATAAAGCATTTAAGTGCATTTTCATAATATCATTTATCTTCCTCGCTTGTACAAGAGACGTGTAAGCAAGACAAAAACATGACTGCTTTAAAACTGCATACGTGTTTTAATTTCATACAGAAGGGACCTGAAGAGGCACTTAAAATATTGAATGTCCGGTGTTGAAAGGAAACAGATTTCAAGGTAAACATGATGCATTATCACTTCAGGATTAGTGAATTTCAAAGATTCCTAGTCCACAAGCTGTGAAGAAAAACAATGCCAAGCCCTCTAAAAGACATTTCACTTACTGCCCTAATATTTAGACAGACAAGCATCTCAGGAGAAATTATGGAAGAACACTTCTAAGAGTTTTTCATTTGCAGTAGAATGGAGTGACTACTTAACTACTGTTATTTGAGCATTCTGTTTCAAGTTGCCCAAACATGCAGTCCTCTTATATTGCAGCATACAGTGTATAGTATATATCACTGTAGAAGTGCTAGAAGATATATAAGTGTACATTCTAAAAACAAAGATCAGTCATAACCTCCTTATTAAAAACATTATCTATTTTGTTCAGGTAATATATATTTCACAATTTAATCTTGGTGTTTACAAAAGTTGTCACTGGGTTTGAGTCGTGTTTCCTAGCTTCCTATAAGCTCCTGATTTTTGCTAGTGGTCAAGGCATATGTTTTAGAGTTTTATCATACTTTTTGTCAAAATCTGTGTCATGCTCTTGACCACACCAATTCATTCATTGAACTTCAGTTTTCTTATCTGTAAAATATGTCAAACAAACACTGCAGTTTTAAAATATTATTCATAGCTTTGAAAGTATAGACAAGTACAAAATTTTAATTTTTACTTACAAATTTTGAAGTTAAATCTGTGTTCAGTAATTCATAAAATGAGAAGGAACTAGTAGAACTTTGCTCTTAACTCATATAATACAAGATATAAGAATTCATCTAGCTACTTTTTTATTATGGTCCTTTGCTTAAATTTACCTGCCCTGTCCTCTCCTGTGGTCTCAACCTACTTTTCTTGTTTTAGCATCTAGGGTTTCTTCTTGTCACATATTTGCTATTATTTATCTGTATTTTCTCCTTGTAACTTACCTTTTGTATATAAGGTATTCTATTTGATAAACCCTCTGGCGGCAACCCTAATGTCTTAAATTCCTCACCCCTCAAAGTTTTGAAGGCCAGGCTGGATGGGGCTCTAAGGAATCCCGTCTAGTGGAAGGTGTCCCTGCCCATGGCAAGGTATTGGAACTGAATTACCTTTAAGGTCTCCTCCAACCCAGACCAATCTATGGTTCTAAGACCCCTTCAGAAAATAGAAAATGGTTCATCATGTACTATAGTTTCAAAATTTTTGTGATGTGATTTTGATCAGAAGGACCAAATCAAAAGTTAGATAGATCAGGACAACACAAGGTTGCCTGAAGTTTTTCGCTCATTCTATACTGCTTTCTTTCTATTCTGCCTATGCTACTGCTCAGGGTCAAAAACTATATCAGACAAGTTCAGACAAGGTTTTGTTTTGCCAGCTTAGTTTAGTTTGTTTAGGCTTTTTTGTGTTTTGAGGGTGATCTTTCTTGTCGTTTTTTTTTTTGGGGGGGGGCTTTTTTTTTTCTTTTTTTTTTTTTTTTAATAAGAATGGATGAAGTTGGTTGGTTGGTTGGTTGGTTGGTTGGTTGGTTGGTTGGGTTTTTTAACTGTGATTGGAATGATTTCATTTATTCATTCATTTGTAATGTTAGATGCTTTTGGCTCCATGGGTAAAATGAAAAGTATGTTAAAATTTGTGTCAAAATCTCAGGATAATGAGTGGACCAGAATTTTGCCAAGGAGTATACCTATGCATAGCTCTAAAGGAACCTTAAGAACTAATCAGCATGAAACACTTTTAAAGTGACTTATCCTTAAATATGGAAGTAATCTAAGTTACTGAGACATCTTCAGCATCGGTCATGTAAAGAATGGATGTATTGCATGGATGCACGTGTGTGTGTGTGTGTGTGTGTGTGTGTGTACACCTGTGTCTACATTCCTTCATATGTGGCTGTTAGCCACTTGAGCTGGAGGATGAAAACTTAGTTGGAGATGGCTAAGTTCCTCACTTTATAAAGATGACCTTTTATTAATGCAGAAGGGATGTCATCTGAAGAAGCCAATGCTAGAGCAAATTTCCTATAGAGGGTGAAGGATCTGATCAATGTGTCAAAATGGTTCTTTACATCTGCAAATGTAAATATTGTGAAATATGCCAAATTTATTATTCATACTTCTAAAGTACTGTGGGCCATTGGTAGATTCATCCAAATGCAGAGCAGCAAAAAGGAAATTTGGTGCAGATTTGATAGATGTGGTGTGCAGCATACACCAGAAACATTTCACCTTGCAGTGTGATCATAACCCTCACCCCTCCCTAAATTGTTTTCAGACAGAAGAATGAAGTTTTACTTTCTGTGGTAAAATATCCCTTTTTGCAAGTATCTGAAACATAGACAAGGCCATCAGGCAACACAGCATGATTCTGAAACACAGAGAATGAAATTTTATAAATTCTGTTCTGAGGACTATAAACCTTTGTAAAGAACTGGAAGAGAGAAAGGCAGTAAAAAAACCTTACAAAATAAAAGTGACATGGGTTTTAATTTTTTTGTTTTTATATTGTCTGTCAGATGCAAGAAATTCTTTCTGGTTTTATGTCTATAAATATAAATATGTAAATCCCACAGAGATAACCTCTTCTACACTACAAGAAAATTCCTAGACTTCCTTATTTCTTAACCCCTCACTGCTGCCCATCACTCCTGCCTCTTGACACTTTAAGTGCATGTCTTTCTCCCACCACCTTTTCCTCAAAAAACTTAGGTGGTCAGACACCTACAACATTACTTTTCTATGTGATATTTGTTGCAGTGTTCTTGAATTGGTACAGAGCAGGAGAATGGAAAGCAGAATGGTTTATGTAACTTGTGCTCACTGACATGATTTACTGATGTCATCACTGTCATCTTTTTTGCCATGCTAATCCTGACCCTACAAAAGAAGCAGTAAACAGGTTTTATGCCCTGCTAATGGGGCTATTTTATGGTTTCTTCCTGCTGGCATCATTCCTAATGATGCTGAAGGGCCGGGTGATCACACGTTTGGTTGGGTTTCTCTGCCTCTGCTCTGGCCCCAGTTCTTATCTGTATGTTTGAGATACCTGTCCTCAAACAAATCCCACAAGTAAAGCCATAAAGAATATTGAAAGATGTAGCTCCCCCAAAAGGAGAAAACCAGGCTTATTTAGAACATTTAAAGTTTTCACAAAACAGATATGCCAAATGCACGACAAAGTAACCCACTAGTCTGCCAGACTCAATCCCTGTCAAGGCAGTTTGTAAGGGAGGTCTTGTGCAGAAATTTGTTGGGCTGTCAGGTTCATGGAGCTTCTGAAAACAATGGCAGCTGTAGATCCCATTCCAATGGGCAAAAAATTATTCCCTTTGTATTTTTTGGTGTGAATAATGTGTTGGATTTTCCATAGGAACTTATCTAACAGGACATTCTCAATTTACTTCTAATTATTTATAGCTTTCCCCTAAATAAGAGATTTAAGTGCTAAATCTATCATTCAAGGGCATTATGTGAATTAGCAATGTTGTCTGGAGATGCTTGGGCTCATAAAACCACACGAAAATGTACTCCTCTGTACTAGCTGTTCTCATCTGTGAAAAGGATAAAACCAACAATATTTTGTCACTAAATAAATTACACAACTATAATTTGGAAGCTGCCAATAGTCCACAAATATTTAATTTACTTATGTTGCTTAATGAATACTGTAAAAGGAGAAACTTAGAGAAAAAAAAAAAGGTAAAATACAGGATTCAGTGGATGCATCACTCCTATTGAAGCAGTATCCACTGTTCTTGAGTGGAGTGCTAGAGAGTATGAAAAGGGAGAATGCACAGACTGTAGGTGAAAGCACAAAAGAGAACAAGGCTGTAGTACAAGCCTTACAAAAAAGGTAAATAAGAGATACAGTTAAAGAAATGGCAATCTAAGGATAGAAAAGCCATTAAATGGATTCAAATGCAAGATGGGAAGATGGGACAGGAAGAATAGAGGAAAATCTGGGCACTCTATTCCATTTCTCAGATGTTTTGGAACCAATCATTCAATATTTTCTTTGAAATAATTTTGTGCCTGAATATTATGAAAGAACAAGATAAAAGAAAAAATAAACTTCCTTAATGGCAACCATCTTCTAAAATTGCAACCTGCCTAATAAGGTGTCAGCACTTTTCAACCAGTTTCTTGTCCATCATCTTTGGATGATCTTTGTCCATCACCTTTGTTTTCTTACCTACTGAACTCTATTTTATTTTCTTGTATATTTTTGCTTTCTCTAACTTCCTTACTTTTGAGCTTTTTTTGTAACTACCTTTCAGATTCAGTCAGCTAAGCAACAGCTATTTTCAATAATTTCAATATGTATTCACTATCAGGCTTCTATTTTAACTTGCATTCATGGTATAAGAGTTAAAACTAGTGTGATGTTTATTTTCTCAGCCAAAATCCAGTTTCTTCATTGTAATGATAAGCTACTCATTTCCCATTATGATAGATCATCCACCTGGAAGCAGAATTATTTTTCTAAAAAGAAAGTTAAGAACTGGGTTCACCACCATAACTGTGTAAAACCATCTACTTTGAAAAACCTGCCAAGGTCAACTTGTACAAATATGATTTGAAATTGTACTGTAGAATGTTGAATTTCCATTATGAATACCTCTCCATGGACAGCCAGCTTTCACAGAAAGAAACAGAGGAGGAGAAAAGGCAAAAAGGAGAAGAGGTCAGTAGAAAGAGAAAAAATACTAAAGGAAGGAAAAATAGGAGGAGAGGGAAAGAAATAAAACAAAAAATTGTTTGAAACATCACAATTTTAGCCTCAGCCTCTTTGGTAAGCAGAAGTAGTTTATTTTATGCTGCCTGAGAGATATGATTCCTTGTTTATCAGCAAAAACTATTATTGTTTTACAAGAGTGTCTCTCTCCTATTACCTCTTAATCTTGGGACCATACAGTAATTCGGTGCTATGTAGAAGGGTTTAAACCAAGCCAGAAAAACCAGTGGATTAAAAATCCCCCAAATTTTATTATGTGCATTTCATAAAGTTTTATATTTTATTTATGGTAATAGTATGTCAGAGCTAAAAACTAGACATTGGTACACCTTCAGAATATATTCACAATTCGTTACTAAAATAACGAGTATTTACCTCTATACTAGCTAAAGGATTATTCACCTTTTTACCAAACTTCCTCTACATCCATATAGCATAATGGAAAAAGAAGTTTGACCTCAGCAAGCAATGTTTAGTTATTGCAAAGCATTATTTTGCTGACTTATTTACTCTAAATCTGCTTTTAAAATGCTACTACTACAGGCAGTCAGCAAATTGATTTAAAATGTCAACCCACTGGGGCCAGATTCTGACACCACCCCTCACTCTGAGTGAAAATACTTTAATGAAATATCTTGTGGGAATTAACAGCAATATTCACAGAGCCAATAATTTAGTTAAGGTGAAGGCAATTAAAACCAGTTTCTGCATTGTTACTATTATTTGCTTGACATTTCTATATGTTGCTTTACACTGCTGTTATTATAAATGTTAACTTTATTGCTGTAGTTTCTTCTTGGAATATTTTGAGATAAAAAAGGAGGACATTTTTCCCTGAAAAAAATGTTTCTATTTTCCATTCAGCTCTAATTATTCACTATATATCAGGGCACTCAAGTGGGAGCTCTATTTTGCATTATGCTGGAAAACGGGTAAAAATAGCGGGCAAGAGAGTTTACAGAAAAAGGTTTTGACTTGGCAAGACATTTAAGTGCATGCTTCATTTAAAATAAGCAATTAGGCCCCTGGAAGCCCCAGATTTGTTGCAGGAAGAGTCTGGAAAGCCACTGTGGCTTTAAATTTCTGTTCTGTGCATCCTATATTTGTGGTACCCAGTTGCTTGGCATATATTAGAAAAAGATAAAAATATCACAGAAAATTTTAATGGTATGTGCATCAGTTGACAACCACCAGCATTCAGCATATTTTTCGTTCAAGTCATATGCAGGAAGAAAACTCACATTAATTTAAGAGAATCACTTATGACAAAGATGCTTCTAAAATTTTATACAGCTGAAATACCCCTTTAAACTGCTGAGAGCATTGGAGATTTTTGGTAGGTATGAATTGTACTCAGATATGGTACGTTCTGTGCAGAGGGAAAAATAATCTGTTCTGTACAGTCATTAAATGTAATCAAAACCATATCTATATATACAAACATATACTGATCTGTAACTACTGGTTTTCTGAAACTATTGTGAAGGCAATTTTCGGTCTGTGTGTCAGCTGAATTCAAGGTGCTTAGAATTCAGCAGGTATTGATTAAAGAAATCTTGTTTATGTGGCTGGAATAATTGTCCTGGGTGGTACACAGGTGACTTTGAGGTAAGCCACTGGTTACCAAAGCTTAGAGATGTGTACAAGCATCTCATTGTATTTCATGGAACAGTTATCCCATGCTGGAAGTTAATGGTTCTTCAACACCCACGCTGGAAGTTATTGGTTCTTCAACACCATTCAGGGTAAGCCCTAGCAAATAAAGTCAAAACTCCAGAGCCATCCCTTGGAGCACCAGTCCCTTGGAGCACTGGTCCCTTGGAGCACTGGTCCCTTGGAGCTCTCTGTTGGAGCCATCCCTTGGAGCACTGGTTTACACACTTGCACCTTGTGGTCCGCAGCTGCAATGGTTGGGCTGGCTATTTCATGGACATCCAGGGGAGATGTGGAGAGAATGGCACAAATTCTGAGTCATGAGCTCCTTCCTGGTTTTGGAAGGACCTCAGTCAGCATTTGCTTTGCCTTCCCTCCCTCCCTCTCTCCCTCCTTCCCTTCTTCAACTGAAGGCACAGCCTGTTCCCCTGAGTGAGTTAGGATCTCCCTCACTGCTCCCCATACGCACCCACAGCAGAAAATAATCTGAAGAGACAGAACAGCTCACTGCTAATACCACATTCTAGTGCCCTCTTTAGGGAGCCTCAAGTGCAATCTTGCAGGCAGATTATTGAAGCCTGCCTGTAAAAAGTTTATTGGCATGGATGAGTTTTCATTCCAATGAGTGCTGGAGAGCTTCAGATTATTCCCGTGTAAAGGAATGGGTGAATTGGTGAGCAGCTTATAAACTCTCACAGCTTTAGTTTTCCCCTGGCTGCTCATGAATTCAGGAAAACAGCTGCTAGACTCCCGACAAGTGATTTACATAGTTGATATAATTTAGTTTCCCTGCCAAAATACTCTTACTTTTAGTTTTCTATTTAATTGAATCACAGAGAGAGAGTCTGAAGTGTCTATCAGCTGAAAAGGGTAGGATGAGTGTTGTAAAAACCATTTTTCAAGACTGCATAACTTACCTCACTAGTCTATTAATGTGCTGAAATAGGTTTTCAAATAGTTTTAAAAACTTCTGGTAGGCTACGTTTTCCCTCCTTTACCTTAACACAAATGGGCTATTCTCAAAACTTAGAAGAATAAAGGCAGTTTACTTTCAGAGTCACCTGAATTCCTCTGAAGAAAGTGTAATTTGGAGTATTCTCCTTCCTATTTTAGAATTACAGGATCACAGGAACAGTTTGATCACCTCTATTTTATTTAATCTAAAAGTATCAGTTACTGGAATAGGCTCCACTTAAACCCACTCAGTATTCACTAATGGTAAATTAGACCAGACCTTGACAGTTCTCTTTTTCTCTGTAAAGACACTATTCATATTCCCAGAATTCTTTCTTCTGTTGACTTCAGGGTATAAATACATGCTATCCATAAGTAAGCTTCATTTGTTGTGGGTTTTTTTTTTTTACCTTCCCATAGCTTCTTATTTTTCTGATCACTTACCTTCCAAATATTTTTTTCTTTCTCTTCAACACTGAGGCAGAAAATTTCACAAAATATGCAAGTAACACAGCTGTATCGGGAGCATTAGATAACCTCAAAGGCCCTGTCAGGAAGTTTCTGCAGTTTGGTGTGCAACAGGCTCCATGTTAATTGAAAAAAATTGTGGCTATGGCAAGGAAAACTGCTAAGTACAAAGATTCGTATGCTACCCCTGGATGTAGAATTTTTCTTAGAAATTCTTCTTAGAATTTCTTGGAATTATAGAATTATCACAGAATGATTTGGGTTGTAGGGGACCTTACAGATCATTAGTTCCAACCACCTGGCATGGGCATGGGCAGGGACATCTTCCACTAGTTCAGATTTCTGACAGTCCAATCCAGCACAAGATATGAACACGGTTTTCACCACCAACTTACCCTGGCGATGATTTGGGAATCCTCAGGAAAAAAAAAAAAAAAAAAAATAAGGTGCTAACAAATAAACATTTTCAGACTTTCCAGCTTCCCCAGAGAAGTTTTGAAAAAATTGCTGAGAGTGCTGGTTCACTCACAATTGTGAGTTCTGCAAAACTTTTGTGTGTTCCTTTATATTTGGAAAGTACTGGCCTCTTCTTTGTGATTAACAGTTCAGCAGGACAAATTTTTTTTTTAAATTTTCTTTTTTAGTTTTGAATTTCTTTTTCCTTCTTTCTCAGTTTAACGTTTTTCTGGGAATATCTAGCAGCATCACCCTCAGATGAAGTTATTTTGCTGGAGGTACTGGGCAATTTGGACCAACACTACCTGCATGAAAGTTAAAGGGCAGCTATGATAAATCTGGAGGCTTTTTATTTGTTCCCCCACCCTCAGTTTTATATTAAATAGAATTAATTCAGGTAGCTGGCTAGATTCTTTGACTTGTCATAATTCCAGCTTTCTGGAAATTGCAGGGAATTATTAAAAAAGTTATTTAGATCAAAATGTAATTGTTTGGTTATTTATCCAATCACCCAAATAAACACTTTTTTTCTTTTAGGCATTATTTCGAGGAAATGCGATTTGTGGATACAAAAATCTTCACAGTAGCAGAAGTGAGCTAAAGGTTACATGAGCAAGCACATTTCACATACAGCCACATAACAGAACATCTGTCAACCTTTCTCTGTATTTTTGTCCAATAAATTATGCACACCGCAGAGCAAATTCAAATGGCACCTTCCAGGCTGTAAGTGTTCCTCAGTCCTTCCCAGCTATTTCTGAACTTGCAATATGTCCTCTGCTCCCGAGGGAGATCCTTTGCTTCCTACTGCTTCCTTTGTCTCTGGGGGACTCAGTGCAAAACCTATCAAGAAGGCAAGGCAAAGCATCTGTCTAGCTCAGGGAAACCATTCCCCAAAAGAAGCCTTGTCAAAGTTATTCATCAGGCTTTGGTAAGTCTCAATCAAGTGGATCTTTTCAATGCTATGGTCAATGGCATTAAAAATAATTTGGGTTTCATACTGAAGAGAAACAAGAATGCATGTCTGTCTAAAGCAGACCTATGGAGAAGTAAGGGAAAGCAGCACAGCTACTGTCTGGGGGTGCCTTCCCCTTCACTCCCACCACCACTGCACCTGTACCTGTTGTGTTCTTTCAGAATGAGACACTTTTTGACAGCAGTCTTGGAGCATATAGCCCAGGAAGCAAACTTATTTGCATTTCTGATTTGGTAAGAAAATCCATTGGTCCAGTTTCAGGGTGGAGTTTTTTGGTGGTTTTTTGTTTGTTTGGTTTGTTTGTTTGTTTGTTGTATTTCGTGTTTTTGTTTGGTTTTTTGTGTGTTTTTGTTTGTTTGTTTGTTTGTTTGTTTTATTTTTCACCTCTCAAACCAGGAGATACGTTACTTTCCTGCTTGGGAAGCAATACCTGCGTTCCTATCCGATGTCTCAGGATGAGAAGACTCTCTAAGGGCCGAGAGAACTGTGTAAACCATGTACATCTGCAAAGAAAAACTTCTCACTGTGCTATTCAGATTGTTTGGGCTGCTTGTTTTTAAGATAGCTAAGTTACTAAAAGAAAACTACAAGAAAATTGCAACAGGATTAAGTTTTCCCAACAGTAAACTTTTATTATAATGTAATGTTTTTCATCAATAAATAAAAAAAGAAGGATAAGAGAAGGGATTCAGCACCAATCTGAGAGTCTGAGAGTCATAAAAATCCAAACATTCCCATAGTTCCCTGTCAGGAGATTAAATGTAAAGAAAAGGCAACCAAAATAAATAGAGGTCCATGTCCCATTAAAACAGGAGCTGGTTAAGTGAGCTGAGAATCAGGACCTGCAGAAATAATCTGTATAAAAATGATCACATTTTTAAGGATTCAGAGCATAAACCTAGTGCATTTCTTCCTGCCAGACTGCAACCATAAACAAAGGAGGAAAAAAAAAAAAGAACAATTTGGAAGGAGGACAATTAGGAGTGAGAGGGGTGGAGAGCAGGACAATGATTAATGTGTGTGGTTTTTATTCCTCCTTTACTCTGTAGTATGGAGACATCTGATGCAGATCTCCAAACCAAAGCATAATTTATTTGGCACACTGTATAGAAATGTGACTGCATTTGCATGTCAGTGAGGCAGTGACCTAACAAAAGTTATTTACAGCCCTTTGTGGGGTTAAGTATAGGAGTGTTCTTCACCTAAATGATTCACTTAAATAAGAGGTGTGGATGCCCCACACTGTTATCAACAGGGACGGGTCTCCAACGTAGCACTGCCCATCTAAAGTAAACACACCCCAGGGAAGAAGCACTCGTTTATAAATCAAAATTGAATTAAATTAACCTGTTTAAGGTGTCTAAGCTTGCAGTCAGGCTTAGTCATTAGAAAGGAATAGGCTTCTCAGAGGAAGGGATTGCAGATCAAGTTGAGCCCACCTGTCAATAGACACAAGAAGGAAAGGTGTTGGGCACTTGTAGTGAATGGATTTACAATACAATGATTTATTCTCTGTTTTACATTCTCACTGGAAGAAATAGTTTTCAGAATGAATTATATTTATCAAATCTTTCTGAGTTGTGCTGCACAAACAAATATCTGTTCCTGTGCAATCGGAATACTGAATACATGAAACTCAGATCTGACTTAGTGAAATGGTGTTTTCTTGACTTTCATATGCAAAAGATTTTTACTTATCGTTCCTTTGTGATTCCATAAGTTCTATCCTTAAAAAATGAGGTACCAAGCTCTTGGCATCACTAGAGTTAGATGAATTACATCCACAGATAGGTTTTCTTCTGTATTCCTGTTCTATCAAAGGATTCAAAATGATAAAATTGTATTTTAAAATGTAAAATTATACTGAAAGGTTAATCCTTTCTCCTTTGGGAAGGATATGTGGGAGCTGATTAACAGGTTAGACTCACATGTGATAAAGGAAGAGTTATAAACTCTTTGGCTGACATATCTACTGTAAGCAATGTGAAAGGTCAAAGGAAGATTTTCTTAGCATCACATAGACTGAGGTTTTTCCATTAAATTGTCATAAATAAAGCAATACAGTAATGGTTATGACCAGGCAGGAGTAGAAATATGGCATTTTTTTTCTATCTGTACACTGAGGTGAGTTACATAGATATCAAACTCAATTCAATTGTCCAAAGGACTCACCATAAGGAGGACAAAGAGGGTAACAGGCATGTCAAATATTAATTCAGTTGATTAATTAATTTAAAAAGAATATTTCATCCCTTCCAGCCCCAGCAGTCATAATTACATATTTAACATTGGTCCAAGATCATTAATGTAAAGATGTGGTTGTTTGCTGATCTGCTGAATGCTCTCCTAATAATATGCACTTTACAGTGTCTCAACATACCTCATCAATGACTTTGAGAGTTATTTTATATTTGTATTTCATTACTACAACAAGGAATAGTGTTGGGTTTCTGGGACTTCAATGTACTCAGTCAAAGGCTGGACTTGATTTAGGATGTCTTTTCCAACATTATTGATCCTATGATTTTATATGTGAAGGGGAATGAGCATGAGATAGGCTGCTCATTTAAGAGTGAGGTGAGGGTTGAGGGGACAGAGGATAGCTCCTTTTGTACATGAACACTGATAGTACAGTAGAAAGGATGCATAAAATACAAGTCTTACAGGAAGAATAAGCCCCTGATTTTTTCTCAGTGTTTGTTCTGTGGAAAACAAAGATATGGATATCTTTATTTGAAAATCTCCTCTAGCATTAAAAATACAGTGCTTTTAATTGTCAACTTGGATCAGAAATAATGATCAAGACATACATAATAAAAAATCAAGCTACCAGATTAATGTATAGGGGAAAATATATTGTAAAGTTAAGTTTCAAAGTATAATATGCCATGCAAAATCTCCTCTAGCATTAAAAATACAGTGCTTTTAATTGTCAACTCTTACCTGGAATTGCTTTGAGTTCCTTTGACTTTTGTAGAAGAGAAATGCTGATTTACACCACACAAGTAGCCAGTGAAATAAAAAATTCTTTGTTACATGCCTGCTACAGACTGCTTATGCAACTCTCTGTGGACAGAAAAGTGACAGGAATCATGTTTTGTCTCTAGCTTGAGGGCTTTTGGTTCAAAAGTTCAAAGCTAAAGTATTATTGGATTACCTGTGCTCTTAAGGTCACCTGTGGTAAAAAAGGAGAGCAAACAGAAAAAAAGTAAAAAGAAAACAAACCTGGCATGAAGATGTAAGGCAAGGTAAATGGATACAAAGATACTATAAAGAGAACAGGAAAAAGACAAAATAAAAACTCTAACAAACTCCAACCAACAAAAGTGATAGACAAGATACCAAGTCCTACCCAGGACTTAGGAGGAAGTAGGGCTTCATTTGATGACTTAGGAAAGTATATCATTAGACAAATATTAAAAAATTGTTAACTTACAAAATTAGACATACCATCACTTCATCCCATGTAAATTATTTTAGCTCTACAAAAGTCAATCCATTTACTAAAGAAACAGAAATACCAGCACTGAAGTTACCGTGTGTCACTTTCTCATTATAAAATGGCCATTACTTGGAAACTGTTTAAACTGCTAAAGTGCAAAATCATTTATTTTGTTCCTCTCCATCTCACTGGAAATAAGCCACGTGCAAGTAAAATCCTAAGGAAAGTGTTGTTGGAGGACATTTTTTGGTCATAATTTGTCGTGAACACTGATCACCAACAGCAATGAAAAGGGGAATCTCTCTTGTCCTCCTGAGACTAAGACCAACAAATCATACCATTTATTGTTGGAACCCCTCAGGACCTAAACCAAAAAGAAAGTATTTTCCCATAGATACAGAAAATAAAGCTTGTTTTGCCACAGGGGATTTTCCAGCAAGAAACACATCTACTGGTTTAGCCATCTCTCTACAGATCTGGTGTCCTATACTCTTTCCTAAGCGTTATGGTCAGATGGAGGATATTGGGTTGCCTGCATCTTTTAGTCCAGCATTGACAGTTTTATGTTCTAACACCTTATAAAGACAAAGGGGGTAGGAAATTGTTTAATTCAGTATTGGAGAAAACTTAAAAATATGTTAAAATGCAGCATTGTTTCTCACAAATGCCAGAATTGGGCAATTAGCAATCAAAGAAAACCAGTAAGTAGGTTTGCAATAAATGACAAGAAACACTTTCATGGGCTGCCTGTATTGTACCCACAATTTAAATGCTGAAGTGCTTCAAATACTTCAGAACAGATAAAGGCTTCAACTCACATTCATTTCCCATTTCTTTCTTATTTCAGTCAGGAGAACAGCTATTCAAGACACATATTTTTTTATAAACTTGCAGGAGAAGAGTTTCTTTTTGTTTTCCTGCTACTGGTGAGGACAGAGGCCCCATTCTTGGTATACAATCTGTTTCATGTTCTTTCCCCTATGGTGCATGGTCAAACACCTAGGACACTGACAGATAAAAAAGCTAAAATGACTAATTATTCCAGAAAAGGTGTCTTAGAAAAATGGAAAGGATCTATCCTTATGGCAGCTCATTATGAGACATACTATCACTTAGATACTGTAAAAAGTTGCACAATTTCATACAAAATAGGAATATAAATTATAAGCACAATTAGAACCCAGAAAAAGAATGCACACTGAATTGCAACATCTTTAGAATTACATTTTATGCCAGAAAATAACACACTTTCCATTTAACTGTGATTTCAAATGCAAATACAAGTATCCTTAGAATGAAGCAGATGTTGGGCTTTATTTCAGTAGAATGAGCAGTTGTTCATATCTGAATCCTTGTCTTCTGGGGAAATATTTCAAGGCCTTAATGAATGAAAGACAGACATTGCTGGGTTTTGCAACACGTTCCCAGGCAAACCAATTTTAGCTCTGTCTTTGGAGCAATTATTGAAAAATTGTAGACTGTTACAGTGATAATTCCATATTAGTGTCATGTTAGGGGAGAGTTTTGTTTTTTTTTATTGTTCTGGGAGAAGGTTTTGCTACACTTGACTGTAAGTTGTTCTGACAGTAAATAGAGGACAGGCAGATGCTTCCACACATAAGTTGGAAGTTGCTTTGGCAAAGACCTGGAAAATAAAATCCTCTGGGGTAAAAACCCTATGTTATTAATCTAACTGTAAAAGCAGCTACAACTGGTTGGTACCACTGGAGAAAACAATACACAGCTGACAGAAAATCCTACTTTCCTGCAGATCTGAGCTTTATTTTCCATTCTCCTGTACCCTGAAGTACAAACATGTGTGTGTATATCTATGGCTAGATATAGATATATAGATATATTGTGTGACTATAACTGCAGGGATAAAACCAAGCAGGACCAGGGAGATGACAGTGGCAGGGTTTACATTAAAAACAAATGAAAATATTCAGGAGTTTGTATATCATGGAGGGTCTGACATCCTGTTCCCTTTGTGATTCTGCCATTCAGTTGGTTTTCTTCCCTAATATACATTATAATTTGTTTTCTCAATACTGTTTTGTGGTATGGCACATCCTTTTCACTGTGCCAGCTCACACTTTAGGGCGAACACTGATGGTTTTTACCCTAGGAGATGTCACCAGTAGCATCCCGTGATGGGTGCGGCAGCCAGGGAAGGTGAGTTCCCTGCTGGGGATAGCTTTACCCCCTGGGTAGCTTGGAGCAGCAGCTGGAGCAGGTTGCAATTTCTGGAATGGAAAAGACACAGAGACAAAAAGAAACAATTGAATCTCAGACGTTTTTAGTAAGCACATCTAAGCAGTTATTTTTAAGGACTTTTCTGAGGGGTTAACGGGGATAGAGACTGCACGGACTGTGACACAAAACCACAGGAAGTTCAAAGACCATTTGAGCTGTACCCAGGTGGACCAAGACCTCATACTCAAGAATACATGGCAACAACAGTGCAGGTACAGAGCTCCATTTAGGGGCTAATTCTGCTTCACTGAAGGGCAATGATTTTGTTGTCTTAGAGCTGACGGTCAGTCTCTGATATTTGATTATAATAAAATTGCTTCCCCCCCACCCCTTTTGATCATTTAGAAAATCAACATTAAAAAAAAACCTGCTTTATTTTGTCTTGCCCAAATTCTCTTCTGAAAAAAACTGGCACAGCATCACTTGAACCAGTGATTTGTTTTCTGTTTAAACCAGTGATTCTTTGTCTGTTTGAACCATTGTAGAAATTGGATCAGCGGGTTTTAAGAGATTTCAAAGAAAAGTTAAAAATAAAATCATAAATAATGATCAAGACATACATAATAAAAAAATCAAGCTATCAGATTAATGCATAAGGAAAAATATACTGTAAAATTAAGTTTCAAAACATGTCATATGTCAAAATATGTCATGAAAATCCTGTTAGATGAAATGAAAGGATACTTTATTCAACTGTTCTTATATAAATACCAAAAGCTGGACCAATGTACATTTCATGATTTTTTTAAAATATGGTTTATAAACTATTTTTGGATTATATGTCAGAATCTAAAGAAAAGTAAATATTAGAGGATATGAAACAAGAAAAAATTACTTGTGATACAGTAATCACTTTGATTACTGATTACTCAATATGAGCACCCAGATACTTGGCAGCCATTTGGGAATGTCCCTTGCACTTCTCCAAAGTGAAAACAACACTATCTTGAGGCAGGGGACACAGGCTGAACCCTAGACTTGGAATAAATTTAATACCTGACTACATATTCTGGGCTTACAATCAGAATCACGTTGAGGCTTCCAGCCTCAATTAAAGAAATGTGTTTCCTTTGCAGGTTTACAGGTGTATTGTATTTGCATGGCAAGGGGCTACAGAGGCGGTGTCTGCGAGACACTGCCAGAAGCTTTTCCCATGTCTAGCACAGGCAACGCCAGCTGACTCCAGGATGGACTCACCACTGCCCAAAGCTGAACCCAGCAGCAGCAGTGGTTGTGCCTCTGGGATATCATACTTAAGAAGCGAGAAAAGGAATTTGCTAGCTATCAGCAGTCAGAGGAGTGAGAATATGTGAGAAAAACAGTCCTGCAGTGTAGAAGGAGCATGAAGGAATCTCTGCTCCGCAGGCGCTGGAGCAGAGATTCCTCTGCAGCCCATGGTTAAGGCAATGGTGGGGCAGCTGTTCTACAGCTCATGGAGGTCCATGATGGAGCTGAGTTCCACCTGCAGCCCATGGAGCAGGAGGATGCCTGAAGGAGGCTATGAGCCACTGAAAAGCCTCCACTGGAGGGTCCTGTGACCTGAAGAGAGAAAAGATCATGCTGGGGAAGGTTTAGTGGCAGGAATTGTAACCTCAAGGGGGATCCATGCTGGGGCAGCCTGTTTCTGAAGGACAGTATCCCATGGAAGCAACCCACACTGAAGCATTTTGGGAAAAACTGCAACTTTCTGGAAAAAACATTGGAGAAATTTGTGGAGGGCTGTCTCCCATGGGAGGGAGCCTGTGCTGGAGCAGGGGAAGAGTGTGAGTAGTTCTCTCCCTGAGGAGGAAGGAGCTGCAGAGATGATGTGTTATGAACTGACCATGGAACCTATTCCCTGTCCTCTGGGCAGCTGGTGGAGAGGAGGGAAAAACAATTGGCAAGCATTGATTTGAGGAAGAATGGAAGGAGAAAGATTCTTTTAAGATTTGGTTTTATTTCCTTACTCTGATATGGTAATTTAATTTAAACTAGTTCCCACCAGTCAAGTCAGTTTTGCCTATGATAGTCCCTGGTGAGAGATCTCTCCCTGCCCTTATATTGGCCCACAAGCCTTTTGTATTTTCTCTTGCCTGCCCAGCTGAGGAGGGGAGTGACAGAATAGTTTTACTAGAAACTTAGCATCCAGGCTGGGTCAACCCAACACAACACAGTGAATGGTGTGCTGGTGTATCTTTCTGGAATATATCTTGAAGCTGTACAGCAAACGCACACCCATCAGGTTTGCATGCCTGGATAAGTACTGATGCATGTGCTTTCCCAGTCTATAAGCTAAAATTTTGATAGTCATCCAGCAGGAGATAGAAAAATTGAATTAATAATTCTAATGCTATACACTTAAAAAAAACCCCAACAAACTAGGGCAAACCTTGGCTTCTATACAAGAAAACCATTTAAAGAAACCGGTGAACAAAAATCCTGGACTGAAAATCTACTTTTAAACTTAAATTCACAGTAGCTATTTCAGCTGACCTTGATATACTAAGAGAAGAATTTTTTGTATTTTTTTTTTTATTATTTAGCTGTAATATTATCTTTTTCTCCATGGTGTTTTGTAGCTGGTATTTTTTATAAGAAATCCTTCAAAATAACTGTATTCTTTCTCATCACACAATGTAAATCCATGATTGACAGTCCCCATGGAAAGATAGGATTTCATGGTCAATACAATATAAATGAAATACATGAGTCAAGAATACATTTCCATCTCATTACAGCTAGGATAAGCCTAAATGTACAGAGCAAGAGCTTTACATTCTCCATTCATGCAATAGTCCAAGTTCAGGCTGTCTAGACAAGAGGTGTGAGAAGAGTAAAATCAGGGGCCAAACCTCACTTTTACCCCTCTGTGTTCTCATTACCATCACGGTGGGAAAAGATGAATATGATGCTGAGATACTTTGTGGGAAAAGAAATCATTATCTCATAACCTAAAGGAAAACCCATGCAGGATTTTTCTCTGCATCTATATTATTGAAAATGTCTTATCATTTGCAAAGGGAGTAACTTTGCTGCTCATGTCTGGTGTGTGAATGCATGCATGCACACTTGTATCTGCATGTGCGGCAGGCATTGGATCAGGGCTACACACCCAGAGTAACCTGATTTTCTTGACTGGATTGGAAAGTGGACCAGAGATCCAGAAGAGAGGAAAATTGAGCATGCTTAAGGCTAGACCTGTATAATGAGACAGGGCTGTGTTTCTTCCTGTTAGGCTTTTTTCTCCTTACTCAGTTTTGACACAATTCGATTTGGCACAATGCATGGAAAGAATTAAAAAGGAAAAAGCCCTCTTCAATAAAAACCTCACAACAACCATCAAAACTGTAGTGGGTTAATGCCACTGGAAAAAAATTCCCTGTTTGCCTGTTTGCATAATTTAACCAGATAATTTTAGCACAGTGTGTGTATACTGCCACTTTCTATTCCCACATACCTCACAATGCCTTAAGCCAACACTCAGTGTGTATAACAGACAAGGGCACAATCACGGCCTTAAAGACACCAACAGCCAAGTCATTTCACTGTGTTGTGGTAAAAGCAGTTTTAACCATCTCTTCTTGAGACTTAACTGCTTTTTATCCCTGCATTTATTTTCCAGACCCATCCTACTGATGCCAGAGTGATTTTTGCTTTTATATTTCCTTCATATGCATTCATAGCTCTGTAGATTATTGTTGTACAGTTCTATAGTTCCTGGCTAGTTCCAATACTTTTCCCAAACTTTTCCCTACCCTGATAGGCACAAACACAGAACACATTCCAGAGGCTCCAAACCCTGAGGGACCCAAGGCCCCTATCCTATCTTGGTTCTTTTTGGGAACTAAGGTTGAAACCAGCTCTTCAAGACACATTTTCATTAACAAAGTTTAGTTCCTATCTAAAGGAGGGCTACAGGAGAGGTGGAACCAAGAAAGGGAATTACTTCATCATTTGTGCTTCTAATTCATGAGTTTTACCAGTTATGCTAATTTATTAAACTCATAAAACCATATTCACCCATGTGGGGGCAGGAATTTTAGGCATTTTTCCATATCTGTTCCTGGATGCCTCCAATAAAGACCAGCCTTTATATATTACCTCCTATACTAATGTTGTCTCGAAAGAGTGTTGTTTTATTTCTAGATCTTTAAGGTACCACTACAGCTGACACCTGCCTTGTTTCATAATTTCAGATACAGCTTGTGACTTACCTTTCTTTGGCAGTCCATCCAGTGTCTCCTGCTCCAGCCCTGTAATTGCTTGAGACATAAATACCTGCATTTCCATACAGAGTTGTTCCTGTATTATATAGCATGATAAGTTTTTTAAGGAATCATGTATCAGATGAAAAACTGCATATTGATGGCATCAAATACCCTTTTTTTCCAAATCATATTCTAATTTTATGACTTTCACACCTTCTAGCACAGTAACCCCACCTGCAACCTTTTGTCTATAAATTTTAAAAGGTTTTAAAGATGGACCTGAAGATTTCCCATCTTCTTTAAGGTCTTCTGAAACACTGGGAGTACTTGACAGCTCTCATGCTTTTCATAAAATCCTCTATCCCTCCATTATTCCTCATAATGATCTATTTTTGTGACCTGACATCATAGTATGAAATCACTTTTTTCCATGGTGGTGTTAAACTTCATTTGAATAATATATTCACTCTGCAGACCCATACATAATTCACCTCCTTCTCTTCCTCACAGTGGTGGTGGCCAGGGTTTTTTTTTTTTTTTCTCATTTTTGGTTATTTATTTCTTGTGTCTGGATATAGGTTACACTGCACTCTTCATCATCATCATCCTTGGACTTGAAGGTATATCCACCCCACATTTCTGGATATCAGCCATCAGCTGGAACTACCTCTCAGTCTTCCCAGACCTGTTCCTATGTTTCTGGGTATTTTTTGCTGCAGTAGTCTTTCATCTGAGCCTGCCAGGCTTTCCCAGGCTCAGTGCACTCTGCAGCTGCCTATGAGCACGTCCACTTTTCTTTCTGGCCAGCTACACATCCCTTTGGCTGCCAAGTTTCACCCTCTCCTTTTATAATTGCCTCACTCTCCTCTCAGAGTGCAGTCAGCAGTTGTCACACAAATGGCTACACAAAGCACAAACAGTGAGTTTTCTCATAGTGTTCTTTGCTTAAGATAACTCAGAATGCAATTTACCCCCATTATGCTGTACGAGTCATAAAAGGTCTTGTCCCAGGGACTGAGACTGTGATTGTCTTGGGTCTGGGACCAACAGGAAGCCAGTCTTGACACTTTATTCCCTCCTGCCTTGCTCTTCTACTCTGCTCTTCTGCTAACACACCAAAGCACCAGTTATGCACATCTCATTTTTTTAAAAAACTACTGACCCAGAAGCCAGAAAGTTAAGTTCATGGCCCAAACCTTTATTGTTCCTGATGAATTCAATAGATTTCCTATGTTGTTCAGCAAAATTTTGGCACAGGGAAGAATCTTCACAGTTCATATAGTTTAACCAAATCAGGATTGAGGTAGTTTATTGGTTTAATGACTGCAGTGAAAGCTTTTTTTTTTGTGTGTGTGTGGGGGGGGGGGGGGGGGGGGGGTTGTGGGTTTTTGTTTGTTTGATTGGTTGGTTGGGTTTTTGTTTGGTTTGTTTGGTTTTTTTAACAAGTTATCCAGTGAGGTGGTAGATGCTCCATTCTGGAAACATCAGGTTGGACATGGCTTTAACCAGCCTAATCCAGCAGAAGATGTCCTTGCTCATTGCAGGGGAGTTGGACTAGATGGGCTTTAAAGGTACATTCCAGCCCAACCCAATCTATGATTCTTTGATAATTTACTGGAAATCAGTGAACTATGAAATGCTAATAAATGCCTACAGCTCTTGAAAGACCATTCTAGCATCAATCACAAGAAGCTCTAATCCCATAAGGCACACAGGTGCTCACACTGCCATGGACACACACTCCATCTGCTCTCCCCCTCACCCAATGCAGCTGTGGTGGCAGGTCCTCATCCTTTCTTTGGAGAGGATGGCTTGCCCCATTTTCCCCCTCTCTCCCATGGCTGTTGTGGGCTCTCTGGTCCCATGAGTGATCCTGCAGCTCCACACAGTCTGGATGGTGAGAAAGTCCCTGTGAGTGCAAGAAACTTGGGGTTGGGGTGTTCCACATGCTGCCCATGCTGCCATCCAGGCATGACATTCATAGTGAGGTTCCTCCATCAAGGGTCTGCCACCACTCCAGGGCTTCTCAACCTCCCCTACTACTTTTCATTCCTCTTTCTTAATTTCTTTTTAGGCTGACTCCACCTTCGTTCCAAAAGTTCCTTCTAGTGCCCTCTCTGATGACATTGACACCTCTGTGATGACACTGACCCCAAATAATCATGAATGTGTGTTGCAGCAGACCTAAATCTTTGCTCTATCATGCACCTGGTATTTCTTTTTCAGACAGGTATAAAGCTGATTTTGCTTTTCTGATGCCAAGAAACATTAATTACTGGTGCTCATCAGGTTGCTTAGGAAAGGAGTTTCCATTTTGTATATCAAAACAATTTTCCATATCATTACCAAGAACTTCTCCCTGATGTTTAGCAATCATAGCTCCTAATAGTTCCTGGAAGAGCCACAGGTTAAAGCATTTATGTTTTTTTCTTTTCTGTTGATGGCAAGGGATCCACTTTTTTAACAGTCTAGAAAAAATGGGCCACATACTTAATATCCCCCGTGGCTGCAACTCCTAATAAAATGCAAAGCTTTAAGTCATAGGCAATTTGGCTGGAGAAAAAGCAGAAACAAGCAAACTTGCCAGTTGCCATTCTGACAAGCAACAATTTCTCCATGCCTGGACACTGGCTTATTTCTCGTGGTTGGAGAAATCACTTTTGTTTTCTCCAATTACTTATGTCTGTTTACGCTGCTATAGCATCTGTTTGATTATTATATTTAGGAATCCAACTTGAAATATCATGAAATATGCCATAAGATGCCATGCTTATTTATACATTGTATTGGCTAAATCTGAAGAACCAGAATAAAATGCCTTTGAAAGATACAGAGAACAGTATTTTCTCATTTTTTTTCAAGAAAATTTCCCCTTTGTTCCCCTAGTAGCAAAATGAGGTACATGGGTATAAAACAGGAGTGCTCTCTCTCTCTCTCTCTCTCTCTCAGATTTTAATTTGGTGAAATATTTATATTGCGAGTAGGGAGAAATGTAGGATAGAAACTTTCTTTTTCGGATAATTTTTTAAACTTTCAGGCAAAGTTATAGAAAGAAACCTAATGCCACTTTGAAAGGTGATAATAAAGTTTCTGATGTCATTAAAAGCTGCTGTCACTTGGACTTTAAATTTCCTAAAACAGGGGTTTTATGTTTTTTACTCCTACAAGATACACCAATCCAGAACATTATATTTATAGAAAGGTATTGTTTCTTAATAGATGCTTGATGTCCCACCCTCTTAGGCAATTCAGTCATTCTTTCTGCATCTTCTCTTACTATCCTGTACAGTACTTGAGACAGGGTGCCTTGAGGTTGTATATAGTGGCAAAATGATGGCCTCTCCCATTTTTTTTTCCTTATGCTGTCCTAAAGATATCCACAGTTTTTCTGGCCTATTTTTGCACAATATGCTGGGGCAACCCCAGGAGTCTGAGTTGTAACTACCAGAGTTCAGCTGCAGATAAACAGAGTTTAGATTATTTTCCCTTTGCCTTACATTTGGCTACACTGAACCTCATCCGTTACTTCTTTACTGATGGAATCAAGCTTTACTGAAGAGGGATTTCCTGCAGCCCTGCAGAAGGACTTTGATTGCTTGAGAGATCTCTGCATCCTCTCAGATTTTGAGATTTCATTGTTGGTTTATTTTCCAGGTCAATGATGGTGTTTCAGTAATGCTGGTTCAATAAATCCACATCCAGCACTGATTCCTAAGGAATTCCATTGCTGATCCTTCATCACTGTGAAGATGGTCTTTAAGACCTACAGTTTTCCTCCTACCTATTAATAAACTTCAGTCAATAAGACTTTTTTTCTTCCAGTTCATGGAAATTTTTTCCTTAATTACCCTTAATAAAAAATGTGTTCAAAAGCTTTTTGAGAAGACATTAAGTTCATCAGATCACCTTTTGTCTCCATTCTCATTGATAGCTATTGGGAGACTGCCTGTGTGTGAGGGCTGCTAAATTGCTGGGGGAGAAAAGGAGGAGGGAAGAACTCAGGGCCTTGACAGCATCTTCCTGGGATTTCTGAAGATTAGCCAGGCAGCATTTCTCTCTACAGAAGACTTGGGAATTCTTTCCTAACATAGCGTTCTATCCTATGACCTTAGTTCTTGGAGATAAACTGGATCTCACTGCCAGGGTTGGAAATCAGGATAAATGCCAACCTTCTGGATATCATGTGTAATACCTGACTTTCAAAATGCTCACAAAATAAGATGTCATTTTGGATTCAGCCTGCTCTAATGTGCCTTTATCTCTATGACAAGCAATACCTATTTTCCCTAAATATAGGAAAAAGGTAATCCCCTTGGGCACTTTCTAGAGACAGTATGACATGTATTCATGATCATGTTTATGACTCATGATCAGGTGAAATAATTTCTGCTACCCAGAATCTCAAATGCTGAGAAAGGAATCCAGATTTAGAATCAAAGATTGGTTTGTTTTGAAAGGGATGTTGAAGATCACCTCATTCTAACCCCTCTGCAATGGGCAAGGATACCTTTCACCAGACCAGGTTGCTCCAAGCCCCATGTAACTTGGCCTTTGTTTGTTTTTCTCGTGGTGATGATTTGAAAAAAAGAAGTTTACAAATTCTGAACATGGACACTCCTGATGACTGGTTACCTCCACCTCTGAAAGGTCTGTTTGCCATGCATCTCACCCACAAACTGCTCCCAGCACCACGAAAACATCATGCTTACAGCTTTGTCATGTTGTGTTACCGTATGTTATAAAATCTCTCTGGATCAAGGCTGACTCCTCTGAACCTAGAAGCTTGTTTTCCATTCTTCCCCAGGTTTATCTCTGACTATATCACAAAACCAAGTGATGTTGGAGGCTCAGATATAAAGCAAACTTTATAGAAATTTGTGAGGATTGGCTGAAAGCAATGAAAATGTATGTAACAGCTTAGTAACTGAGCAGGCCATGCTTTCTGGAACAGATTCCTTTGCTGCCAGCTGTTAAATAGCTCTTGTGGCTCTGAACTCTGCCACAACTCTGTACCTCACTGGGTTGTTGTATTTCTTTAAATGACCTCATATCAAAGTATATATTTGGACAGAAAAATCTCATTTGTCTCTCTCTCCTTCTTGTACTGGTGAGATCTTTTTAAAGGTTTGAGTGCCAGACATGTGAGGGATGACTGTCATTTGTACCCCTCAAATGCTTTTGTCATGGTTTCAATAATAAAGTCCAGTGTTTCCTGCCAGTACCTGACCTGCAGCCGTGCATCCTTGCACACTGAACACCAGGCTCCTTACTCAGAACTGTTTCATCAGGTAACAATCTATTTAGTGTGTTTGCAGCAAGATTTTATGCTTCTGTTTTCATACATTGAGGAATATAAATTCTGATCTGTTTAGAACATACCACAGTGTGTTTGCTTGCATGGAAGAATGAGATAGGTTTAAATCAATAATTTTACTTTGCAGCTTTTCCCCTTTTGAACAATCAAAGTCTACAAAAAACATCTGTCTTGCCACTTTTTTCTCAATTTAATTTCCAACTTTCTTGACACATTCACAAAGTCTTTAATTTCCAAGCACATTCATAGTTCGTTTGCACCTACAAAGTTCTGGTTTTATACATCATAAAGAAAATCTCATTGCAAATATACCTGAGGCAACTAAAGCAATGTAGTGACACATCCTAGTAATTCACACATTCATTCTTCTTCTGCAATAAGGCTGATGGGCAGGATGGTTCCATTGCTCTACTGGATGTCAGGGATCAAGTATGAGAAGATACACAATTACAAAGAGAATGGAGCAAAATCTGGTTTTGAGGGGAAAAGCAACCAGTTTCAACTAGCACCAAATACCACAGACATCCACAGGCACAAATGTGCATGCCATAGAAAGTGGGGCTATTTTGTTTATTTTTCTTTCTAGACTAAAAATGCTATTATCCATCCCTAGTTCAGTGTCTGTTTTATTGATTGTATTCTTTCTGGGCAGACATTTTATGGGTTTTAAATAGCAAAGTATTGCCCTCAGGAAAATCTTCTCCTGAAATCTATTACTCTGACTTTTGAAAACACTGAGTGAGCCAAAGCAAGCAACAATAAAAGACTATAGTGACAGAAAGTCTCCTAAAAAAAGAGGGGTTTTTTCCATAGGTGGAACTATATCATGGCTTGCCTAGTGCTACTTTAACCAGAAACAGAGTAATTATGAGTGAAATACATGCAAAAATTGGACAGTAGAGGGATGTTTAACGTGTTGTAACTTGTAACTTCTTAATGTGCATGTGAAGTGGGTTATTACGTGACCCTGAGCAATTTCACATAATTCCCAAACTAGATTATATTTCCATATAATTGAAATAAAAATTAATGTTGTGAATTGCTTTAACTGCTCTTCTCTTATCTCTTTGAATTTGATGTATCATTTTACCTCTGGAATTTTCTCAGCTCGGCACAAGTGTCTTTAAAAATGTCTGGAATTAAAAAATGAGAAATGATCTTTTCAAATAAGCATTTATCTCATAACGCGTTGTCAGTCTTGGGGAAAATTCCCACCCTGCTCTTGTACATTAAACCAGCTCACGGGTTCATATTACTACTACCTTGACTGGAATATTTGCCCCAGTCATGGGATTGTGTGAAAAAAATAATCCACCACCAGAAAGAAAACAATCAGACAAAAAACCAAACAAACAAAAATCCCAACCAACCAACAAAACAGAAAACAACAACAACAACAACAAAAACCCCAAACCAAACCAAAACAACAAAAAAAACCCACCAAACTTTTCTTCAAGTCCAATTGTGACTTTCCAAGAAAAGTTAACACACATTTTGTACAAGTCTCTCTCGAAAGGTAGATAGCAGACATTATAGTGGTACAAAGTGACTTTTTCCTTGAAAATGTACCGGAGGAATGGGTATCATTTGCAAGGGGACAAGGGGCAGACTAAGCATCAAAATGGACCAAAAAAGGTAATTTTGCTCAGCAGCTGCTTACAGTGTATAAACAAGCCCTGAAATGATGTACCATTAGACTCATGGGCAGCTCATGGAAATCAATGTAGACCTTTCCGTCAGCTAAGAGTGAGCTGGATCACATCCCACGTGCTTTCATCTGTTCCATATATTTGCTGAGAATAAATCAAATAGAAAGTTGATCTTCAGCATGCATACTAGCCACCATATTTTTAAACACATGTGTATACTTGCACACAGATTATTTAGCAGATGTTGTCTCATCAGTTTTTACAGTGAGAACTCCCAGGACTGTGACAGGTCATTCAAGACTTTAGTGGAATAGAAGCCAAGAGCCCTTAACTAGAAGCCCTGGAGTAGGTTGCATTAGGTGTTTGGCTAGTAACTGCTAAAAAACTATTAAACACTTAGAAATGGGACTGAGGTTGTTTTCTGCCTTCCTTCTTGGAAAGCTTCTGCCTCTGTCTCCTTAGTCCTGGATAAGGGAAGATTTGTTGCTTTGCAGGCATCCATCATCATTCACTCACCACCCAAACCCTCCAGCTTCTCCTTGACCTATTTTCTTCTCCAAAGGTGAAGCACAGAAATAAGCTGCTCTTGCTTTATAGCCTATGCCATTTTCTTACTGTTTCGTCAAATTTCTCAGAGCTAGAATTCAGGTGAGGAAGACAAAGATATATTTTTCAATACCTCTGGAATATGTGAAGAATAATAAAATAGTTTTTTGAAATTGCTGATCTGTGCCCCAAGAAAACAAGAATTCAGGGTCAAACTGTTTATTTTTTACTTCAGGAGCTAATGGGTTAACTTGTGCCCTAAGATAAATGATTCACTTCTAAGATAGGGTCTAACTAGTAACTGCAGCATGCAGCTGAGCAGCTGTTTGATATGTGATGGTTATTCAGAAAAATTCTGACTATTTAGGTTGGTTCTTTCTCAGTATTTTTAAGAAAGACTTGAAAAGCAGTCTCTATGCATCTCTCATGTATGTGACACATTTCTGGCTAAAGGCAAGAATGTTTCTAGAAGCAGAAATAGCTAGGAGCTTTGATCTCTTTTAAAACCACTGAAGGTACTTTATCTCAAGTTGCACAAACATGGATAATCTTCCTGGCTTTAAATATGTTCCAGCTGAGAATCTCCTTACGTCTCTAATGGATGTCAGTAAGTCTTTAATAGCTAACAACTTAGTTCCAAAGTAACACAGAAAGAAGATCAAGTAGCTCTATAGTGGTCATACAGTTTGTAATGGTGTAGCACAGTGGAAATAACTTAAGCCGTGAACCTCAGTTAAGGAACAGAGCTACCAGCAGCTCTGCCATGCTGCCCTGCATTTGTGTATGTAGGAGGAGAAAAGAAGTAAATGTGTCATAGGATGTCAACATTTCTAAGCACCTATCAAGCTCTTGTCTATCTTCAAGACTGCTGCCTTTACAAGTAATTTTCATTCCTTTTTAAACCATTTCTTCCAAATGGACTAGCAAATGGGGTGCTATTCCACAGTCATCTGTTGCAGTAAGATCATTGTAGGGACAAACACATATATCCTGAATAAGGCTAGCAGAAATTGGCCAGTGAGGTGTCACATCTTCTATGTAAAACTTTGCAGGCTCCTCTTTGAACATTTTGACCTTGATGATTCAGAAGTCTGCTCCATAGATTCAGCTGTCATTTCAGTTATCTATACAGGTCTGTACAATAATTTTGAAGAATATGAAGGAAATTAATCTCATACCAATCTAATTATTCACTGTATTTGTGTCTTTCTGTCTTTGTTGCTCACCAATGCTGAGTCTAAACCCTTTAATGCATTTGTCATCACAAACTCTTTGTATTATTTATATTTCACTTCTAGTGAACCACTAGGAAAATTAATGTAATGCAAAATTAAAGTGTCACATTGAAAAAATCCTAATGGAAAGCACATTGTGGGACAAAAGACTACAGAGAACCTCCAGACACTTCCTTTTATAAGCTGACATAAGGCCAGGTAGGGTTTCAGCTCCTACACATGGTGACAGCTTTCCTGTTACTCTTCCTTGCCAGCAGACTTCAAAAAGGAGGGGACAGGCAGCAGGGGTTGGCTCTGCCTTTCCTCTCTTTGTGGGTCTTGCCAGGCAGCAAGGCATAAATACCATGTGTGGGGCTCTCCAGACCCAGACAACTCTGTGTGGGACAAAACTGGGAAGGGTTAAGGTAGCAGGGCATTCAAATACTTCAAGAGCTGCACAGCAGTGGAGCCCAACTTCCCTGTGCAGGGTGTTGGACATTCAAATTGCTATGGCTAGGTGTTGGCAAAATAAAAGATGGAGGAAAGGAAATTGTGGCCTTTGGAGATCAGTGGACTGAAGTACTTCACAAAAACCCTGGACCTGATTGACTAGAAGCACAGATATATGATTTTTGGAGTTTGAAATAAAGACACACCACCCAGTGTGGGGTCAGGGACACCGTATGGCAGCTTACAGATTGGTTTCTCTGAACCACTCCAGGACTGGAAACAGCAGAAGCAATTCTGCAAAGCAAATATTCATCTCCATAACAACAAAAATGAAAACTTTGCATGTTCAGGCAGGTCCTCACAAAACAAATCTAGCAGTGAACTCAATAGGATATTGTACAATAAAAAACAATTTCCTGTATGACTTCTGCTTTTTGGAACTGCTCATCTGTGTGACATTTCCTACTGCTACCAAGTGCATGGACGGTATAGTCTTCCCATGCTCCTTCTCAACTCTTTCTTCAGTACTTCTAAGTCAAACAAACTAGTTCCAAACAACCTCTCAGGATCAATTACTGTGCAAAAGAAGAACACCTCTTGGAAAAATCATTTCAGTACATGTGAATTAATAAAAGAGTCCTTGCTTCCTAGTTCTGCAAAGAACATCACTATCACAAATGATTCTCTCTGATGACTGAAAAGAAGAAAAACTCTTGAACAATCAAGACTGCCCTCTTTTTTTCCTGCAAGACTCCTGTCAGCTCTTTAGTGAATCAGCAGCTGGAGTATCTGGATTCATTCTTTGTTTCTTTCTTTTCAGTGGTCCTTTCTGATTTTCTGTTGATGACATATTCTTCTTTAAGTATTTCTCTAAATTATGCTTAGTAAAATTTCTCTATCTAAACACCCAGATAGGTGTGCTACTGTTTCCACAAATAGCTGGGACGGAAAACACATAACATCCTGAGACAGACTCCTATGCTTTCTTAATGTATCTCTACCTTCCCCCTCCATACACTCAATTTAAACCACTCCAGCTAAAAATCAAAATTAGTTCCTCTTAGTTCTCTTTAAGGAGAGATAATGCTGGTTGCTTATTAAAATTTGCCACGGTTACCAAATTTATTAGTACTCTGACTTTTGATTTTTTTGTTTGTTTGTTCTTAATATCCTATGTGTGACATTCACAAAGCTACATCTCTGTGAAATAATCTACAGAAAATGTGATCTAATTTTGGAGAAGTTCCACACTGGGCTTATGTAATAATTAGAAGTGACTAGTCATTACTTGAAAAGCATATAGATTGCTATTGTAACATTTGATAAATAAAATCTGAGTAGCTGGTTGAATAATAAAATAATAGCTAACTAGCTTATCTGAGGAGCAATGGAATTTTTTCTCCAAATGCATTATTCAAGAAGCAATTTTTCAGTCAGAATTAGAGGTGATATTGGGCAAAGTACAGGACAAAATGTTGTTCATTGTTAAGGCATAGTTTGGTATATTTGCTGTTTAGCAAATTTGTCATTCTTCCATGTATTTGAAAAGTTCTGTGAACACAGCCTGAGGCTGTCAAACTTTGTTCTTTTGTAGGTGATCATTTTTCATCCAGCCTGAAGATGGTTTACAATTCAAAAAAATGCCAAGACTATTACAGTTTCAAAAAGGTTATTTGCACACAAGCTGCAGAAATAGTGTGTATGTTTCTTGTTTCCGAAAACACTTTCAATATCAGGTAAGAAAAAAAAACCCAAGCATGAATGTTTTGTGTTCATCCTAGTGTAAAATGTCAGAGCAAAAGTCAAGAAGTGCAAGGTGCTCCCCTAACATATTCTGACATTAGATTTTTTTTTATTTTATGATTATGTGCCCTATAGCTTATAGATTTTTTTTCCTTTTCTTTGGTTTCTTGTTCTTAGTCTTTTCTCTTATTTAGCACTCATCTATGGGAAGCCGATTGCATTTCTAGTCAATTTTGGCAGCTGTTTTCATCAGAGAACTTGATTCTTGGAAGTTCTGGCATTTATCTGGTGGTTGCTTAAAGAGCCCTACGTCAGACCCCCTGAAGACCGGAGGCTGAACATCCATTCTAAATGCTGATAACCAACATATTCCTGATTTAGTTGCTGGCAAAGCCAACTTTGAGTTTCTCAGCTGGCAGTGATGTTTTTCTGCTCAAGGGCCTAACAATCATGAGATGTATGACATGCTGACTTCAAAGAAGGGGTAGAGTTTAAATGGAAAAGTGTTGCACAGATTCATGTCATTTTGACTGCATTTGGGGGCTGTCTTGGGTTATGGAACCAAAAATGTCTTGAAAGCAGATGGGGAGATGGTTTTTCTTTGTCTCTTGTGACTCTGGAGGTGGAGGGGGGGTGGATGCCTTCTGATAATGGGCCAACAGTTAGAACCAGGTGGGGCAGTGTTTCTTATCTCTTTCATCACCCATCCTCCCTCCAGGGGGATATTTTATGCTAATGGGCCATTAAGGCTCACCAAGGACATGACACATTCCATCATCCCATTGTGAGATGCTCCACCTTGTGGGGGGAGCCAACCATTCCTACCTGGATAAAAACTGAGACGTAGAAACACGAGGTATCTGGTTCCACTGGATTCCTGGAGGAAGACTGGACCCTTCTCACCCCCACTGGACCCTTCTCACCATCACTGGACCCTTTTCTCTCAGGATTATCTCTGCTCCAACAGAACCACATCTGCCACTCCAGGAAGACTTTCTTTTGGACTGCTTCCAACACCCTGACCAACAAGGTGTCAGGTTGTAGCTCTGACTCTGTCAGAGTTTCTAGGATTGTTGTTTGTTTGCTTGCATGGTTTTTTGTACTTTTGTTTTTTTTTTTAATATTCCTAGTAAAGAACTGTTATTCCTACTCCCATATAGGAATGGGGGGGTGGGGGCTGAAAAGGGCCTGAAATTATAAATTATAAATTATAATAATTTGGAGGGAAGGGGTTATATTCTCCATTCCAAAGGGAGCTTCAACTTTCCCTGGCAGGTATCTGTCTTTCCAAACCAAGACCGGGGCACAGGGAAATCAAGGGAAAAGGGACATTACATAGGATAGGGCTAGCACTTACCAATGACCTAATTATTCCTTTTATAACACTTTGGAAATAATAGCCATAGCTTCACTGAGCATCCTAGATTTCAATATATTTGGGTAGTGGGAGAGCAGATGCCCTTCTTCCCACCTTACAAGTTCCTCATATCAAGAAGCAGTGCTGTTCAGTGTTGAGGCTGACATACCTGATTTCTTTTGTGATACTACTCTGCCTTTGACAGTTACTAACCAGCATGGATAGTTTGATCTTCTTCACTGAATCTATAAACCTCTCTTACGTACCATCTTATTCCTGGAAGCCTTTGTTCCTTGATGTATTATATCAGCTTTCTGGAGATCATTGTTGCATCAAGCCTCAGCTTGTACTAGAAAACCTGAAAGAGTGCCCTTTGAAAACATAATCAAAGTGATTAACTGTATACAAGTGACAGAAGAAGACACAAACATTGAAAATATGTGCTCAGCATATAACATACTTCATCTTCTCTCTGACAAATTATTTAACATTGTTGTCTGAGTATTCACCATTTTGAGCCAGCTCCTGCAATTTCCCTCTCCCAGGTTTCCATCTTCTTCATATTAAAACAGTAGCTGATACTGGACAGAGGATTTCTCTGCAAGGTCTGAGGCTTTTTCACAAGGCAGAGGTATCACCTGGGACTATTGGACTGTTATAGGAAGTGTCCTTTATATGTGAAGGAACCCATGTATCATTGTTTCCTGGTCTCCCCTTCTTCATTTTGCTGAGATACCTCTTTACTAATGGCAAATTGAGAGGATTTAAGAGATGAGGCCTATTTTTTCTCGTTGGGTTGACACATTTTATTTTAAAATCTCCCTCCTTCTTCTAACATTGTTAGAAGTCTTGAGGCTGAAATACAATAGAATGGAACAAAAACTGTTTTGTGATTTTGACGCACGTAACTAGAATGGAATCAGAAATGTCACAGATTATAAATATGAAGAAGATACTTTTATAGCCAGTATTATTATTAAATATAATGTATTAAATATGTATTATTATATTATAATATGAATAATGCAATAATGCAATGATTATGTAATAATACAATAATAAAATAAAATTTAATGAAAGGCAGATTATAAATATGAAGAAGATACTTTTATAGCCAGTATTATTATTAACTATAATGTATTAAATATATATTATTATATTATAATCTGAATAATGCAATGATGCAATGATACAATAATGATGTAATAATACAATAATAAAATAAAATTTAATAAAGGCTCTGGCAATTCTGGCAATTTAATAAAATATATTGCCAGAATTGCAGCTTGTTGATTTGACAACAGGATAAACAGCACGTTATACATAATATGCACCCAGATTTCACGCAAACATAAATAAAATTATAAGTTTTGATAAATTTGTGGTATTTTGCATCACAGCTGGCTTTGCCTCATGTGACCAGTTAAAAAGAATAAAACAGTTCCTTGTTGATCCAATAAAACATGTCAGGAGCTATAAACATTCCAGCCTTAAATTTGCAGCTAGGTGGTACTACCATTTTGATTTTGCTGATGCTCAGCAAGTCTCTACTTTTTATAAACAAAGCCAAAATAGAGATAATTTACAGTGTTCTGACACAGTACAATATCTATTGTAAAAATACATTAATTCTCAGTACACGTCCTGGCATATAAACATTATTACAACTATCAAAATACATGAAAAATTTTGTATTCATCTTTCTGTCATCAATCCGGTCCATCATTTAATTTTCAATATTAAATATTTAGCACCATTTTTGGTTCTTTGATATTAGAGTGTTATCAACAACAGTACTTGTTACTATAAACCAAGTCAAGTCCAGCAATACTTAATGATTTTTTTTTGAAATGTCAGCTTCTTCTGCCATGCTAAGGGCATGAAAGTCTTCATACTTAAACATTTCAAGTGCTTCTGGTTTCAAAGAAAAAAGTGTAAAATGAAAACTAAATAAATATTGGAGTTTGTATATGAAAGTTATACCTTTGTTTTTAATACTCCCTTATGAGATTTGAATGCTAAGTTTAATGTAAGCCACATATGTTTTCCTAGTAACATCATATTCTCATTAAATTTGTATCTATTTTTATCTATTTTTATCTATTTTTGAATTCCATTTGTTTTACACAAACACATATTCTTGTTTCAGCATAACTATTTTGTTTCATTATTCCAGTATTCAGGTCATTAAAAAATTAAAAATTAATTTTCATTAGAGTATCTGAAACTTCATTATGTTTGCTTTCCTTTCCCTTCACTTGATCTTCTAAACAACCTTGTTATCATCACTATTTGAAGTAGATTATTCAGAAGAATGAATAAGCCTGGATGCTCACCTTGAAAATTGACTCCATCCGCTTTTCTGTGGTGATAACCTTTGTTATGTCTTTATGGTTGCTTGTTCAAAGAACAGAAACAAATTGTTCAAATTCTTTCATTAGTACTTCCACTGCCACTGCTTGGGCAACAAATGTTTTGTACCTCCATGGTAATTTTTTTATAGCAGCAATCTGCAGGTTTTGTGTACAAATATGAAACTTTAGCAATGTAAAATTGTTTGGAGAATTGAAGACAACATCATCCAAGAAGAATAAGATTTCTGACCTCTTCTACTGTATACTGGCATTACAATGGCTAGAAATATTCTGATTTTTGAGGTGTGTGAAGTTTCATTCCTGTGTCCATACAAGGTGGAAACAAAGCATAGCCAAAGCAAGGGCAAGACTTTGTGTGTAGCTACTCACCAGGTAAAATACCTGAATGCCATAGACCCTATAGCTCTTTCCTGTCCAATTACAGATTGGAGATCTGCATCTCCTCCTTTATTCACAACTCCAAAAGCAGCTGAATAACACCTGAGTGCATCAATCCTCTGAAGCAAGTGAAGGAGGAGTTGAGAGAGATCCCTGAAGGGTCAAACATGCTGCCACTTCTGGAACATGCAAGCTGAAGAATGGATTTGACTCAGTTGCCATCCTAAACCACAAGTACTTACTAATTATTTAGCCATCCATATAATAACTATGCTGATGCTTCAGGTACTAATTTTATACATTTAGTGAATAAAATTATCATGAGGTGCTCTGGAACAGCTGTCCTATTTGCTGAGATGCTGGGTATCTCAGTATGAAGAAGTCATCAAGACAGCCACAGCTTTTTTTTTATTTTGTTGTTATCTTTTGTTTCCCCCCTTAGGTTAAACAAAAGTACTCAGTTTAAAAGAATACACCTGGTCTGGAAATCTGTAGTGCCATTAAATGCCTTATGTCTTGACACAGTGTACAACAAATTGGCATAACTCTTTTGTCCCATATTTGGGTGTATTTCATTCCCATCTGCTTATATTCTTTGATGTTCCCAGTAATAACTGCCAGTCACTTGGGTCTCTTAGCTATCATCTGCACAAATAAAACCTGACACTGCTTTCATAAAATAATGTCAATACTATATCAAATTCTCCAACATATTCCCTGCACAGCTGCACCAAGTGACAGAAGTAAAACTGCCTTCAAACATAATTCATAAAATCAAAACAGCAGCTCCTTTTAAAAGCAAAGCTTAGCTAACTTGTAAACAAGATGACAAATCACAAGCAGGTTGGTTTAGGCTTTTTTATGCTTTCAAGAACAGAAAAGGTCATAAGAAACATTTTTTTTTCTCATCTGCCCCCTCCTTACCAGAGGCAGCAATATAAAAAGTGAGAATAGTGAAAAGACTTATCAAAAACAAAAATAAGTTTTTATGCCTCCCGCAATTTAGAAACAAAAATATTGGAGCTGAGGGAGAGAGATCCAAGTGCTTCACAAACATGACAGGCTTTATTCTCCTTTCCATCTGATATCTGCTGTTTCTGGTTGAGTACAGACACAACTTAGGCATAGTCAGTTGCATTTGGGATGCTTTTCTAATGCTTAACATATGCTCCCTAAAGCTAGAGAACTGGCATATCTGTGTAGACTTCTTTCATAACTTCTTTGCCCAGCATAAGATCCTGCTTTAGTAACAAAATAAAACCCCAAAACACAGACTACCAAAACAAAAACACAAACACAAACAAACAAACACACACAAACCCAACCAAACAAAAAACCCCCCACACCCCAGGAAATCATTAATCATTTGCCTTACCTTTATTTCAGATAAAAT